>CM074553.1:0-392402 GCA_037305995.1 Sclerodermus sp. 'alternatusi'
TTGCTTTAATTTTCTTTTCTATTATAGACAATAGCTGATAATGTTTGGACATAACACTGATATAAATTAGAGAATAATTAATAAAATATTAGAATGCAATACGTACCTTCTCATTCCTTAAACTTTCAGGAATAATCTTAAGTTTTTAAGTATCACTTCTTTCATTATAAATGTTAGGTGTTTTTTGTATTCAAAAATATAAGAAATTAATGATTCGCTACAAGATATGAAAAATTGGGAAAAGAAAATTCTTTTAAAAAATAAACACCTATTTCAAAAAACCTAATCTTTATTTTGTTTAATGATACACATTATAATAAAATTATAAATAATATACTTAGAAACCATATCCCGACATCCTAAATGGCAATAGTGTTACAATGGGTTACCTACATATGACATTCAAACGAAATAAAAAGCTAGATCCTAGCTCGATAATTAATTATCGACTGAGATCAAGTGATATACATCATTATCGATAATTATCGTAATCCTACAATATCGGTGATCAAATTTTAATTCTTAAAATGTAATTCAAAATCTTCTACTTACCTTTTAAACAATAGAGAGAACAGAATATTCCTCACGACAATGAGACGAAGACCAATTACAGAATCCTACATCACATAATACGGTAAGGCATTACTTATGTTATTAAAATCATATGTATTATTATAACTTCTTATATAAACAGTCAAAAGACATGTATTGTAATGAATTAAACAATTATTACATTATTTCCATCAATAATTTCCACATATTTAAAATTATTATCGATTTTTCATATATTTCAAGTTTAAACTGCATAAATTATAAGATATATTACATTCCCATGATTCTTATGGAGTTATCAGGGCAAACCATACCTAATCAATCAAAGTGCTGATAAGAACTAAGGGAGAGCTAGTAGAGAAAGGCCGGAGAAAGAAGAAAAGAGATAGAATTTCACATCATCCGAAGTTTTTCACCTGATATTGCCTGTATTTCAAAGTTTTTAGGATTTTCATGGGGGTTGCGGGGGTGGAATCGCCAGAACTATGACTGCCCTCCATAGAACTATTGAGATGCTACCCAGAACTGCCAAGAACTCCTTCGAGAACTCCAGCATCTCGCAGCATCTCACTATTTTCTCCTGGCATCTCATAAAAATAAGTGTTTTTTGGATTTTCATGGGGGTTGGGGGGTGGTGGGGGGTTGTATTCACCGGAACTATTATTTTTTGAGTTAGAGAAAACGAGAACTCTTGGAATTTTGTAAATCGGCTGTGTACTTTTTGGGATGCTAACTTTTCAAGTGTGAAGTTAGCATCTAATTTTTTTAAAATCGATTTTTTTGGGCTAAATCAACAGAACTATTTCTAAAAATTATATAGAACTGTAGAACTATTTGAGATGCAAACGGAACTGGTGTTGCTTTTTGAGATGCTTGTCAAGGCGATGCCAGCTTCACAGTGGTAACTGAGATACTTGGACTTATCTAACTTATAGATTGAACGAAAATTCTTTTAACTTTCACTTATACAAAATATTTCAAAAACTATTTCCAATTTGTAAAGACAATTAGTGAGAACTTCTATTTTTCGGAAGTGACTGGAGTGTACAGAGACCGGACCAAAAGTGATCTAAAAGTGAAGTTCTTCTATTAGGTAAACTTCTTGCTTTGTTTCGTATGTTCGTCCTTTTTACTAGTTGTTCAATCCCTATTGGTCAATAGTTTTTGAAGTGGGGATTTTGTGTATTCATCGGCCAAAACTATAGTCCTTATGGCGCACGAGTGAGTGTCCTCTTCGAAGAGAAAGTTGTGCACATATTGGAAAAGAGTTTGTTTTTTTAATCATTGTCCTAGGTCTGGTAATGTCCATTGTCCCTTATGTATTTTATAGCTTTCTGCCTTCAGTAAGACATTTGGTTTGTCTCTAAGTTTCTCTAAATAAAATATCCAAAAGCGTTGGGCACATGCTTCTCTAAGTAAGGTTTCATGTTTTTATTTAAGGTTTCCTGATTCTCTAAGATTTTATGTTCTCTTTTGTTTCTGTCTATGGTTTCCTATGATTTAATTCTAAGATTTCTCTTTTTAGGAAAATGTAACGGTTTACGTGCTTAACTGTTATTTTATCTGGGATTCCTTAATATATCTATTTTTAGTATGAATAATTATTTAGTTACGTGCATGCGTAACATTTGTTATTGAGCCACATAGTTCAGATATTGATTTCAACTGTCCTTGTTCCGTTTTTCCTTGCATTGCTTGTAATCTGAAGGCAACTAACGTTATCAAAATGTTATCGTTGTTTTATTATAAAAAATTGAATAATAATTATTCCAATTGCAAAATAATAATTATACCTATAACAAAGTTCATAAAATATGCATCCACAATTCCATAAGTCAATAGGTGGGTGGACCGTAATTTTTATCTCCAAGTAATAATTCCGGTGATCTATACAATAATGTTACAACTGTATTGCTGAAATTATTAGGTTTATCAATTTTAATTGTACTAAAAGCACGGGATAATACAAAATCTGCGTTTTAAAAATCCATCTTTTGTTAAGAGTATATTTGCTGGCTTAATATCTGTATGCAGAATTTATAGAAAAAAAAACATTAATTGGTATTAAAGTCCCATTTACATTACAGTGAGAATAAATAATGGAATATGGATAAATAAATATACCTTACTAAAATGCATAAAATATAATCCATTTGATAATTGTTGCATAATTTTCTTTATTACAGCCAAGGTAAATTGTAGTTTTGGATTGTGCAATAATCCTGAAAGATTAGGTTCACAAAATGCAAATTTAAGGTCAAAGTTTGTTAACGCATGTTTTTGTAATAAATCTGAAAAATAATAAGAGTTTTATTGTATTCTAAGCATAGAGAGTATTAATAAAAATTTAGAAAATAATAACAAATACCTCTTCTACTGCATATCTCGATAAGATTTACAACATTTTTATGCTTCAAGGCTTGTAATATCTTTATTTCTCGCAATATATTTAATGGGAACTATAAGATAAATTAAAAGGAAAATGATTAAGTTTATAAAAATAATAAAGCTCATCTTAAAAGCATTTAGTAAAAAATCACACAAACCCCTTCTTTTTCATTATTTATTATTACTCTCTTCACAGCAACAAACATCTGATTATTTACTTTTGCTTTAGCTTCAAATACCTTTCTAAAAAATGAATGCGTAAATTAAAAATATTGAATATACAAACACATGGTTGTAATATAATTTGAATAGATTGTAATATAGCATCCTCAACTAGTTTCGGGAATTAAATTAATTTAAAAAATTAGGGGAAGGTTGTTCCAGTCGTAGCAGTGCCTAAATCGTACTTCTGAAGACCATCCTTATCTGACCATAAAACGATATTTGAAACCATTTAAAAATTATGTGACGTCACACGTGTAGCACGTGTGACTTGAAGGCGTGAATGGCCATTAGAGCAATTTAGTATGAATGCTAACGGTCTCAATTTGTTAAAAATAAAATACAATAGTGCATAGAATTCCGAACTAAAAGTGTTTTCTTTTAAATTTTATTCATTTTATAATATTTTTATATATTTCATAAAATATCATCATGGTACGAGCACGTTGTGTTTCTAGATGCTCGTCCACTTCAAACACACCTTCCTATCAGTTTCCCAAGTCCATTGATCGCAGAAGACAGTGGGTAGTGAATTTAAACTTAGAAAAAATAAAATACGAAGAATTATGTAAGTCGCGTGTGTGTCATGAACATTTTATGCAAAGTAATTATAATTGTAAACCAAATGTAAGACTGTTAAAAAATACAGCTATTTCTAGGTTAACTAACCTTGAACATAATCAGCAATTGGAAGCTAAAGTACAACAGCATGAAGAGCTCATTTTTAATAATATGGAACTAATATTGCAGCAACAGAATAATGCACATATTAAATGCACATATACAACATGCTTCCTATACAAGACCAAATCTTGAAGAAGTAACAAGACAAAAATTAATGTTGCCTTGTGTCAGAAAATTACATAAGAAAACTTTTTACTTGAAAAGAGCTAGCAGGCGATTAAAAAGACGTTTGCTTAAAATTAACGAAAATAGCAAAAAATAAAAACCAGAAAACATAGAGATGGACAAGAGAAATCCAGCAACTTCTGCCTATGAGTGGTTTATAAAAATGCTTCAAAGAAATAATAATGTTCGACCACAAGTAAATACTCTTGGCAATTAATAGCAATATTCTTAAACAAAAAATAAAACTAGTTATTGAGTATGCAACAATATTTAATTGGTATCTATGTAACAGTTATTTTAAAAAATATCGTGATAATAAGTAAAAAAATAGAATTGGCCGAATTCAGATTTATAGATTTTTGTCATGAAACAAGAGTAAAAGAAAAATTAAAAACAATATTAAACACCAATGAAATTATCATAATGTGCTTTCCCAGTTAGTAGGAGGAACAAACAATGAAAGGCATACTGTGCATGCGCCAGAATAGTCCATCCTAGCAAGTCTGATTTAATTAATTGTTCTTCATATTTATATGCTTGTGTCTATTCATTAGTTCCGATTATCGCCTTGACCCGTTGTAGATGGCGTTACAAACGCCGTCCCTCCTATATACATGTTTTGGTATTCATACTGAACGGATGTACACTAACCGGCAATGATGCAGTACAAACCATAGTCTATGGCTGACTTCGAGTATAGCTAAAAAAGAGAAGGTATATCTTCCTTCTCACTCGCACATGTCGTCATATATCCCAAATCGGGGTGAAAGGCGGAGAAGTTTCAGGGGTATAGAGAGAGGCAGAGAGTATCGTAAGAACATAGGCGATATCTCCCCTTATCAGACTATCTCTCTTAGATCAACGCTAACATCTCTTTGCCTTTTTCTTCCAATACCCCTCTATTAAAAGACGGGGTTAAAGGGGAAAATTGGTGGGAGGTGTTTTGGGTTCTATCCTTGTTTTTTGCTATTAAAAGGACAAGGATGCTTTTGAGGGGAAATTATGATTTTCGGACAAAATTGGCGTCACTATCGTTGTCCTTGTCTGACAATCGCTCAGGCATGCTTTCATCTCTATCCTTTCTGGCTAGAGGGGAATGCGGAGAAGTATTGAGGGAACATAGGCAATATCTCGATTCTATTTCTTATCGACTGATACTCTTAAATTACTGTTGATTTTTTAAATTATTTATTATTATATTAAGAAAAATTATAATTAAAATGAATTAATTTTATTTTTTAAAATTGTAATAAATTATAATTTAATATATATTTAAGTGTAATATTTAATTCTTAATTTCTATATATATTTATTTAATATAGCTTTTATATAGAATAGAACAATAATATTTAATAAATGATTTAATTAATTATAAAAGTAGTTCTGATTTCTTATAATGCAAACGATCATAGCCAAAAACTAATGAAAGGAGCCGCTTCGGAATAAGAGAAAATTTAAAAATTGGATTATAAGTGATCAGAACTACTTTTGTAATTAATTAAATCATTTACTAAATATTATTGTTCCATTATATACAAAAACTACATTAAATAAATATATATAGAAATTAAGAATTAAATAATAGACAATAAATTGGATAATCTATTAATATTTATAACGGAATTAAATATTACATTTAAATATATATTAAGTTATAATATACTTCAATTTTTAAAAATAAAATTAATACATTTTAATTATAATTTTTCTTAATATAATAATAAATAATTTAAAAAATCAACGGTAATTTAAGAGTATCAGTCGATAAGAAATAGAATCGAGATATTGCCTATGTTCCCTCAATACTTCTCCGCATTCCCCTCTAGCCAGAAAGGATAGAGATGAAAGCATGCCTGAGCGATTGTCAGACAAGGACAACGATAGTGACGCCAATTTTGTCCGAAAATCATAATTTCCCCTCAAAAGCATCCTTGTCCTTTTAATAGCAAAAAACAAGGATAGAACCCTAAACACCTCCCACCAATTTTCCCCTTTAACCCCGTCTTTTAATAGAGGGGTATTGGAAGAAAAAGGCAAAGAGATGTTAGCGCTGGTCTAAGAGAGATAGTCTGATAAGGGGAGATATCGCCTATGTTCTTACGATACTCTCTGCCTCTCTCTATACCCCTGAAACTTCTCCGCCTTTCACCCCGATTTGGGATATATGACGACATGTGCGAGTGAGAAGGAAGATATACCTTCTCTTTTTTAGCTATACTCGAAGTCAGCCATAGACTATGATTTGTACTGCATCATTGCCGGTCAGTGTATGTCTGTAAGCTTCTTAAATTTTTGGCGCTGATTTATCAATTCTCGTGTACTTTTACTGTTTTTTTTAATATCTTTAAAAATCTTTCTTAAAAATTAATTTCGTAAGCCATAAAATGGAAATGCATTCAACTGTGCGTATTGTGGACACGATCAAGATAGTGAGTGACAATTCTTACAAGAATGATCTCTCCCGGCTTTTGAAATACAAAGAATTGCATTCTCAAACTAAAAACATTAAAAAAGCTAAATTGCATACACATGAAGATGATAAAGATAAGTTAGACTCGAATAAGAGTTTATTAAGATGTGCAGTTAGTTTGAGTCCGTGGCCAAAAACTACTAAAAGGGAGACAGACATTTACGCCACGTTGGCTAGAAAAGCTGGAAAAACAAAAGAAAGAGAATTATGCAGAGAAGTAAAATCTTTTTCAAAATAAATAATAGTAAAACGAGCGATACAGAAAAAAAAAGTTCGCTAACATTAATTATAATGATAGCCAATTTAATAGGAAAAATTAGTTCATAATGAAGTCTCAAAGTATGAAAATTTACAATAATCAGGCATTGTTGATTAGAAATAGAGATGATTTGAATAAAATTAACCAAATTGTCAATGATAATTATAAAATGTTGGATAATATAACTGAATTATTAGAATCAAAAACTGAAATTTTAATGAAAAAAAAAAGACGAAATAAAAGCCTCAATTAATGAACAAAATACATGGAATGAGACTGGAAAGCACACTAGCAGGAAAGATATAAGCATAAAAAATACATAAAAATATAAATAAAAAAATAAACAATAACGTAACTGATGTAGCCAACAAAAGTATAGGGATAAATCATATAAGTAATAAGAAAAAGATTTTATATAAAATATTTAAGTCAAATGTTCACAAACACAATAAAAACATCAAGGTTGTTTATATCAAAAAGGATGATCTTAATAGAAAAAAAAAATAATGAAGATCTAGTGGCGCTGAAATTTGTCAATGTACAGAGTAGACACAGTTCTGTAATTTTGTAATCAGGTTATACTTAAGAGGATCCTTTCCCAACCTAAAATGGTTCGGATCTTACCTAAATAGAGTAAGATAAAAGATCTGTTATCTTTGTTTCACTTATGAGAATTTTTTGTTACGCCATCTACATGAACTAATAGTTGTTCTGTTTTATATGCTTCGAGATAAAACAGGGCAATATTTTTAGCAATTTGCAACAATACGTCCATTTCGTTTCCTGACCACACTTCTTAATATTTTTGATTGAGACTAGTCTCAAATGATTACTTGAACTTTTCTATACATGCCTGACTCTTTCAGTTTTAGAAAGAACATCTAGTTTTTCAGTTATAGAACAAAATGTATGTGCAAATGTGGGTTATAAAAAATTTTGTTAAAATTTCGAGAAAAGAAAGAGTCACGCAGGTTCTTTAAGCTTTCCGCATTATCCATGTCAAACGGTTTTCAAAATTATTAATTTTTGTGGCCAGGAAATGAAATGGCGTTTTTTGGTCGGGAAAGGATCCTCATAATACGAATAAGGTGTACAGTGAAAAGTATTTAAGAGAATAAAAATTGATATGTAAAAAAGTGGTATTTCATTGAATAAGTTAATTTTGTTCAAGTTTTATATTAATAATGTGTTATGGTTTATATTTACTTTTTAATTTAAAATGGTATTACATATTTTACTTTTCTAGAACTAATTGTAAAATTATTGTAAAAAATTGTATCGTGTAAAATATATATCATGAAATGAGTAGGTGTTATTTAAAATAATAATATTAATTAACCCGTAATACTTCATTGGTTTTATTACAGAGAAAAATACAATGAATACTATAATTAAACGGAGTATTAAAAAGGTGTTAAAAGTTAATAATTCGATTCTGGATAAATAATATTAAAAATACATATAAAAATGAATTCTGCAGTGAATATATTTAATATAAAAATTACTGTTTAATTTATAATATTTTATATTAATGAAAACAATTAATATAATTTAAAGCTCAATAATTAATTAATATAATTGAATGTAATCTGATTGTCAGGTACGAAAAGAAGCACTGAAAACACGTTAAACATATTGTAGATAATTCATACCAAAATATTTGGAAAGATATTACAAAATATAGAAAGAAAATAGGGATTCAGGTAGACGCGAACAAATTACTCTCAATGTAATAGAAGCAACTCAAAGTATGACGGATGTTGCACAATTACCACACTTTCTTTCAAAGGATTACTGAAGGCAAATTAAAAGAAATTTATTTCACCACTTTTCAATTTGGATCTTAATTTAATTCTAAAGATATTATATTAGTTGGATAATGAAGGACAGACGATTGAAGGTAGAAAAAAGGTTCTTTCTTTTTGATGAATTTAACTTAAACATGCTCAGAATAAAAATGACTCTCTTGCGCTATTCATTCAAAGGTAAGATTCAGATTACTTTCAAGTTTCAATTACTAAAGCTCTCAGACAGTTTAAAATGATAGTAGAAAAGTATAAAGAAAAATACTTCTAAATTTTTTATTTTAGAATAAAAGTTTTAAGATCATTTGGAAATCTGCTAGAACCTTATCAGTAGTGGAAGCTTGTATCAAATTTACATAAGTTTAAAATTAATCGAAACCAGAAAAAAAGAATTTGTAAAGAAAGAATGTGTTCAAATGTGTATTTATAAACTTACATGTTTGCGGGAGCTCTCCATAAACTTTTAGTTTCCAAGCTTCCCCCCTCAGCTGTATACTTTAATATCACATCAGCCTTCAAATCTTGAAAATCACTTAGGTCCAGCAAAACGATGTCATCTTTATCTATCCACACTCTATTACAAAGTTTGCCTCTCATAATGCGTAGACCCTTCACTCCATCAAAGCACATGACTTTCAGTCTACAGTTACCTAATATCTAGGTCACTCGTACATACTCTGTAGGAAATATAAAACATGTTGAATGTATCAAATTTACATACACTAGTCACATCTTCAAAATCTATTCAATGAATTATTAAACTTTACCTTCTCCATCCTCCTTGAAAATTCTCTTTTCTTGGTTTTATCCTGGTTTTTTCCTCTTCACCTGTTCTTACAACCTTTTCCTATAATGGTAAAAGAAAGAATATGTAAAAAATTGTCGGCATATTTCTGTTCAAAAGAGATTGAGCTACTGCAAATACTTAGAAATAAATTTATACACAAAAGACTCGAGTGCAAGAAATGTTTATGTTTCAGCTAACACGAGATTGAGGTTAGAAATATATCGAACCACAAACATTGCTCTCTTTAATTTATTTACTAGTAAATCAGTTTTTTCATAAGGATGATGAAATTAATGATGCATTTTGTTGTTTTAGTTACCATTATTTTTCGGCATTATTCCTTCCTTTGAATAGTATGAATACGTCCATTACGAGCAAGAGACACCTACTGCCAGAATATTCTTAACGGATATGGAATAAAGATTAAATGTTAAATGTAGGTTAGTCATTGTTTTAATAAAATATTTAATAGAATTTTTTGAATATTTTTTCAACTGCACCTGCCTCTAACCTTAATCTACGCTGTCAAACAAAGAAGAGAGTATTCTGTGAGAGAGCGATTATTGGTTGGCTGGCGTAAAGAGAAACTATGAATTTCCTTGCTAAACATTCGGCGCACGCATCAATAAAATATTTTTTTGTAATTTAAAAAATCTGTTATAAAAATTCGAAAGTATCAGCTTAATCGATGAAGATTCGCTGAATGCATTACACTTTATTTCACTCCAATAAGGTGTGAGAGAAATGTGGAAGATCGAAAAGCGTAATGAGAGGCAAAACAAATAATAAAGCAATAGTTAGTTAACTGGCATTCGAAGCGGAGTCTGTCTGTATCATTTTAATTCTTACTTATGTCTTTCATTTTCACTCATATAATTGATAGGCTTTTTCCCTCTTTATTTCAGAGGATAACAATAAATATACATGTGCACTCTTTTCGTCGGCCAAATAAATCTTTTTTGCCACACTTATAGGCACGTTCGTACATTGTTTATTTATTCGATGAACTCCTAAATTAATGCTTACTCTATTTTGTGAAGTCATTATTGATGTTTCAGCAACTATAAAACATTTACAATTTTGCTTAATTTTTTCATATTTCTTCAAAATTTTATTCAATGCTTTATTACTGGTTTTGCTTCTCCTTACGCTTTTCGATCTTCCACATTTCTCTTAAGCCCTATTGAAGTGAAATAATGTGTAATGCATTCAGCGAATCTTCATCGATTAAGCTGATATATCGAATTTTTATAACAGATTTTTTAAATTACAAAAAAACATTTTATCAATGCGTGTGCTGAATGTTTAGCAAGGAAATCTATAGTTTCTCCTTTTACGTCAACCAACCAATAATCGCTCTATCACAGGATGCTTTCCTTTGTTTGACAGCGTAGATTAAGGCTAGAGGCAAGTGCAGTCGAAAAAACATTCAAAATATTATATTAAATATTCTATTAAAAAAATGATTAAACTAGATTTAACATTTAAACTTGTAACGATGTAAAAATCGTTATTTCATCTCTCGACCGATTCTCAATTTTAAGGGGAAAATTGAGAATAGGTTGAGCACACTCGGCACCGAGGCGCTTTGAATCAGCTGGCGATATCGGTGAGTCGGAGAAAGATAAACATAGGCCGTCCTGTGTCTCTGTCCGACGCCCGAGTGTAGCAGAGGCTATCCTTGTCTCGCTCACTAACGCAAAGTCTAATATCGGGTTAGACTGATTCCTCCGACAATAATACAGCGTCCAGGCTTGAATGTGTATATGTGTGAGGAGGAAAAATTGAACTGTCAAACTGACAGTTCAACGAATTTCCCTCACTGTAATGTCGACCTTTGAACTGTACGTGTTACCAGATATCTTGCGCATTCCGGCGAGTTGTTATTCGTCCGACTTAAAATAGTGAATTGTGAGATTCCTGGTACGGGAGCTGATTAGAAGTTGGGCGGGGCCATATTAATTGGCGGAAAAAGGTAAATTACTTCACGGAGTGAATCAACCACAGGACCGTACCGGAAGAATCATCGAGGAAAAAGAATTCGCTGCTAGGAGTAACCAGGGATATCCTGAGAACGGAAGGAAGGAAACTGCGGCGTGCGTAAGTGGGATGCCACTTAATGTATTTTTAGTTTTGTGTTAGGCTTGTTAGTTTTTGTTAGTTCCCGCGGAGGCTAGCCACCTCAGCGCGCCGATAGGTCATTGGAACCTTTTCAGGTCGTGCCGTTGCACCGAGTGGAACACCCCTCCTCGTGTTGAACAATCTCCTCTCACAGGAGCGAGTGATTTTCAACCGGACACGAAGTTTCTTACTCATACGCGTTTCGCTGGTGCATCGGGTATAGGACGTGTCGCGAACCTTGAGCGTGCGGGCGCTCCCGATATTTTAGTGTTCTTTCTTTTTTTTTCCAACTGTAAATAGCGAACTATAATTATTATTGTATGTAGCGAAATTACGTATTGCGGATCTTTGTATACTGCAGAACGTATCGATGATATTTCGAGTAAATAATTAGTAGGTTACTCAGTCGTAATTATTTAACACATCTTTATTAGTCAACAATTTTTTACATATTCTTTCTTTTACCATTATAGGGAAAGGTTGTAAGAACAGGTGAAGAGGAAAAAACCAGGATAAAACCAAGAAAAGAGAATTTTCAAGGAGGATGGAGAAGGTAAAGTTTAATAATTCATTGAATAGATTTTGAAGATGTGACTAGTGTATGTAAATTTGATACATTCAACATGTTTTATATTTCCTACAGAGTATGTACGAGTGACCTAGATATTAGGTAACTGTAGACTGAAAGTCATGTGCTTTGATGGAGTGAAGGGTCTACGCATTATGAGAGGCAAACTTTGTAATAGAGTGTGGATAGATAAAGATGACATCGTTTTGCTGGACCTAAGTGATTTTCAAGATTTGAAGGCTGATGTGATATTAAAGTATACAGCTGAGGGGGGAAGCTTGGAAACTAAAAGTTTATGGAGAGCTCCCGCAAACATGTAAGTTTATAAATACACATTTGAACACATTCTTTCTTTACAAATTCTTTTTTTCTGGTTTCGATTAATTTTAAACTTATGTAAATTTGATACAAGCTTCCACTACTGATAAGGTTCTAGCAGATTTCCAAATGATCTTAAAACTTTTATTCTAAAATAAAAAATTTAGAAGTATTTTTCTTTATACTTTTCTACTATCATTTTAAACTGTCTGAGAGCTTTAGTAATTGAAACTTGAAAATAATCTGAATCTTATCTTTGAATGAATGGCGCAAGAGAGTCATGTTTATTCTGAGCATGTTTAAGGTATCTTCATCAAAAAGAAAGAACCTTCTTTCTAGTTTCAATCGTCTGTCCTTCATTATCCAACTAATATAATATCTTTAGAATTAAATTAAGATCCAAGTAGAAAAGTGGAAAAAGATTTTTTCTTTCCATTTACCTTCAGTAATCCTTTGAAAGGTAATGTGGTAATTGTGCAGCACCCTGCACACTTGGCGCAACTCGCAACCCAGTTTCCAAAGCTGCCATATATAACTGTACATTTGATGTTGTCAAATCTGCCATTATATGATATATGTAAATTAAATTATACAGGCTCTCTGGGAAAAAACGGGATATTTTTTGAGTGGTAGTTCCTGAGGTTATTCTAAGAACTTTTTTCTGTTGGCATTTGTTGGTTTGAAGCTTCATTTTCGAGATATTCAATGATAAAGATACCACTAGTTAGACAGAGACACTCCGATAGTTGAAGTGAGGTGGCACCAATCTATTTTGCTTTAACTGTCGGAGTGTTTCTATCTTACTAGTGGCATCTTTACCATTGAATATCTTGAAAATAAAGCTTTAAATCAAAAGATGCTAACAACGAAAAGTTCTTAGAATAACCTCGGGAACCTGTCTCTTTAAGGAAGCGCAGTCGTTTTGTAACACCCTGTGTAATGAATTCAAGATTAAGTTTTAAGTGTTTGATTATAAAACCGAGACGTAATTTTGAGCATTTGTTCTTTTTGTGAATAATGAAGTTTTCGTTTTTAGTTCATTAATTTCAAAAGAGGATGGTAACTTTTTATTTATTAGATGATTTTTAAATTCTGTAAGAACAATTTTACGTTCTTCTACACTCCATTTGATTTTCTTTTAGTTTTTCCTTTTATGTCCAAAGGGAGAATCTGCAAAAAAACTGAAACATTATTTTACATTATTATATTCTTAATATATTAATTAAAGTTTATACAGGATGTAACAATGACATAATCCATTTATTTATGAGGTTGTGGAGGGAGTGATTTTAAAACAATCTTTCCTTTGTCATTTTTTGATGCAAGGCTTAATTTTCAAGATATTCAATGATAAAGTTACTATTAATTCGACAGAGGCAGATAAATAACTGAAGTAAGATAGATTTGTGTTATCTCACATCAACTATCTATCTGCCTCTGTCTAATAGTAACTTTATCATTAAATATCTTGAAAATTAAACCTCGGATTAAAAAAAAGTGGCAAAGGATAAATTGTTTTAGAATCACTCCTTCAACAACTCTTTAATTTTATAGAATATGCCATTGTTATACTCTGTATGTTCATCTGCATGTAGATATACACGAGGTGTTTTAGTTTGAAACAGAGAAACTTAATAAAAGTAGGAATTACAAAGAGAGTGAGCCTATAACTAGTTTTCACTTTTTAAACAAATATCTCGAAAAGTGGGGTTTAGATCGATTCGTTGTATTTTTCATAGGAAAAGCTAAAGACATATGCCTCCAGAGTTATAACAATTTAATAGGGATATACTGGTGTATAAAGGCCATATGCTAAACATACCTTTACTGTACTCATGTTTTTTATTTTCTTCAGATTTACGTTTTTTTGATGAAATTACTGCATCTGTTTCTACACCGTTTGTTGTGGTTTTCGACGTTGATGCAATATTTAAACTGTTTTCGCTGTCAGATTCACTTTTATCAGTTTCATCTTCACTATCGGACGATTCTCCTTTTGCATAATTTAAGAGTCTTGATATTACCAAGTCCCTTTCTACTACAGATTGTCGATAATGCTTTTTATGTATTTCATCAGCATGATCCATAAAATTTGCAAGATCCCTTACTTCGTTGTCATTAATTTCTAAACTGATGCATTTTGTCGCAATATGTTGTCGCAAAAGTGTACCTCTTAAAGTTTCTGGAAACTTAATACCAGAATTGCTAGCGAATTTTCTCATCAAAAGGCAAGCTCTTAAATATCGATAACATTTCTTATCAACAGAAGGCATACCAAAAATATATGGATTGTTAAATTTTACATTTGCCTCATGTCTATAACGAAGAATTAGATTAATGCAATTTTGCATTTTTTCATTAAGTAAAACGGGCACTGTTTTACCGAACTTTCCCCGAATAGTTATACGCACAAATTTATTCAAAGAATTTTAAGTTTATTCAAAGATTTTTAAAATCTTGAATAAGCATCCTTTCTAATTCTCCTGCTTTACGACAATTATAAACCTGAATGGAGGTTAGAGTCGTTTCCGTTAATTTTCATTTATAAGCAGAATCCATTATTTATATAATTAAAAGCATATTGCCTTTGCTCTTTTAAAAAATTATTTAATTTTTTAATAGCTTCCATAGATGGTAAAATCTTTTTTTTATGGCGTTTATGTTGTATTTGTGTTTCTTGAACATTTTTATTAACAGTAACGGAGTAATCTTCATCTAATAATTTTAAAAACCTTTCTACATGATTTTCTTCTTTATTTTCGTCACTTCTGATATACATACTTCTCAATATTTGCTCAACTTGTTTTAACAGAATGTCTAAAGTTGAGGCTACAGAAGACGTCTTATATATTCGGGTTTCTTCATTAAATTGAGCAATTTTTTGAACAGCTTTGATAGTCCTGTCATATTTAGTAGGATTGTATATCGTAGCAAAATCAGTTACAGAATTATCAATTTCTTTAACCGCTAATAATAAACGTCCTAGCAATCTCAGCTTCACTCTTATCATGTCGTACTAAGGTTTCAAGCAATATTTGTTTGCCATCTTATTGCCATAAGAAATATGAAGTTGATCATATCGAATAAGCCGTGTAATGTTAATTTCTCTCAGAATCGGAAATTTTAGTCTTCTCATTATTGAATGGACACAAATATGCTTTCTACATTCAACGCTTCGGCCAAGTACTTTGATACATCTTCGGTTTTTTATCATTAAATGTTCATTATAGTTCTTAAAATGATGTCGCAAATTATTAGTAGTATATGCACCCTTACATTTT
The DNA here is from genome assembly GCA_037305995.1 of Sclerodermus sp. 'alternatusi'. Classification (NCBI taxonomy): domain Eukaryota; kingdom Metazoa; phylum Arthropoda; class Insecta; order Hymenoptera; family Bethylidae; genus Sclerodermus; species Sclerodermus sp. 'alternatusi'. The sequence goes on from CM074553.1 coordinate 15,621, forward strand.
ACGCAAGTAATAAAATCAGTGGCTTTCCTCCTCAACTTTTCGCTTGGACGTCGAGTTACCATTAAAAATTCTGAATTAAATGAGGAATTAGTATTATGCGATAAGTTTCCTTCTTTTTTTATTATGTCAATTATTCTTTTTCGCTCAGGATTACCTAACAGTAGTATTAAGTAATATTACATTTAAAAAATTTCCCTCAAAAATTTAATAATAATAGTTTTACCTTTAGGAAGGTGACAAAATTTTTGTATATTTTCTTCATTCTTGTGCTTTAACTCTAAATGCCTAGGCAATTGGGATTGTAATTGTTTACAGTAAAGACACATGTATAATTTCCTCTTTGTCAGAACATGGAACAGTAAGATTAGTGTTATCACAGCCTGTATCAATATTTGATAAATTCACTTTTTGTGTAATATTTAAACTATTATCAGCTATTCCACTTTTAGACAAATTATAATTAGTTCATTTATAAGAATCATTATTCGAAGAGTTTGAGTATTCTGATGGATGAAAATCACTCCCATAATCATTATCTTCTTGAGAAACTGCAATATTTTCATCAATTAAAGTAGATTCTGCAACTGGCAATAAAACTGATCCACTTTCTGAAAAATTGAATATAGGTTTACGAAATGAATCAAGTAATATTTTATATTAAAAGCGTTCTAAGAAAATCTATAGGGTGTTACAAAACGACCGCACTTCCTTAAAGGGGGTGATTCCTGAGGCCATTCTAAGAACTTTTTCCGCTTGGCATTTTTTGATTTAAAGCTTTATTTTCAAGATATTCAAACGTAAAGATGCCACTAGTAAGAGAGAGACACTCCGATAGTTGAAGCGAGACAGAGTGGTGCCACCTTACTTCAACTATCGGAGTGTCTCTCTCTCTTACTTTAAATCAAAAAATGCCAAGAGGAAAAAGTTCTTAGAATGGCCTCAGGAATCACCCCCTTTAAAGAAGCGCGGTCGTTTTGTAACACCTTGTACTATAATTATTAACACTAGGTTTACGGAGCGCGTCAATTTGACGCATTCACAATTTCACGTAGAAAAATTTGGAAATCGGTTAGATTTATCTCTTACTACACATACTTACTATTATCCATTTAGAGAGACGAATATTTGTCAAAATTTATATTCTTTTACGTGTTCGAATTTCGAAGTTGTCGATGTGGTATACCTATCTCTACGAATGCGTTAAATTGACGCAATGGTAAGGCAGTACACAAACTCCGTTATCTCAACTCTCCAGTGGCTGTTACAGGATTATTTTTGCGTTCTTTATTTACAAAATCACGTACTGAATAGCGATAAGCATTGAGAAAGTCAATGATACTATATTTCAGTTATAATCAATAGTGTAAGAATATTGTGAAAATTAAGTTTTTGGAAAGATTGTTACATTCAAGAAATAAATATTACGTTATTATAAGTAACTGCAAAAATATTAGTGCGAATTCATATTATTCATTCTTTGGCGAATAACCTTTATTCATAGAATATGGTCAAAAAAGGTAAAGATATTCTGAAAAACAAAATCGGCCCAATAAAGGATAGTTCCGGTGAAAGCAATAACAACAGGGGAAATGCGTTTCATCAAACGCAAGATGAAATTGAAATTATGCAATATTGTGAAAATGTGCAAATAGAGAAATCAGGAGATAGTGAAGAGGAAAATTTCCGAAATTTACGTTTCAAAAGAAAAAGGACAAATGTCCTTTCAGATTCGGAAAATGTTATAAAATTCAGATCATCCCAAAGTGCTACTATTTTTCACGATACAGAAACTATACTTGATGGAACAATTTGGAAGAAGTTGCCAGTAGACATACCTGGTGGTAGACCACCTTTAAATACAATATTCAAAGATATTGGTGGTCCTACTGGCTTCGCAAAACGGAATATCATAGCAGATAAGGTGAGTAGTGCCTTCCACTTGCTAATTACTAGAAGCATGGTAAAACACATCATATATTGTACTGAAGTGGAAGCGCGTCGAGTTTTGAAAACTGAATGGTCACTTCCAACCCTAAGTTTCTTGATTTTATTGGACTTTTATATGCTCGAGGAGCTTATAAAGCAAGCACCATAAGAACTTCTTTTCTGTGGTCGAAGAAGTGGGGACCTGCATTCTTCGCAAATACAATGACTATAGATGAATTTATGCAAATTCTTCGATTTTTAAGATTTGACATGAAAACAGAAAGATTCCAACGTTTACCCACTGATAAATTTGCGCTCATATCAGAAGTATGGAATAATTTCATAAATAATAGCCAAACATATTTTAAACCGTATAAAAATATCACCATTGATGAGCAGTTGCTCGCTATGAAGTCTCGATGTAAGTTTACTCAATATATGCCAAATAAGCCACAGAAATTTGGCATAAAGTTTTGGTTAGCAGTTGATGTGAAATCAAAATATATTATAAATGGTTTTCCTTATTTGGGTAAAGACGAGAGTCGAAATTCAACACCTTTGGGCGAATTTGTTGTTTTGAAGCTGGCCGAACCGTATTTAGAAAAAGGCAGGAATATAACAACATAATTTTTTTACGAGTATTCTTCTTGCTAAAAAATTAGATGCAAAAAGAACCACTTTGGTCGGGACCATAAGGGCCAACAAGAGAGAACTCCCAAGGTCAGCAAAGAGTAAGAAGGATAACATGATATTATATTCATCAGAGCACTAAAATTCGAAAACTGTATACTCACCAAAGCAAGCATAATGTGAAGGTATTATTACTAAACACTAAACATAGATATGTAAGATTGGAAGACAATAATAAACGCACTCCAGCAACCATCAAATACTACAATAAAACTAAATTTGGAGTCGACATCGTCGATCAAATGGTGCGATAATATACCGTGAAAGCTGCATCTAATCGATGGCCTCTTCAAGTGTTTGGCAACATTTTGGATTTGGCAGCGTTAAATTCATGGATACTGTACAAAGAATGTATCGGATAAAATATATCTAGAAAAGATTTCATTTTTCAATTATCCGAAGAACTTGCCTGTAAGGAAGAAAATGAAATTGAAGAAAATATTGATCTTCAAGAGCCTCATACATCAGCAAAGCGTCAAACCTGTCAAGTCGGATTTTGCAAAAGAAATAGAAGTAAATACACATGTAGAAATTGCAAGAAGATTGTTTGTGGAAAATGTACACATAATATTGAATATGTATGTAAAAAGTGCGCACAATGAATATTTCTATTTATCAGTTTTTACGTTTATTTTTTATAACAACATTTGAAAATAAATGAATTTAAAATATTTTACTCTTCACCAAAGGACTTATAAAATACCGAACCATTTACCATTTTGATATAGATATTTTAATATCAATACACCTATAATGACAATATTCCTTTCCTTTCCAATAAATAAATTATTTATTCTACAAAATGCTTATTTTTTTTCAAATGCGTCAAATTGACGTGTGCCGTAGAGATAGATATATAAGAAATCTCAGTAAACCTAGTGTTAAATAACATACAGGGTGTAACAATTCTGTAATTCTCTAGTTAAGCTTTCGTGCTATTAAGAAAAATACGAATTCACGCCCAAGTGAGAATCTGTTATCATTTTGTTCAAAAAATGCTAAAACAGAACAAAAACTGTGAGTAGAAATCAAGATCACCGTGACAGATGTAAGCAATTATATGATAAAAGATTTTATCATATAATTGGAACGTTGGAGATACTTTCAATAAAAATAAAACTGTTAAATATGATTTGTGTCTTGAAATCCACCTTTATGGAAAATATCTTATATTTAATAAAATCTTTTGTCATATATATTACTTAAATCTGTCACGGTGCTATTGTTTTCTACGCAAATTTTTTGACTTTTTTGGTGCTTTTTGAAAAAAATGATAAAAGATTCTCACTCGGGCATGGATTCGTATTTTTCTTAATAGCACAAAAGCTAAACTATAGAATTACAGAATTTGTTAGTTGTTCGTTTAATATATAAAATCATCCTATTTTCTGCTTAAAACTGTACTAGGAAACAGGGGATAGGATTCAAACGTCAATCAACATCTGGGAGATATTTCCAACAAAAATAAAGATTTTAAATAAAAATTGTGTCCTGAATCCCACCTGTATGGAAGATATTTTATTGTTATTACATTTTTTTTATATATATGGTGTAAATGTGTCACTGTGTTATTGTTATATATATAAAAATAAACGTATAGATTGTTTTTTTGTCTTTTTGACGTTTATGCCTGAAAATCATATCATACTCGTACTCGATTATTATTTTTTTTTCCATTTCTGATCACATAGACCAAATTTTAAATTAATGGAGTTTTTTAATTGTCTATTTTTGAATATAATCTTTTTCCTGGTTTAAGTTTCATTAGGGAACAAGCGACAGATTTTAAAGGTCGTTGTACATTTAAGATTTACTTAAAAGAAAAGAACACGTATTTTTATTTTCAATGAAAAGTTGTATTCTGTTGTACGCCTGTTATTATTAGTTTTGGACTTTTTTGTTCTTTCTTCGCAGCTAAAATTATAAAAAGTCTAAGGAAAAATCGTATAAAATTTGTTGCTGAAAAATTTACAGTATCAAGCCTAAAATAAATTTATTTTAATTTTTTGAGAATTATAATAAAAATTCATATAAAAGAATTGTATCCATGGATGTTTTTGAGAGAAAAATAAACATCTTTCATAAGGCTGATTAATCTTTTATGTTTATATAACGCATTTGTATAATGTTGAAAGTCATTAAATTTGTAATCACTCGAAGGCAAAACATTAATAAGTTAGAGACAGTCATACAGGGTGTCCGGAAAAAAAGGAGACATTTTTTGAGAGGTGGTTCCTGACGCAATTCTAAGAACTTTTTTCTCTTGGCATTTTCTGATTTAAAGCTTCATTTTTGAGATATTCAACGATCAAGATACCACTAGTTAGAAAGAGACAGATAGATAGTTGAAGCGAGACAGAGTGTCGCCACCTCACTTTAACTATCGGAATGTCTCTGTCTAACTAGTTGAATCTTTATTGTTGAATATCTTAGAAATAAAGCTTTAAATCAATAATGCCAAGAAAAAAAAGTTCTTAGAATAGCCTCAGAAACCACCCCTCAAAAAATGTCTCCTTTTTTTCCGGACACCCTGTATAACGACGCAGTATCTCAATCCGGCTCGTGGGTACTCGATCATTTTTAACTTTCCTTTCCATGGATGGAAATTAAGTTACAAGTATTATCGGACTTTAGTTATGATATAATATATTAACCCTTTCGTTACCAGCGCCGGCTTTAGCCGGCATTCACAAAACGCTTCGAGTGTACCAGCGCCGGCTTTAGGGGGGAAGTCCATATAAAATTTTCAAAAAATTGATTTTTTTTTTTTTCGATATTCGGAAAATATAGTATATTGAGCGTGTACTGACGTGAGGAAAAAGAAAAATTTCTAATATTCACGAAGGTATAGCTAATATAATGGAGCGGGCCGGAGTGTGTATTGTAACGTACCGAGCCAGGTAGTCGGGGCGCTTCAGGTAGAACGTACCTTCCATTATAATAATGTAAAATATTTCTTTTGTCGCATAACTAGAAATATCTTAATATACTATAGTAAGTATGTAAGTATATATATATGTATATTTACGTTTCTGTACACGTGTAATATTACTATACGGATAAAAGTTAGTCGAGAAATATAGGTAGTTTAGCTGGAGATTTCGTAGTGTTCAGTCGAAACATAAAAATGCCGAATTATAAAAAAGGTACGCGAGGCAATATTGCACGAAATAATTCGAGAAAACGATGTTATCAGGGTAATCAATACACTGATAAAGAAGGTGAAAAATTTGAAGCCAGTACAAGCCATAACGAGAGTGCCAGTGGAAAAAAACTCAGTATGCGTGATAGTGAAGAAATTAAAACTAATCCTTTGCACGGGTACAGAATTATTGAATTCTTCACAGTGTTTACAGCTTTGTCTGAAATTGTGAAGTGCTCGGTTTGTAATCAAAAAATCAGTTTCAGTGAGTGTGGTTCTAGAGGTCTTGGATTTAAACTTGTTGTCACGTGCCCATGCGGTGATAAAATAATAAATTCAGGACCTTTTATCAACAATGGATTTGAAATAAATCGAAAATTAGTGTTTGTCATGAGACTTTTAGGCGTGGCAAGAGAAGGAATAAATGTCTTTTGTAACCTGATGGACTTATGCACTGGTATCAGTAAACATTGTTACGCTAACATCGTGGAGCACATTTATAATGCAACTAAATCGTCATTTGAATTAATATCGCAGAAGGCAGTGAAAGAAGAGACAGAAAAAAATGTCGAGCATGGAAGGGAAAGAAATATTTTAAAAGTATCTGGTGATGGCACCTGGAAAAAGCGCGGCTTCAAATCAAAGTACGGTGTTACAACGCTCATTGGTTATTATTCAGGGAAAGTAATTGATTTGAGAGCCAAAAGTAGTTACTGTCAAGGTTGTAATTATTGGAAGAAAAAGACTCATACAGAAGAATTTCGTAAGTGGTTGGAGTATCACGAGGATGAGTGTCAAAAAAATCACGAAGGTTCATCAGGAAAGATGGAAGTCGATGCCATGAAAGAAATGTTCTCGACTTCTGAAGAAAAATTCGGAGTAAAATATGGTAATTACATTGGCGACGGAGATTCTAAAACATTCAAGGCTATTTTAGATTTAGAACCTTACGGTAGTGAGTTACCAGTAGTGAAAAGTGAATGTATTGGTCATGTCGAAAAAAGAATGGGTTCTAGACTTAGAAGTATAAGAAAAGAGAAGAAAATTTCAGGAAAAGGAAAACTTACTGATAAAGTTGTGAAAAAACTCACAAAATACTATGGTTTGAGTATTCAGAGAAATATTCACAGTGTCAGTGAGATGAAAAAAGCCATAATGGCTACTTATTACCATATTTTTTCTACTGAAAAAGAACCACAACATGATCACTGCCCAATAGGCGTTGATAGCTGGTGTAAGTGGCAGAAGGCTATTGCTCTAAATAAAGATCCTCGAAACGAAGATTTAGCTCCTTTAATTGATGAAGAAATGAAACAGCATCTTCTATCAATATACAAAGATTTATCCAGAGATGATTTGCTTGAGCGATGCCTTGGTGGTCATACACAAAATGCGAATGAAAGTTTTAACGCGACAGTTTGGCGATTATCACCAAAACATCTGCATTCTGGACTAAAAATAGTTGAAATCTCAGCATACATTGCTGCTGGAATATTTAATGAAGGTTTCAGTTCAGTATTAAGAATAATGAACCTTCTGAATTTAACTATTGGCACTTGTGCTAAAGTATTTGCTCATAATACAGACGAGGCGCGGATAACCCGACAGGAGCGTAAGAGTCTTTTAGAAACAAAAGATGCTCGTACAGCTCGCAAGCAAGAACAACTTGATGAAAATCAGCTTTTTGAAGAGGAGGAAGGTTTATTGTATGGTCCTGGGATCGCAGAATAATCGGTAAGTAACTAAAACTGGTATTTTTCCTGTACTCAAACTTTACGCGCGATTATCTCGAAACTGTATTTTTAAAAACTGCTCGTGTTGTAACTCAAAAAATTATTGACCGATTTGTCTGAAATTTTGTGAGGCCTTTCTCTACATTATTATGGAAAGGATAAACCTAAAACTTCAGATATTTCGCGTTAATAAAATACTTTTTTGGGGTCAAAAATGTCAAAAAAATAGCCCTAAATTATGACTTTTTTTTCAGAAGCTTATTTTATATTGAATTTTATACTTTTTTTTTATTTTATAGGTTTATCCTTTCCGTTAATATGTCCTAAAAAGAAAACACTTTAGTTTTTTTATTTCAGATCAATGGTTGATGAGCTACAAATGGAGCAGTTTGGGACCTCGCATCGGAGGCAGCTCACAAAAAGTTCTTCTAAGCCGCCATTTTGTAAAATAAAAAAAAAAAAAAAAAAATTTGTATATTTCAAAGACTCAATAAAGTTGTGTTAAAGTTTAAAAACCATAAAATTATTCTATCACCTTTAAAAATCTTGTTGAAAAATAACCGATTTTGAGGTTTCTATATGGACTTCCCCCCTTTAGTCGGCATTCACAAAACGTTCCGTGTGCACCAGCGCCATTCGCCATTCGAAAGCATCGGCATTCATTTGCTGTTTTGTCTGTACCAACACCGAATTTTGGCAGCATCCTTTTGCCGTTCCTTATATTCTAGTGTTATTGAATTAATTCCTCTTATAGTGCAATCAATTCTGTTATATGCACCTTTAAAAAACAATTCTTTTAAAGTGAATTTCGTATTTGGAAACTAAAATAGAATAAGATTGCAATGTGGGCTTATGTGTAGATCCCTGTTTTAAGATATATCACAGCCAAATAAATTACTAAGAATTATCCTAATTTAAATTTTTATTTAATATACCAGCAAAATCTTTAAATATGTAACACTTAAATGAGAAAATTCGAACATCAACTTGCCATCATGCAAAGTGCACACTTCGCGGCGTGCTGCCCGGTTCAGTAGCACCACTTCGGCGGAATGGACTGCGGTAACGAAAGGGTTAATATTTAAAGAATGTATTTTAATATAGTTTGATTTAATATTATTACCTGAGTGAAGTGTCTTATAGAAATTAACAATGTTTGCTTTGGTTAAACATAAGAATAAATATAAAATTTTAAGGAAACGTAATTGTAAAGTGAATTCTAATATCATTATTACACAAGGTAATTATTTTTAACTGAATATATAACTGGAACTCATATATGTAACATATTGCACATGAGCTCTTATAATTTAAATCTTTTAAGTAAAGTATAAACACTTTTGCAGATAATAAATTGATTTTTAAGGAAATAGCCAGTAATTTAAGAAAAAATGTGCCTAAAATAGTATGCTACAAATGTGGAATTGATGAGAAAGAGAACGTAATACAGTTTTCTGATGGTAAGACACTGACGTTAGTACGTTAAGTGATATTTATAATTTATTCTTTTGAAAAAACACGTTATAGATTTACATTGAAAATTTTTAATTTATGTTTCCTAAGTTTTTTCTTCAAAGAATGTTTCTAACTATTATTACAATATTTATTATAATATTAATAATCACCGGTTCCTTAAGATAAAAAAATGTTTATTTATAGATGGAAAATGGACTTCAGAAAATACAGAAATGTTAAATGATATTTCAAAAGAAATGATTGATGCACATTAAATGGGTAAAATTATTTAAATTACATTATTTTATATAAACGATTTTTCAAACTTTAAACTTTTATATCTATTAAGTAATCATTCATCTTTTTTAAAATCTAGTGATATGTTACAAATGAGTTTCAGTCATTCAAGAAATATAGAGAAAGGCAATTACCATTTTTTATATTTAAAAATTTTTTATAGGTTAAAATAGTTTTATTTAAACGCTTATATTTGTATATATAAATACATTGTAATAGTAAAGTATTAAAGTATTTCTTTTTAGAAAATGCTTGAAATATTGAATTTATTGACTACATAAATACTAATATGGTTGAAGAGTATAATGATGGGCAAATTATTGAAAAACAAAAAAAATGTATTGAAAGATAAGACTGTATTACAAAATGTATTGATTAAAAATGGTAATTTTAAAAGTTGCTTTAATTTGTATTTTAGTAGAATAAATATAATACATATGCAGATTCACAAACAAATAATAATAGAAAATAAATATTAAGTCTCTACTTCGTACATGCATAACTTCATAAATTTTTATAGCTTAATTAAAAATCAAAAATGTAGCACTCTAATGTTACACTATTTTATCACATAAATCATTCTTCCAATTATTCATTTTCTTTATAATTATCATCTGTTAATATTTATAACTTTATATTACAGAATCATCAGAAGAATACAGCGATAATGATGAAACCTATAATCCTAATGAGGATAGTTTATCAGATGATTCATTTAATAATGAAAGTAATGTTATTAATTCTAATATAAATATAAGTAAAAATGGAAATAGTACTGTTGATAATCTGAATACATCGGAAAAAAATTCACAATTGGGATGTAATAATGAGAACTTGGTTGTCTAATAGTCGCAACCAAAAGGTTCTAATAAAAAACATTTTTGTTATTTCTGCAAAAATTTCAAAGTAAGCTATTTAGACATTTAGAGACTGTACATAAAGATGAAGAGGATGTTAAGAAATTTGCTCTGCTGCCTAAAAGTATGAAATTTACTTTTAAATAATTGAAGGATGTCTTTATCTATTTTTTGTATATCATTATTTAACTATGTATAACTTGGTAATAAAATATTTAAATTATATATATAATTAATATAATATTTTTTTATACAGAAACATTAGAAAGAAGACAAATTATAGATATTATTAGAAAGAAAGGTGATTTCATTCACAACAAAGTCGGTCGATTTAATAATGGTGAATTAATAGTTTGCCATAGACCTTCTGCAATTAAGAAGAAGACGTCATTAGACTTCATAACTAGTGGGAAATGTAGTGGTTGTTATTCAAAGAATAATATTCGACATCATTTTGCAAACTGTCACAAAGAAAGTGTTGGGAGAAAGGTTAAAGTTCTTGGTCGAAAGGCAGAAGCTAGAATGCATCATTACGCCTGCGATATGCTGAGAAATGTTATATTTCCTGTTTTACGAGATGACGAAATAATTCTAATTATTCGATATGATAAATTAATAATTCATCGAGGAAATAAACTATGTAAAAAATTCAAGAACCAGAGATATCATGATATGATTCGAGCAGAATTACGATTAATACAACGGTTTTTAATCTCTGTTAAAAAATATAATATTAATATTACTGATTTTTCTTTTATTTATAAACCTGCAATGTATGATTCATGTATCTCTGCAGTAAATGATGTCGCCCATTTTAATCCAGAAACAAATACTTTTAGAGCTCCATTAGTAGCTACATCTTTGGGTACTTCGTTAAAAAAAATCGGAAATCTTATATTTACAGAAACAATAAAAAAAGATGATGATACAGGAGGAAACAATGTAAATAAATTTTTTAAATTGTTAGATGAAGACTGTGGTGAATCAATAAACAGTTACACGAAATAAAAGACAAAACAGAGAAGAGCTATCATTTTTAGATATCTTGAATATATTCTTTAGAAGATATTCAAAAATTGTTCAATTATTTACGTGATAAGCGGAAAGATTTATTCAAAGTGTTACATAATTCATTCAATGGGAAGGCATGGTTTGAATTACTGAAAATAATATTAATATCTATACTAATTGTTAATAGAAGGCGCACAGGGGAAACAGAAAAGATTTTAATTGACGATTTTAAAGCATACAAAGCCGTTGATATTCAAACAAATGCAGAAATGTTCAATTCTCTACCGCAAGCAAGAAAAGAGGTAATTTAGGAACAATTGTACAGAATAATATTTAATAACTAATAATAAGCAATTTTGAATTTTCAATATTTAATTGTCAATTTGTAAGAGATTGCAGAGGGGATAATTCTAAAGCGATATTACATTTACTCCTTCATTATCTGTAGTTTAGTTTCTAGTATATCAATAGTATAAAATCACTATTATTGCACAGAGATCGTTTGAAATTGCAAAATGTAGTAAATGAGTAATCAGCTTAGAGTTATAACTGCAACTATAAAATTTTTCAACATATTACTGTTTCATTATAAGTAATATACATTTATTATACATTGTTGAATGTAACATTTTTTTGGGGCTTCAGAAAACTATATTACATTTGATATATGAGGGAAACTAGGTAGAACAGTTCCTGTCCTTCTAAGTAAAAATATAAAATCTTGTATATTGATCTTTTATTAAAATACTTATTAAAATATTTATTGGAAACTTAACCCTAATAATATGTTATACAGGGTATAACAAAACAACCGCACTTCCTTAAAGGGGGTGATTCCTTACGCTATTCTAAGAACTTTTTCCTCTTCCGATTTTTTAATTTAAAGCTTAATTTTCGAAATATTCAATAATATAAATACTATTAGTTCAAAAAAGACAGACAGATAATTGAAGTGAGACAGAGAAATGCTATCTCACTTCAACTATCGGAATGACTCTGTCTATATAATGGCATTTTTACCATTGAATATCTGGAAAATTATGGTTTAGATTAAAAAATGGCATCAGGAAAAAGTTCTTAGAATAGCGTCAGGAACCACCCCCTTTAAGGAAGTGCGGTTGTTTTGTTACACCCTGTATAAACCCAGCCAGAATGGAAAGTACATGTGTTTCAAAATCTAAAAATAATAACATTTAAAAAATAATTCCTTAAAATTATTAGTTTGATATCTCGCTTGATAGAAATCTGTAACTTTTTATAACTTTAATGATATAAAAAAAATTTTAACTTTTAATATATCATTATGTAAAAGCAATAACTTTAAGATACCTTCTTCAGACTACCTCTTTCCATTGTTTGCTGGGAACAATCCTTTTGTATTTTCTTAACATTGTCTGTTTCTATTGACCTTTTCTTAAACATGCTTTGTTATTTATATGAAAATTACAATAAAACCAATTTTGAATAAATAAAGATAGAAAATTACGTATTTATAATATTACTTAAATGTCAATTATTATCATTGATTACTGTATATAAACTTCTTGATTTAGCTTTTATGTAGCTTATAAATTCACACTCTTCAATTACAATTAGGCCAATGTTAACTATACTATTTTAATTACTTAAAAGTTTAAATTATTTTGTTAATACAATATAATTAAAAATATTAGTTTATTGAAAAGTTATTAATTCTAAAGAAAATTTTATTGGCAAGATTGAATTCTTGTTTTCATTATAAACAATTAAGTATAAATCTTTGAACATGCACTTTAGGAGACTACAATAATAAAAACTAAAAAGAAAAGTTTTTATAAATTTATTTTATTTATTTTATATTAAATTTATATTATAAAAATTCGACAATTATTTGTTCTTTTCATTTTGTTTTTATTAAATCATCAATCGAAATTAATTTATATAAAAATTACTTGTTATACATTGTTTTTATCCTTTCTGAGACTTAACAATTTTAAAATTTGATAAACCTTCATCTAATGTTTGAAAGAATTAAATAACATACTTGTGAACTCTTTTCATTACTATTTTAGTCGCAATGATGAAGCGAAAGCAAATGAGTGCTCGTCAAATTCGACGAATTATAAAAAGAAAAACGGATTTCGACTTAATTAATTTGGAGAACCGCGACTTTGAAAACACTCCAGAGGATGAGAAAGATCTATTTTCTATTAAAAATAATTACTCATCAGTGACAAATGTCGATCATGTTTCTGAAGGAGAAGTATAAAATATTGTAAATACTGCTGAGCGTTTAAATGTTTCTGTGAAAATGAAGAAGATTTAAATAATGATTTTGATTCATTTAAAAAAACATATATTAATGATATCACCTTTCATTCCACAACATCAGATTCATCTAATAATTTTAAAAATCTTGAAAATGTTAATAATGAATCTCAATTACAAAACTTTATGAAAGATTTATCAAACTGGGCCATTAACTCCAACATTTCACATAAGGCATTTTCTAATCTCCTTATTATATTGAATAAATTTACCAATTTTCCATTGCCAAAAGATGCCCGAACTGTTTTAAAAACTCCCCGGACAACTAACATCGTTACAATAAATCCGGGTAAATACATTCATTTTGGATTTAAAAAAGGGCTAGAAAATTCATAAAAATAAATATCAAGTAGAAAAAATGACAGAGTTGGATATTTCCATGAATATAGATGGGTTACCTATTAGCAAGTCTAGCAATTCTTCATTATGGCTGCTTCTTTACTCTGAACGCCGTTTAAAATCAGTTTTCGTTGTCAGCGCTTACCATGGTCTTGCAAAACCAAGCAGTGCAAATGAATTTTTGAAGTCTTTTATAGATAAAGCTAAATCCGTAATAAAAAATGGTATTTTTCATGGCTCCAAACAAATAAGAGTAAATTTATCAGCTCTCATTTGTGATGCACCTGCAAAAGCATTTGTCATGAATGTCAAAGGCCATACAGGCTGCAATAGTTGCACAAAGTGCGAGATAAAAGGAAAGTACCTTAACAATCGAATCTGCTTCGCATCGACTGAAATTAAAAACGAATTGAGAACAGATGGAGATTTTCGTCTTTGCAAATATAGCAATTTTCAGTTAAGGAGAACAATTTTAACTGAAATCCCAAATTTTTGATTAGTGTCTAATGCACCTTTAGATTATATGCATCTGATTTACCTAGGTGTAATGAAAAGATTAATCTTACTTTGGACCGAAGAACATACAGGATAAGGCTTTCTTCAGAATCGCAAAATCAAGTATCAAGATCTCTTTTGTCTTTGAGAAAGAGTATGCCCAAGGATTTTGCAAGGAGACCTCGCTCTCTAAAGGACGTAAAACAATGGAAGGCAACTGAATTTCGGCAATTTATTTTATACACGGGACCAATAGTGTTAAAGAATATTAAAAGGAAGAATATTTACATCAATTTTATGACTTTGCACGTTGCCACAACAATCCTCTGTAGTCCTGAGCTATCCATGAAGGAAGAGTACCTTAATTGGACTCAAAAATTGATGGAGTATTTCTTAAATTGTTCTAAACGAATATATGGTCCGCAATATCTTTCGTTTAGTTTTCACGGTCTGTTACATTTAACTGAAGATGTTAAAAGATATGGTCCGCTAGATACATTTAGCACATTCCCATTTGAAAATCATATGACTGCAATAAAAAAATTAATAAGAAAACGTAACTTACCATTGCAATAGCTTGTTATGAGACAAGCGGAAATTGAAAATGTTGGATTACCTGTCCAAGTTGAAATAATTAATAGTGAAGATATCAATATCAACAAATCTCACAGTAGAGGACTGACTATCAATAAAATTAGCCATAGTGTTCAATACACTGTCCTGAAACAAAACAATATTGAAATAAATGTAAATAACTCCAGAGATAGTTGTATATGTCTTAATAACAATACCATAATAATGGTGGAAAATTTGTTAGAAACACAAGACAAGACCAAATTGTGACACTGTTGCCCGTCAGAATGGGTCAGCGCCACTATGGCCCCGTGATTTTCTCCCCCCCCCCCCTCTCGAGGGGCGGGATGAGAATTTGGCGAGAGGTACTGGCCATGCCATCTATGAGATGTACGGCGAGTGGCCTAATATGAAAAATACGATTCCGGGCCAGTAATTGGCTGAGTCCGGTCGCACTTGCTAATTCTCGTCGATTGGCGGAATTGGGAAAGTGGGCGGGCCGGAAATGCCGGATCCTTGATCCGGCCGGAACAATCGAGGATTGATCGATATACGGTGGAACCCTCAACACGGGCGAAAACGAAACAACGTGAGCATCGCACTTGCGACCGTTTGAGTCAGACATTGGTGTTACTGTGTGCTATCGAGGCCCCGTGGGAGAGCCCTCCTGAAGACCAGAAGAATAAGCGACTCTACATACCTCCCTAGGACCAGGATAATATCGCGGAGGCGCCGTCGTACATACCCCTACGCCAGTAAACGACGAGGGAAGGGCTCGGTCGCCTAGAGATCCTATCAGCGAGGGTGATAAGCTCCTCTCCAGTGAGAACTTGGTTCTCCCCCGTTATTATGTGCAACTAGTTGTGACCTCCACGGTAACGCGGACAAAATCGGGCGAGGACAGTCGTTTCGGGGCCGCCGGGTTTGGGCCAGCACCCCGGGGAAGAGTCGAGGTGGGAGACCACCCGCGGGGTCGGTCATGCGAGGCGAGGAACGTAGGGGTGCCCCGACGACGTGTCAAATACGTCCTATCCGAGGTGGAGGTTGTATCTAGTTAGGTGCAAGAAGCGACCTGTATTCACGGGAGAGACCGTTAGGGCCTACACTCCTCGTCAAAAAGATAGCCCAGATGTGCTATCTTTAATTTCTCAATAACGCACGTAAAATTTTTCGTTTGTAACGTATAATATAAAATCATTATAAGTTCAAAATATGCGGCTTACTCCGAATAAGTCACAATGTTGTAGATCCTGTATACAACAAAGAAAAACTGTTCCACGCTAAGGTCGAAATGATAGCACATGTACAATAAGAAAATAATAATCAAAATAAATTTTAAATATCTATAATTTCTTATCAAACATATATACTTATTTAATAATGGGTACATCCCCCTTTATTTTGTATTACATCTATCATACGATTTGGTATAGATTTATATAATTTTTGGATATAATTTTGACTTAATGTATCCCATTCGCATACAATTGCATTTTTTAATTCTTGTACGTGTTGATACTGCTTTCCATTCGCGTATACGCCTCGAACAAGTTCTGCCCAACAATTTTCAATTATATTGAGGTCCGGGGAGCGTGCGGGCCACGGCAAAACAGATATATTATTTTCACTAAAATATGATTTGACCAATCTTGATGTGTGTATAGATGCATTATCTTGTTGAAAGATGTAGTTAGGTCCAGAAATACGCTCTGCATGATTATTTATTTGTTCTTTGATTAAATTTATGTATCGAACACTATTCATTCTTCCATTGATGAACTTGATACTTGTCTTGCCGAAATAACCAATGCCAGCCCAAACCATTATGCTGCCTCCACCCATTTGTCGTCGAATTGCTGATATTGTCTCTTTTCTTATGTCATGAAAGTAATATTGGAACCCATCAGGACCATCCAAGTTAAATTTTTTTTCGTCCGAAAATAGTACCCTTCTCCATTTCTTTTTCCAATGAACTCTTTCTTTTGCAAAGCATAAACGCTCAGTTTTGTGTTTCGTTGTTAATGGAGGTTTCTTTTTCAATTTTAGACTCTTAATATTTTTGCAGGATAGTAGAACACGACGAACACTTGAAACACTGGCACTAACACCAGATTTTTCCATTATTTGCTTCGTTGTTAACTGCGAGTTGGAAGCTACACGCAAAATTGCTCGCTTATCACGATCACGTAAGGATGATGGCCGACCAGTACTTTTATTTTTGCCATAATCTTCAACATTTTTTAAGAAATTGGATATTACTTTACGACTTCTTTTTATTATTTTCGATATTTTCGCTATTGGAAACTCTTGCTGTTTTAATTTAAGAATTTCAGTTTTTTCAGATTCGTTTAATTTTTTTCCGCGTCCCATACTTAGAAATTTATATAGTATTGTGCTGTAATCTTTATTCGTTGATAGATCTTGAAATACTGAGCAATTTCTAAACATATTACCAGAGTGTGCTATCATTTCGACCTTAGCGTGGAACAGTTTTTCTTTGTTGTATACAGGATCTACAACATTGTGACTTATTCGGAGTAAGCCGCATATTTTGAACTTATAATGATTTTATATTATACGTTACAAACGAAAAATTTTACGTGCGTTATTGAGAAATTAAAGATAGCACATCTGGGCTATCTTTTTGACGAAGAGTGTAATAAAGTGAGATCCCGCCGTGGACCCGATTGGGGGATATTGTACTTGCCGACGGGCCGCAGACGCGGAGATTGTCCGCCACAGAAACGGCTAAAAAAATTTCATTCTCGCCACAAGTCGGACTACGATTAATACCCCGCCCCTCCCGTTCCGCAAGGGCTGGCTAGTCGGGTGAGGCCGCGGAATACCGCCGCGGAGGACCCCATTATAAATTGGCCCTTTTCAGGGCTGGCGCCCAGGGGCTCTCCGACGGGTGGTAGGCCGAAGTGCGGCGGAGGTGACTGGGCAGCAAATTTGATGTAACGTCACAAAATTCCTTCTTGGTTGGAAGTGTGTACCAATTGGAAGTGTATACTGTGGTCAGCAATTTCCGTGCGACTAAGAAGTTGAATATACATGTTGTAAGGAAAACTAATGAGCTTCAAATTTGGCCCTGCAAAAATATAAAATGTAGAATGTGGAAAATGATGTATGAAAATAATTTGATTGTTTTCCCTATAATGCACACGTAATTTATTTCGAGAAATCATATATTTTACAAATTAATAATAAATATCTTTATTGTATGCAAGTATTATATGCAGGTAACAAAAAATGAAAGTTTATTCAATAGTTCTATTTGATGATGGGCTCCAATTAGTACCTTTAAATTGGCTGATAGGCACTGAACAATGTAAATGGCCCTCATATACAAATACCATTAAAATAAAAAAAACAATTTCTCAATTAGAGTTACCTGGAGAAAATTGGATAATACTTGCTGTAATTCGCATATTTGGAGAAGCAAGTAAGTATAGTTTTAAATCTGTAAATAAAGAATAATTTAAATTAAAATAAACTTAATCATTAAACAAAAACGTGATTTAAAGTATACTCAATTTTTCTTATTCATTGTTTAAGGCACATATAACAATGGCTTGATTAAGTTGAAACTGATTTTATTAAAAGGACACGCCACGAAAGAGCTAGGAAAATGTCCTGTTCCAATGAATCTGACCTTGATGTAGATAACATCTATCTTCCTTTACCACCAGTTGCACCCAAATTAGAAAAAAAAATAATTAAAGTTGGACAAAAATGAACCACAAACAAGTAATGTTTTGTAAAATAGTTTAATTGAAATCTGTAACTCATATATTACAAACAATAATCATCCAGGTTCATCTTCTCAATCACATCTATCTCAATCATCAGCTGTATGCTCTGCAGATATTGTGGTGGAGATAAAAGCATTAACAGCTATAGTAACTGCTGACAAGGGTCAATAAATCTGCAAAAAAATCATTACAAATTAAATAATAACTCATTTAAATAATTTTTTAAATTGTTTTGTATTATTTTTCTATTATCGACTAAAAAAGAGAGAGAGAGAGAGTTGAAGACAGAAATTCTGAGGTGACTAAACCAAATGAATCATAGATTAACGTCAATTGAAGATAAACTAAGTCAATTAGAAAACACTAATAGTGTTAAGCATAATGTAGGAACATTAGACAATATATTTGAGGAAATAATTACTGTTCCTTTAAAGATGCAGAAAGATGTACAAACCTTGGAATGTGACCTGCAAGAGAAAGAGTTTAGCAAGAATATGGTAAAAAGAAATAATATAATGAACTTTTAGTAAAATTTCTAATTATGCATATCTATAAATCTTTCTCTTACTTCATATTGGCTAATAGTTCTTATAAAAATTGTACATAATTCCTTTTGCTTTCATGTCAGGTTATTTGTAAAATATGGTGGAAAAGATTTTCATGATCTCACAATAAATATTATGAGACATGTTATGTGCAATAATTTAGTGCAATCATTTGCTTGGCACGGAACCAAAGTAAAAACATCTTTTAAGGATTTATTATTATATAGGACAGTTATGCGTTAAGTTCATCATCTAGTATACTTAATTGTAGCCTAAAAAAGAGTTGAGCTTTCCTTTATTTATAAACAATTATTTTTTTAGAGGCAATGAAGCAAGAATTTTCTGCAGTTACAGAAAAAGAAATTATAGCTGTAATCAACAAGTGGTTTATACAAACCAAATAGCGATATGACAGAGAGATGTATGTTTGTAAAAGAATTTTTTATCTAATAGATTAATTATATATACATATATATATATATAGAGTTTAATTCCGAGACACTTTTTCCATTTATTTGTATAGTTCCGGAACATCTGTATACTTCCAGGACTGTTCTGGAAGTTATATATGTCAAATGTTTAGTTCAGAGACAGTCTTGGATATTAATTATATAGTAATCATTTACTTCCAAGACAATTTGGTTTTTCCATAATTTATACAATTCCAGGACATTCTTAAATTTATCTTTTGCATTGATCCAGGACATGAAACAGTTTGAATTTTATAACAATTATAATGCAAAATTTGATTAAACGTATATTGAAATTATTAATATATATTTTTCTTTTTATAGTAAATAAATTTTTTTTCACATTTTAGGTTCCTTTATTAAGCTATCACTTTTAAATTAATTATTCTATTATTCATTGGAATATACAGGGTGCTTGGAAAATCATGGACTTTTTTTAAGAGTGACTTCTGACTCAATTCTAAGAAATTTCTTCTCTTGGCATTTTTTGATTTCAAACTTTATCTTCAAGATATTCAATGATAAAGATATTATTAATTAGACAGAGACACTCCGATAGTTGAAATGAGGTAGCGTCACTCTGACTCACTTCAACTATTGGAGTGTCTCTGTCTAACTAATGGTATCTTTATTACTAAATATCTTGAAGATAAAGCTTCAAATCAAAAAATGTCAAGAGAAAAAAGTTCTTAGAATTGAGTCAGAAATGACACTTGAAAAAAATCTTCATCATTTCCAAAACACCCTGCGTACAAAATGTGACAATTATCTCTGTAGATGGGGTGATTCTAAGACAATTTTTTATTTACGCCTTTTTAATGGTAAATGAAAATTTGTCGTAAGATCTCCTCATTTACATTTCCTTATAATTTCTTTAATTAATGGTGATTAGTAATAGGTGATTTTAAACCCATAAATATCTCACAATCGTTAATAAAAATGTGTTATAAAAAATTGTTAAAAAAAATACTTGAAAAAGTAAGAAAACCAGATTTTATAAATTAAGTATAATAAAACTAATAACTGAGATCATTATGAGTATTTAGAAGTAGTATTTTAAAATATGTTTATGAAATAAATTATTTATTAAAGGAAAATGTTATAAACTTTTACTATGTCCTGGAAATAAACAATACTTTAAACATATGTCTCGATATTATACCATTCATATAAAACTTCAACTTCATAAGTTCAAAGTATTGCATATTTCCAGGACATAGTAAATATATAGAAATGTTTTTATTTTTTCAATAAATAGATTTCATAAGCAAGATATAAAATGATCTTTCTTAATACTCGAAATGATCAGCCATTATCGGTTTATATGTAAGCCCAAATTCTTATTAGAGTTTTTTTTCTTAATTCATTATTGAATTTTACCATGAATAGTATAATACCGAGACATGAGTTCAAAGTATTGCATACTTCCAAGACATAGTAAATATATACAAATGTTTTGGTTTTAATAAATAATTATATAGAAATACAAGGTGTAACAGTGATCCCCTTTGAAATTTTAAGGGGGTGTAGAAGGCGTGAATCTAAGAAAATTTTTTTTACTTGCAGTTTTTGACTGAAGACTTAGTTTTAAAGATATTCAATGACAAATATACTATTAGCTAGACGAAGATCAGCTAGTTGATGTGAGATAATTACTTCAACCAATTGACTTTCTTCGTCTAACTAATAGCATCTTTGTCATTGAATATCTTTAAAACTAAGTCTTAAATCAAAAAGCGGTAAATCAAAAATCGTCTTAGAATCACCTATTCTACAATCTTTTAAAAATTTTTGAAGAGGATCATTGGTACACCCCGTATATATGTAAGATAAATTTTTCCATATCAACTATAAGAATCTCTTTTTTTATATGGATATCGATGTTTTTTATAGTAGAATTATTTTATTAATCAATGTTATTAAGAAATTCTAATTTTTATTAAAATTGTCATTTTTCCTTTTAATTAAATCAACTTTTAAAAAAGGAAAATTTTACACTTATTTTGAAAAAATTTTATAAATAAGATCGATTAAAAAGAATTATAAAAAATATAAGCATCATTAAAGTATCCTTCCTCAAGATAGCTTAAAATGTATTCTGTGGTCTCATTGCTTACTATATTAATATTGCTATATTCATTTATGGCATCAGAAGAGAGAGAAAAATCTTTGTTGAGATTTAAACCTAAATGTTTTTTAATACATTTAAGAAGTTATAATTAATAAACACATGTGACGAGAGAATTAGAATTGAAAAATACTGTTGTGACATAATAATTCTCCGTATTTTTATGTAATTAATATTTATAATTTTGAGAAAAAAAATCTTACTGCTTTATAGAATTAAATCTTCATTAAGCTTATTTTCGGCTGAGGTTTTACTTTTTAATCTGACATTATTTTATAATTTTTCTTTGAACCTAATTAAATATTAGAAATTTATCAAGCCGTACAAACATAATATTTATTCATTCTTCTCAGTATATAAAATTGTATATAGAAGCCTCTTACAACAGAAAAAGAGAGTAGTAGAAATATTTTTCAAAAATTATATCGTCGGTACATATTAAAAGGTTGCGGTGAAATTGTCGGCATGATTTTGTCGGGTAACTATAAAGGGTGATTCCGACTCACATATATGTGAGTAAATATGTGTTTATGCGAAAGAGAAAGAAACAAGATCTATTCAAAAATGTAAGAGATTTGGAAAGTCATTTCAGTTGTATCAGTCGACTAATGCATTTGATAGATCCAGCAGTTACTGTTGGACAAGTGTTTTATACGGGTGTGCGATAATAATTAAATTAAAAAAAAGAAAGAAAATGTATTCTCTCGTGGCATTTGATAATAATTTGTGGGAAATATACCGTTCAAAGAATGTGAAAGTAATAAATGGTAAAGATTGTATCGAAAAATGTGCTTCCGGAAGGTATGAGGCCACTTTAATTGATAAAAATGGCAAGTTTTTATTAAAGTATATACATTTATTATTTTCATAATTATTGTTAAATCTGTTATGCAAGATCTAATAATGAGTTTCGCGTAAATTTAAGAAGTTATAGAGGAGATGATTTTAAAACTATTTCCATTTACCATTTTTTCGATCTGAAGCTTAATTTTCAAGGTATTCAATAATAAAGATGCTATTAATTAGATAAATCTAGTTAGTTGGTTGAAGTGAGAAAACACCACTCTGTTTCTCTTTAATCAATTAATTATCTATGAAAAATTTAAAAAATGCATTTACTATCGAATATCTTGAAAATTAAGGTTTAGATCGAAAAATGATAAGGGGCAAATCGTTTTAAAATCACCTATAATTCGCTATAATCTTTTAAATTTTCGTGCAAACTTATTGCTACACTCTGTATATCTTTCTTTTATTTTCTTTTCCCTTTCATCCTTTTATCAATCTCATATAATTTTATATACCGTTATATATTAACTATATTTTCCGTAATTTATTACACAATTTTATAATACATAAATAGATAATATGTATATGTGCGTACCGCTTATTAAACTTTTAATATTTATTTAGATTCAGAAATAAACTTAAAAATAATATTAGATGAGCATAAAAATTTAAAAAAAATGAAACCTCCACCCCAAAATAAGTCTGATAAGAATTTAACTTCCAGAAACAGTAATTTTTTTTTTTATAATAATAATTACATCTATGCAAACTAATTATGCTATACATGTTCTTTTTTACATATTAATTCTTAATTCAGTCATATTTATTAATTGTAACTTTTAAAGATATTGAAGAACATTTAGGTTCAAGTTTCAACAAAGATTTTTCTATCTCTTCTGACATTATGAATGAATTAGTAATATTAATATAATAGGTAATGAGACGACAGAATACATTCTAAACAATCTTACGGAGGGACAGTCTAATAACTCAATAACGAATGCACCATTAATTATAAATGATGGTATTATTATTTATATTTCTTTTTCATTGATCTTATTACAATTTATTCCAAAATAATTTTTAAATTTTTTTTTTCTATTGAAGTTGATTTATTTAAAATAAATAATGACGATTTTAATGAAAATAAAAATACCTTATTACCATTGATTAATGAAATCAATTCAAATATGAATTCACCAGTACCCGGCCCATCACATTTAATTCAAGGTAATATTTATAAAATGTTTACGAAAAATTTTAATTTTTATCTAGAAATTTAAGAATTCTTGAATTTTTAGTATTTTATTTATTTGTAAATTATAAAATAATATAAAGTAATCATGTAATATAAAATTTTTAAATTTTAAGTATTTAAAGTAGAATAATTTCAAGGTGTTTTTTATATGAAGCATAGCAATTATTAATGCTTTAAATTTTTTCTTTTTCTTTAAGATTTGCATATAAATGATGAAAATATAAGTGACGATACATCAAACTATGAACCAAATAATGAAGAGAGCAACAGTAATAGTTTATCTGAAAATAATATGGAACATTCATATACAGAAAGTCCAAGTAAAAATAAGTCAAGAAGTATAAAATCCGATAGTTTCAATGTATCAAGAACTTTTAATATTGAGGGCTTCAGCGCTTGTGATCCAAGCAATTTAATTGTAGAAAAATCTCGTGGAAGGAAAGGCGATAAAAAATTTTTCTTTTTGCTTTTTTTGTAAGACGAAACAACAAAAAATTGCGCGACATTTGGAATTGAGACAATCGGGGGAAACCGGAAGTTAAAAAATTTTATTGATTTGCCAAAAAATTCAAAAGAAAGGAGAGACATTATCGCGATCATTCGAAAAAAGGGTAATTTTTTTTTTAAACACTCACGAAGATTACAATGATGGAACTCTTATAACTATAAGACGTATTTTGACTAACAGTTTAAAAACTGCTAAAAATTTTTTTGCCATGTTCTTATTGTAAAGGGTTTTACTCTGAAAATAGTATTAGAATACATTTTAGTAAATGTACAAAACGTAATTCTAAAAAAACTAGAAACATCAAGGTCATGGGAAGAATAGTTGCCGGAAGAATAAATGCCCGAGCATCTAATACTGTTAGAGAACGCCTCTTTCCGATTCTTAGAGAAGATGAAATAACTAGGCTCATTAGATATGATACATTAGTTATAATATACGCAAACAAGATGTGTGAAAAATATAAAAGTAGCGATCACCATTTTGACATGATAAGATCCCGTATTCGACTACTTGGCCGATTTTTAAGAACGGTTAAAAATTTGGAGAAAAATATATCCGATCTTGCATCCATATTTGATCCAAAGTATATTGATATTGTAATTGAATCTATAAATATAGAAGCTGGCCTCAATAAAGATAGAACCTTTTATACGACTCCTAGTGTAGCTTCCACTTTAGGCACATTATTAAAAAAAGTTGGGGAAATTTTAATAATATAAAGTATTAAAAATCACAACCAAGAACGAAAGAAAAATGTTAAAGATTTTTTAAAATATTTAACTTAGATATAGCAATGAACATAAATAAAACTGTAATAGAAACACAGACTATACAAAAGAGGCGAAAGAAAGTTGAACTACCACTAACAGATGACTTTAAAAAAATTAAACATATATTTATTTTCAAAAATGGAAACTGCATATAAAAAATTAAGAGCAGCATATTCCATAGAAGCATGGACTGACCTCACAGAGACAACTCTAACATCGATTCAGTTATTTAATCGTCGTAGAGCGGGAGAGATTGAGCGAATAATGATCAACGATTATAATAATTATCAAAAGATAGACGAAAAAACTGATAAAGAATTATTTAATTCTTTGTCTAAAAAGAACCAAGAAGTTGCACAAAAATATGTCAGGTTTACGATTAGGGGAAAGTTAAATCGAACTGTACCAGTTTTGTTAAATGAATTAAAAAAAAAACGCAATAGAAATAATTTTAAAATACAGACAAAATGCAAAGGTTCAGGAAAATAACCCGTTCATTTTTGGTATACCGGGAAAAAAAAAACTATTTTAGAGCATGCCAATTAATGCGTAAATTTGCCGTTGAATGTGGTGCAAAATACCCGAATCGTTTGCGTGGTACTATGTTACGAAAACATATCGCGACTAAATGCATTACACTTAATTTATCGGAGAATGAAGTTGGTGATTTAGCTAATTTTATGGGGCATGCGGAAAACATTCATAAAAATATATATCGTCAACCACTTATAAATAGGGAAATATTAAGAATGTCGAAACTCTTGGAAAAAGCTAAAGGAGAGAGTGATAGTGAAAGTGAAGAAACTGAAGAAGAGAATGCTGATGACATGCAAATCGCCGAATCTTCGTTTAATAATTTGTCAGCAAATTTAATAGAAGATGAAAAACAAATAAAACAAACTACTATTAAAAAAAAAATATGCTGAAAAAAAAAGATCAAGTATGTAGATAAAAATAGAAAATTAATATTTTTTTTAATTAACCCATTTTACAAGATATATCGTAATAAGCGTGCATACCAAAATTGTCAGTTACGAAATATCTTGTAATAAACGTCTGTGCAATCTATGTGTAAAATAAAATCATGACACCTAGGAAAAAGACTCTAAATTTTATTCTAGCAATGAATGGGTTAATCATTTTTTAATATTTTTCAGCTTCACCTTATGGCAGAGTATCATGTAACCGTTGGAGCGACTCGGAAAAAAATTTAGTTATACAATTATTTAAAACAAATTTGCAAATTGAAAAATTACCTTCTTTGAAGGAGATTCAAAAGATAATTGCTGAACATCCAATATTACACAAAAGAACAGCACCACAGATTAAAACATGGATTCATAATAAAATGAAAAAAAATAATAGCTGATCAATACATTATATATTATTATTTTTATTATATATTATTATATATGCAATAAAATTGCTATGTTCTGGAAGTATGCAATACTTTGAACTTATGTCTTGGTATTATGTCATTCCTTGTAAAATTCAATAATCAGTTAGAAGAGAGAACTTTTAAAATATTCGTTGTTATATTGAATTACTACCTTATTATCTCATGGTCTGGGTTACGTTACTTAAAGTACTTTGTCAATGCGTACAAAATTTCTTTTGTATCTCATTGAAGTGACTTAGTTTATAATTCAAAAGAACTTTTCTCTTCATTTGATGTATAAGAATTAGGTTTACATAAAAAAAAATAATGGCTGATCTTTTCGAGTATTAAGAAATAGTATTTTATAGTTTGTTTACGAAATTAATTATTTATTAAATGAAAATATTTGTATATATTTACCATGTCTTGGAAGTATGCAATACTTTGAACTCATGTCTCGGTACTATACTATTCAGGGTAAAATTCAATAATGAATTAAGAAAAAGAACTCTAATAAGAATTGGGCTTACATATAAACCGATAATGGCTGATCATTTCGAGTATTAAGAAAGATCATTTTATATCTTGCTTATGAAATCTATTTATTGAAAAAATAAAAACATTTCTATATATTTACTATGTCCTGGAAATATGCAATACTTTGAACTTATGTCTCGGTATTATACCATTCATGTGAATAAATGAAATGCAAATAAAAAAAGAACTTTAACAGCATTCGCTATTGTTAATATTTATAAACTATGAGAACTGGATCACGTTACTGAAGTAATCTTTTAGAGTTCATTCTGCTAATTGTATATTGAAGTTTTATATGAATGGTATAATATCGAGACATAAGTTTAAAGTATTGATTATTTCCAGGACATAGTAAAAATTTATAACATTTTCCTTTAATAAAAAATTTATTTCATAAACATATTTTAAAATACTACTTCTAAATACTCATAATGATCTCAGTTATTAGTTTTATTATACTTAATTTATAAAATCTGGTTTTCTTACTTTTTCAAGTATTTTTTTTAACAATTTTTTATAACACATTTTTATTAACGATTGTGAGATATTTATGGGTTTAAAATCACCTATTACTAATCACCATTAATTAAAGAAATTATAAGGAAATGAAAATGAGGAGATCTTACGAAAAATTTTCATTTACCATTAAAAAGGCGTAAAAAAAAAATTGTCTTAGAATCACCCCATCTACAGAGATAATTGTCACATTTTGTACGCAGGGTTTTTTGGGAAATGATGAAGATTTTTTTCAAGTGTCATTTCTGACTCAATTCTAAGAACTTTTTTCTCTTGACATTTTTGATTTGAAGCTTTATCTTCAAGATATTTAGTAATAAAGATACCATTAGTTAGACAGAGACACTCCAATATTTGAAGTGAGTCAGAGTGACGCTACCTCATTTCAACTATCGGAGTGTCTCTGTCTAATTAATAATATCTTTATCATTGAATATCTTGAAGATAAAGTTTAAAATCAAAAAATGCCAAGAGAAGAAATTTCTTAGAATTCAGTCAGAAGTCACTTTTAAAAAAAAGTCCATGATTTTCCAAGCACCCTGTATATTCCAATGAATAATAGAATAATTAATTTAAAAGTGGTAGCTTAATAAAGGAACATTTGCATATATTTATACAATATATACAGATGTCCTTGTACTAAGCATTAGAACCTAAATTAAAAAAAAAGTATTAAATTTTACGTATATCTCATATACAATCATAGAAATTTGTATACAAACATAATGTATACAATTTTATGCAATTGTATATATACATTAATAAAGTCCCGGAACTAAACGATTAACATATATATAAAATTTAAAATTTTTTTAAAATAATTATTTTGTTTCCTTCTTCGATTATGATGTAAATTACATCTGTATCTATCTTGTTTTCTCTTTCGATTGTCATCTAAATTCGTTATATATCTTGCGCGCATTTGCCTTCGATATTTCTCTAAATTTGATATGTACATCTTACGTTTTTGTCTTCGATATTCCTCTATTTTCGATATATACCTTTTACGTTTTTGCATTTGATTTTTTTCCAAATTCAATTCATAATTAATACGTTTTTGCATTTGATTTTTTCCTAAATTCAATGCATAATTAATACGCTTTTGTCTTCGATATTCCTCCAAATTGGATAGGTATCTTTTACTTTTCCGCATTCGGTATTCTTCCAAATTCGATGTATATTTAATGCGCTTCTGTTTTCGATTTTCCTCTATATTCGATAAATATCTTTTACGTTTTTGACTTCGACATTTATCCAAATTTTGCGAGTATTTAATACGCTTTTTACTTGGGTTTTTCTTCTACGTTAGATGTGTGGCGTTTACGCTTTTTCAATTGTTTTTCAATTAAGTTTGACGCATACTTTATGCGTTTTAACCTTTGATTTTGAATAATATTTTTTACATATCCCTTTCTTTTTTGCATTCGATTTTTTTCATTATTTATTTTGTATTTATAACTTTTTTTTTAATCTATTTTTCTTTAAGTTCTCATGATATTTAGAACGTTTATGTTTCTTAATTATATCTTTATTCTTAATATAACATGAATTATTTTTAAGATAATGTTTATTTGAATATTTTTTATATTCATCACGCTTACGAGTACATAATGATTTTTTATTTAATAAATAATACAATTTCTTTTTAATATGACTCAATGCAATATCACGTTTATAAATATCTCTTTGCTTTTTACAAATTTCTAGTTTCCGTTTAGCATAATAATTTTTTTGTTGTATAATTTTTTTTTTCTTATTCAAAAGATTATAGGTCAGACGTCTTCTACAATTAATATTTTCTTTTCTCTTATTCCAGCGATCCCTTTCTTTTTCTTTTTTTATCAAAGTATCTTTGACAATTAAACTTTCAGTTTTATGTCATTAAGACATTCATGCCAATCGACGAGTTATTTTTCATGTCGATTATAAAACTGTTCAAGCAGATTGGCAAATAATTAACTCCTATTGGCAAATGATTTTTAATTCCGATCAACATATTGTTCACGCCGACCGACGAATTATTCTTTGTGTTGACCGAAAAGTGTTAATGTTAATTAATGAATTTATATTGTTATTTAAGCTACTTAATGATAATTTCTTATCATTATTATGTTGTCTTCGCTTTCGTTGTTTGTGTTTTTTAAGACGTTTAGTTTGTGCAACTTGAAGGTAGGAATCAGGAGACTCGGTAGAGTCTCGCGCCAAGTAGTATAGCCTCACAGTGACGTCATGTGCTACTGTACGCGAGACACCGAGTATCTTTTTCCCGAAACATAAAAAATTTTATGTCGTTTTTTTTAGGAAATTTTAACGCGAAAATATGTTTTAAGACATCCTGAATCTAAAAAACGAAAAAAAAAAAAATTTGTTAAAATGCACCAAAATGCATAGAAAGTGCATCTGCAAAATTTTTTTTAATTTTTCATTTTTGAAAAGTGTATGTTCAGTTCCGTTGTCGTCGTCTTTGTCGTCGTCTCCATCTCCATCTTTTTCGCACCGCTAGAAATCGTATCAATCGTGTCAATCGTGACCTCAGAATGTGACGTCACATGGCTCTATCTCGCGAATACCGAGTTCCTAAATAAAATTTTATTAGAAATAATATTAACAAAATATTATAAAATTTTTATTATTTTTTATTCCTCACACCCCTTAGTCCCAACTCTTCGCCCCACCCCCTTTACACCACCCCCTCCGCTCACTTACTTTTTAAAATGATTATTATTTATTTTTAATAATTAAAATTAGTTAATTTAATTAAATTTTTATATAATTATTAAATAATAAGCACCCACCTACTATTTTGTCGACACCCCTTCGTCCCACCCCCTTTACACCACCCTCTCCGCTCACTTACTTATTAAATGATTATTATTTATTTCTAATAATTAAAATTAGTTAATTTAATTAAATTTTTATATAATTATTAATAATAAGCACCCACCTACTCTTTTGTCGACACCCCTTCGTCCCACCCCCTTTACACCACCCCTCCGCTCACTTACTTATTAAATGATTATTATTTATTTCTAATAATTAAAATTAGTTAATTTAATTAAATTTTTATATAATTATTAATAATAAGCACCCACCTACTTTTTTGTCGACACCCCTTCGCCCCACCCCCTTTACACCACCCCCTCCGCTCACTTACTTATTAAATGATTATTATTTATTTCTAATAATTAAAATTAGTTAATTTAATTAAATTTTTATATAATTATTAATAATAAGCACCCACCTACTCTTTTGTCGACACCCCTTCGTCCCACCCCCTTTACACCCCCCCCTCCGCTCACTTACTTATTAAATGATTATTATTTATTTCTAATAATTAAAATTAGTTAATTTAATTAAATTTGTATATATTTACTTTTCGCCACCCTTGAAAATCTGCAATTAGTGACATCAGAGTATGACGTCATGGGGCATGAAATAGCGAAATACGTATTCCGAACCTAAATAGATGGAAATAATTAAAAAAAAAATTATAAATATTTACTTTACGCCACCCTTGAAAATCTGCAATTAGTGACATCAGAGTATGACGTCATAGGGCATGAAATAGCGAAATACGTATTCCGAACCTAAATAGATGGAAATAATTTAAAAAAAATTATAAATATTTACTTTTCGCCACCCTTGAAAATCTGCAATTAGTGACATCAGAGTATGACGTCATAGGGCATGAAATAGCGAAATATGTTCTCCGAACATAATTAGAGATGGAAATAATTTGAAAAAAATATAAATTTTAACTTTTCCTATCACTTGAAAACTTTTTATTAAGAACGTTACAACATGACGTCATAGAGCTTGATATAAGGAAATGCTTGATATGAACTTAAATAGTTGGAGATATTTTTAAAAAATATTAAAATTTTTTCAACGCTAACTTACAAAAATTAGTGAAATCGCCCTAAAAAACATCCGGATGTAAAAAAATACGCCCAAATAGTTATCCCCTTCTAAAAACCCCCTTATTCAAAAAATATATATTATTTATACACTTATTTAATGAATTCTCTTAATAAAGGTATAACAATAAAAAGAATATATTTATTTGAAATATATAGTCATTACAAAAAATACATTATTTTTCTTATCTTGTTAAAAAGTATTGAAATCATATATAGAATAAAGCCAAGTATGTAATCTTTATTTATTCTCAGCATATAGTTTATAAAAAATATGTATAAAAAAAAGAAACTGCATTTGAATTGCAGATAGTTTATAAACAAATTGCATGAAAGCTTTTTATATATAGTTTATAAACAATATGTTTATAATTTTTTTATACAGAACTTGGCGAGCCTCCATGCTTTTTTAAATGACACACAAAAATCATGATAATTAAAAATATCTCACTTCTTATAATATATAGGAAAATGTTATAATTTCATAACTGCTATATGAAAACATTTGAAAATTCGGCGAGCGACATGCATTCGTTCTTATTACATGAAAAGAAGAGATAATTCGTTAGCAGGAATTCGTAGTTGCTACAGGACAAGAGCAGAGAATTTGTCGGCAGGATTTAAAGTAAAATCAAATGTCATTTAAAAAAGCATGGAGGCTCGCCAAGTTCTGTATAAAAAAATTATAAACATATTGTTTATAAACTATATATAAAAAGCTTTCATGCAATTTGTTTATAAACTATCTGCAATTCAAATGCAGTTTCTCTTTTTTATACATATTTTTTATAAACTATATGCTGAGAATAAATAAAGATTACATACTTGGCTTTATTCTATATATGATTTCAATACTTTTTAACAAGATAAGAAAAATAATGTATTTTTTGTAATGACTATATATTTCAAATAAATATATTCTTTTTATTGTTATACCTTTATTAAGAGAATTCATTAAATAAGTGTATAAATAATATATATTTTTTGAATAAGGGGGTTTTTAGAAGGGGATAACTACTTGGCGTATTTTTTTACATCGGGATGTTTTTTAGGGGGATATTATAATTAGAAAATGATGCAGCTAATGGAAAATGCTTTAAAACATTATTCATAAATATATGCAATAAATGATTGCGCATTTTTAAACTATCATACCTAATATCATTCGGTTTAATGCCAAATGCAACAGAAGTTGCAAAAACTATAGCGTATACACCACAATCATTTCCGTTTGATTGCTGTTGAACTACAGGGAATTGTATCTTACCCATTTTAAAAATTTTAAAAATGGAAACAATTTGGACAAATATAATTTGTGATCATCATGCAATAGATTTTTATTTAATGAATCATAAATATATATTTTTTTTCCATCATAATGTGCACAAATCCAATGTCCATCTATATTTGTTTTACCGCTAAATAAAATTTGTACGTGTTCCGTAT
The DNA here is from genome assembly GCA_037305995.1 of Sclerodermus sp. 'alternatusi'. Lineage (NCBI taxonomy): Eukaryota > Metazoa > Arthropoda > Insecta > Hymenoptera > Bethylidae > Sclerodermus > Sclerodermus sp. 'alternatusi'. The sequence continues at coordinate 48,463 of CM074553.1, forward strand.
CTTTTGGTACAGAATCAATAAATTCTGGACATTGAATTTTTAATGGATCTGGCGAAAAAATTGTTGGACAAAGTTATGCAATAATTCAAGGAAATAATTAATATGTCCGTCGTCTAACCATTTTCCTGATGAAATCACAATTTTTTCAGTTTCACTTAATAAATTCGTTTTTAAATCAGTTTTATTGAATAAATTCATGTTTCAAAATTTATTAACAAACAATTAATATTCTATAAATAAAAAAAAGTAAACTAAAGTAAAGCGCTTTGTCAATTATAAAAAATTACCGTCGAAACGAAAGTGAGTCCTATCACTATAAGAGTTGTAGAACCACTAAATCATTTATTAGGAGAATCAGTAGTATTACATCCATAACCATCTGTTTTGTATATATTTATTTCTTAAATTGGGTTAAAAGGACACAACGAAAATAAATCTCCTCATATAAAATTATCAAATTATTACATTAATTGTGTTAATTATTGATTTTATCTTCATTACATGTATACTCTGATTATTTTATATTTTATAATAACGACAATAAAATAATTACTACTCATATAATTTTTATATTAAAAATATTTTCTTAATATATATTATATTTTTTCATTTAATTAATAATAAATTGTATTACAAATATTTTCTTATATTTTTATTATATTTTTATAAATGTTAATTAAAAGAGAGAACTTGAGGGAAATATATGTTGAGAGACCATTTTTATATAGTTTGTGTCCTTGTTTATTGCTTCTGAACGACAAGGCAAACACTATTGCTGTCCTTATTTGACAACTACTCATGCATGCCAATATTTATTAGACTATCCTTCTTCATAGAAGAAGAAGGGAAAATGTCTCCAGAGCATATAGGCAATACCGTCGTACATAAGTCTATCCTTCTTAGATTAATACGGGTAATGATTTCCTTCTTTCTTTCAAATACACACAGGCCATCCCTGTTATACCAATGGTATTTGTATCTATTTAACTATATTTCAATAAAACGTTGATTAATTAAAATAGAGCTTTAAAAATCAAGAAATAAAAACATTAACATTAACCATTCTCTCAATCAATGTGTGCTAAAACACTGAGAAAGAGATACCCGTTTTATTAACATGAGAGATCTAATGAATATGTATTAGTATTATCTATATATATATAGATTGTAACACGCAAACTAACGTCTCTCTGAGGCTGGGTGAAACCTCAGAGAATGTCGCGGCATAAATAAATTCTTCCGACCGACTCGGAGAGGTACAAAACCGTAGGGTGGGATTCTTAGGAGACACGGATGACCTTGGGGAAAAATTTTTCTAAAAGGGGGTATCGAAAAATACCGGATTAACTTAAATATATAATTTATTAAGCAGCGCGACCGATTCCGCTCGCCCTGAAAATAACATACAACAACAAATCGCAAATAAACTATACAATGCAAGGAACCCTAATTCGAAAATCGGGAGCGCCCGCACGCTCTTCGCACGCGCTGTTCCTAACCCCGGTGCACTCGCTAAACACGAGAGATCGAAAACTCTCTGCTCCCCCCGGGAGAGATCACCCGATCCTAAAGGAGGAGACTATCCAACCCAAGGATGGATGTTCCGATTTATACACCGGTGCGTCCTGGGTGAGTCCCGCTTGACTCTCAGGCGCTATGAGGTGGCTAGCCTCCGCGGGTAAAAATACGCGGATCTTGCACAAATACGGGCTCTATTCACGCTAACAAGGAGAGTACCCCAACTTGTCGGCTGACTTTTTGATGAGCTTCCACACGGTAGTAGGGTACATTGAGCCTTAGCGATTTTCAAAATTGTAGCTTCCAACTCTCCCCCATTTTTGAGAAAATCGTTTTTAAAATTTAGAAGAAACTATTATACTGGTAAATTGAAACTCAAAACAACAATGAGTGGCCGAGTGGCTAGTGATTTAGATGCTATCGTTATGGTCACACGATCGATTTTTCTTAAATTTTTTTTTTTTTTTCTTTTCCAAAGCACCCGGTTATCAACATTTCTGTTTACCTACTAACCAACGATATTAATGTGATTTAAATTAACTGAAAATAAAATTAATATTTTTCACAAGAGGATGAAAAAGAATTTATTCTGCATTTTTTGTACAAGTTTTTGCATGAAAAACATTATAGAAGCAAATGAAGCAGAAATACTTTCTGCACCAAGAACATTGGATGAAAACTAAATTTTCTTTTTTACAGCATTTCTGTTTAAAAAGAATTCTCTTTAAATGTGAATCAAGTGTCATTCCCAGAGGATCTAAAGGATCTAGGTCGCGCCAGTGAGCGAGACAAGGATAGCCCCTCTGCTACACTCGGCCGTCGGATAGCACACAGTTCGGCCTATGTCTATCTCACTCCGACTTACCGAGATCGCCAGCTGATCCAGACAATCAGCGTAAGCGCCTCGGTGTCGAGTGTGCTCAACCTATTCTTAGTCCTCCGATTAGAACCAAGAATCGGTCGGGAATGATGTAACGATTTTTACATCGTTACAAGATAGATATATATAAATATATCGAGAGCAATCTGTAAAAATCTTAAATTAAGATTAATTAATTGAATTATAATTTATATTAATTACTATAATATAAATTAATAGTATGAGTTACTTACATGTTTGCTGGACGGAGGTTTGCTGAGAAGTGATTGAAAACTGTACTACACACTCTTATCCTACATATACATAAATTTGACTCTCACTTATTATTATTGAACTGCCTTTTGTTAGAAAAGGTGGAGATAGTCTTCTTCATTTCAATACATCTTGACGCTCTCTCTCACACCTATGATACTTGTATCCCCTTTTCTGCCTTCCAATACACGTGAATTGAGAGAAGGGGTTTTTAAAGGGGTACGTGTGGAGGGAGACATTACGAGGTAGCTTGTATCTTTGTTTATTGCTACTGAAAGACAAGCATAACTCTATTGCTGTCCTTATTCGACAAATACTCATGCATGCCCATACTTATTAGACTATCCTTCCGTATAGAGGAAGAAGGGGAAGTGTCTCCAGAGCGTATAGGCAATACTGTCGTACATTAATCTATCATTCTTAGATTAAAATGGGTAATGATTTCTTTCCTTCTCTTTCATATACACACTGGCCATCTCTCTCATATATCTATGATACTTGTATGTTTTTTTCTGTCTTCCAATAGACGTTGAGATTGACAGAGGGGTTTTAAGGAGAATATATGTGGTGGGGAAAAAATTTTGACAGGTTATTTCCTTGTTTAATGCTAATGAAAGACAAGGATATGCTTTTAGAACAGGTAAATTCTGCGGACATTGTCTGTGTCTCTATCGCTCTATCTTTATCAGACAATCGCTTGTGCATGCCTGTATTTATTAGACTGTCCTTTTTCAAAGAGGAAGAAGGAGAAATTTTGGAACACTGTCGCATATTTGTCTATCCTTGTTTAAAATTTAAAAAAGATAATATATTATCTCTTCTTTCTTCTAATACACATTCATGATTTTCTCGTATGAATGACACACGTATCTTTTTCTTACTATATTTTACTACATATTGATTGATTAACAATTCTTTAATGTAATATGAGGAAAAAATGAAAATCATTATGAGATATCTCTTTGTTGACCAACTTGTGCTGGAATATAGAGAAAAAGATACGAATATCACTGGTATGAGAGAAATTGACAATATATATAGAAAAGAAGGACATCATTATATTATCAGAAATAAAATAAAGAAGGATAAAAGAATGTACGATTGCTTATGTGTTCTAGTGGCACCTCTCCTTCTTCCTTCATCAAAAAAAACAGTCTAATAATTACAGGCATGCATGAACATGCATAAACAAGGATACAAACTGTTAAAATGTCTTTCACCATATATTCTCCTTAAAACCCTTCTGTCAATCATCGTTTGTTGGAAGACAGAAAATATATTATATCTCGTTTAATTTTCAAGAATGATAGAGGATAGATGAATAATATGTGTGCGTGATCAAGTGCGATAAGTACCTCCACGAGCTGAATAGATAAATGGGTTTTCGCAAAGGTGACCAAAAGAAGCAGGAGACTACTCAGATTAAACTAAAATTATGTTTTAAAATAATTATCCAAAATTTTACATAAAGAGAGCTGAGGATTACTGGACCCAACAACGGCAGTACAAAAAAGCGATCAAGAGGTTGATCAGGAGTCCTGACCAATCTAATGACCTAGTAGATCGAAAGCTAGTCACACGCCTGGCGTAGTGACCAGTTCCGACAGCGCGTCCAAGGGTCGTTCGACTGGCGAACGAGAACCCAACAAAAGGCAACAGTGATCAGGATTCCTCGTCGGAATGCCTGAAGTAACCCAGGGGTTTGGATGCCTCGCAAGGAGCCCTTGCAGGAAGGCAGGAGGTTGTCTGGGCCAAGAGCCTTGGCTAGACGGAACGAGAGACAGGAAGATCTTCGAGAGCCTCCAAGATCCTTGAGTGGTAGCGGGTATGCTGGGTACTGCGCTGGGCAGGTGCTAGTGATAAGAGGACCACGTCCCCTTATCACTAGCGAGAAGCGCTAGGCATGGGCCGTATAGGCACCCCGCGCGGGCCTAGCCATCTAGCGGCCGGCGGCCGTACTAGGCACTATCTCGCACTATGTGCGAAATTTATTACCTATATATGTTCCAGCGACAATTCTTCTTCTTCTATGAAAAGGAATACTTTTTTAAATACAGAATATAATAATGATGCCTTTCGAAATTTTAAAGGGTTGTACACGAAATAATTCTAAAAGAATAGTTTTTTATTTGAAACTTAATTTTAAAGAATTCATTGACAAATTCATTGACAAAGATTAAATTAGTCAGATTGGTTAAAATGAGATAGAATAACGTTGTCTCACTTCAATTATCTATTAGTTTCTATCTAATAGTTTATATTTATAGTACCTTTATCATTAAATATTTTAAGAATTGAGCGTCGAAGTGTGAGATGGGAGTTGGAAGGTGGAATACAGATATGGGGGAGGTGGGAATAGGTTATACGGGAGGTGGATACATGAGAGATAGGAATTGAAAGGTGAAATGCAATTATGCGGAAGATGAGAGGTAATTTCACAGGAGGTGGAAGTTGGGTGGTGGTTACGTGGGAGGTGAAAGTTGGAATGTGGTTATGCGGGAGGTTCGAGGTGCTAATGCGAGAGATTAAAATTGGGGGGGATGGATGCGCGAAAGGTGGAAGTTGAAATGCAGTTATGTGGGAGGTGGGTGATGGTTATTCAAGAGTTGGAAGTTGAAATGCAGTTGTGCGAGAGGTGAGAGGTAGTTACACAGGAGGAAGTAACCTGGGAGGTGGTTACGTGGAGATGGAAATGGGAAGTGGTTACGTAGGAGGTGGAAGTTGAAATGCAGTTAAACGAGAAGTGGGAGCTGGCTATGCGAGAAATTAAAGTTGGGGTGGATAAGCAGGAGGTGCAAGTTGGAATAGAGTTATGCAGTTATGTGGGAGGTGAGAGGTGGTTACACGAGAGGTGGAAGTGGGTGGTGATTACGAGAGAGGTGGAAGTTGGAATTGTAACGTGTGTTTTTCGTAACCCCCGAAAGGAGGTGAATCTCCCGAAGTTACAACACAGTCACAATTATTTTAATTATGAATCACCGGAGCTCCTCACCCTTGAGGAAACCGACTCCGATGAAAGGGGCCCAAGGGAGGTTCTCCCGTGGTTGAGGACTAGGCTGTGTATAAAAATAGTGACACAATCTGGCTATTTGATCTCGCGGATTTATTGTTATGAATCTATACAATATTAAGTTAATTTGAAATTCCCCGTAGGGCCGCAAGAGTACAAAATATATGGTTAAACAATAACCCGTGCGGGGGTGCCCGTACACCCCCTTTAGTCCTGCCTAGTGTGGACGGACTTTACGGCAGTCCGTCGGCGTCGGCAACGCAGAGACCGCTGAGCTCTCGGCAACAACGGCCCCTTTGTTACTGGGAATGGGTCGTCTGAAACACCCAGAAGCTTTTCGGGCAACCTGGGCGGACGTTCCCCGGGGATGAGGACTAGGTCCCGAGCTCTACGACTGCTGCGACAGTCGGAGCACACGATCCCACACACGACACTACCGGGCACGGTCAAGTCCGTGTTCCTTGACCGGCACTTAATGCTCTACTCAATAAACAATGACCGCGTGGCGCTGCACTTACTACTTTTGTGGTTATCCAAATAGGCTGCAGTGGTGTTCGCAGGGATCCTACAGTACTTCCTCAGTCTGGGTTCCACCGGCAAGGTTCCTGGTAGTTCACGGGCACTTCTCCAGACACACCGAACACGATTCCTACCGCACCTCGTACGTCACACCACAAACTGCTCGCCTAATCACACCCAGGTAGCAGATTGATTAAAATACAATGTCTCGCGACACACGCCCAATCGCGGAGACGAATGTATTCGGAATCAAAGCCAGCTGATCGCGCGATATCAGCCGGCCCCAGTAAGGGAATTTAAATCAGTTAAATTCCCTTCAAGGACGCCTCATTAGCTAATACTAGCTTAATGATCAATGGTAATCAGCTGTGCCGAATAACAACAACAGCGATCACCGTTGGCGTCCCGGACCGAGCTCAGCTGATGCTATCATTTGGAATATTAATATATTCCAATCAGCTGAGCCTGTAACGCATTTTTAATAAAATGCACGTTACAGAAATGCAGTTATGCGGGTTAAGGTTACGTCGGAGGTGATAATTAGAATGCAGTTAAACAGAAATTGGGAGGTGGCTACTTGGTAGATGGGAGTCATTAAAAAAAATTATAATTTATTCATCATCAATTATTTTCAATATTCTGTTTATTTGTATCAATAATATAAATAATAAATGAAAAAATGCATTAGCGTTAATGTATAATATTTTTTAATATTATTTCCGACAATTTAGTTTCAGAGCGCGGTATTCCGCGATATACAGGGTGTTTCAGTGAGGTACAGCCAAAATTTTTAAAGGGATTGTACAGGAGGTGCTTTTAAGACGATTTTCACTTACCACATTTTGATTCAAAGCTTAGTTTTTGAGGTATTTAACGATAAAGGTACTATTAATTAGACAGAAAAAGTCAATTGGTTGAAGTGGGATAGAATGGCTCTATTTTACTTCAACTATCTGTCTGTCTCCGTCTAACTAATAGTACCTTTATCATTAAATATCTCGAAAACTAAGCTTCAGATCAAAATCTCGTAAATTAAAAATCTCTTTACAACCCCTTAAAACTTGGCTGTACCACACTGAAACTGACTTAGTGACTGATGTCACTAATGCTACGTTTTCAAGACGTTCGAAAATTAGTAAACAATCAAAATTTAGAATTTTCTGTCGCATTACTTCCGACAATTTTGCTTCGGAACTCGTTATTTCGCAATATGCTGCCATATGACGTCAAGCTAGGACGTCAAAAATGCTACGTTTTCAAGACGTTCGAAAATTAATAAAACAATCAAAGTTTAGAATTTTCTGTCACATTACTTGTAACGATGTAAAAAACCGTTGCAGCGTCTCTCGACCGATTCCCGATATTAAGAGAATATCGGGGAATAAGTTGAGCACACTCGGCACTGTAGCGCCTATGCTGATGTCTGGATCAGCGGGCGAGGCAGTGAGTTGGAGAGAGACCGATGCGAAAGCGTCGTGTCTCTGTCCGACGGCCGGGTGTAGCAGAGTCTGTCTCTGTCTCGCTCATTGCGCGCGGTCTATTATCGGGTTAGACCGATTCCTCCAAACAATAATAAGTTTGGCTACGTCGGTATTTGGTCCGATTGGTTGTGTGCGTGGGGAGGATCTTGAACTGTCAAACTGACAGTTCAACGATCTTCCTTCATAGCCGTTTTGTCTTTGTCCGAGTCCGGAGGTTCTAAGTTCGCGGATTAGTTCCGGCATCGAGTGCCTTTTTTTGGTGTTAGCAAGGTCCACGGTGCAAAAGGGCGAACTGCTGAACAGGGAGAACTGTCCAGGACTCATCGAATGTAAGTGGGACGCCACATGTTATTGTGTCTTCTGTGAGTTTTGTGGTTTGTTAGTGTTTGCGTTATTTTTCCGCGGAGGCTAGCCACCTCACTTGCGCAGGGAGGCAGGAATTGCTTCTCCTGTTGCACCGTAGCGCACCGCGAAGCACTTGCCCTCGAGTTGGACTATCGCCTCTCGCAGGGTCGAGTGACTTCGACCGAACGAAGGTCTTCGCGGCATAGCCACCGGCTTGTGCTACGGATTTTAGGAAGTGTCGCGAGCGTAGAGCGAGCGGGCGCTCCCAATTTGTTAGGTCGCGGCGTATTTGTATTAGTAAAAATAATTGTTAAGGAGCGAGCGAAATTGGTCCTCGCCAATAAAACTGGTATAACTTCGAAAGCCGTTGGTTATTGACACCTTCCAGCATTGTTAGCATTTCAGGGTCACCCGCGGCTTCAACGGAACCACACCCTCGGTCTCTTTCCTCCCGGACGGTCGGGATAAAAATTATTTGTGTCGCGATAGTCTCTGGGGCCTCACCCAGCTTCAGGGAAAGATCAATTCGCGTATTACAAATTGGCGCCCAAACGTGGGGCCGTTGGGTGTGTTGAAGCGCGTGACCTTGAGGGAGTCCAGCGAGCATCGGGGCCGCGCGGACGTTAGATTTAATTTGGGCCGACGTCGGTACGTCGGTAACGGCAGAGCGCTAATAGTACTCCGTGCAATCCGCTAGGTGGCGTTGATCGCAATGGAGGAGCGACGCCAGAGCGCTCGACTAGAGCAGGGGCGAGTTCGCGAACAAATAGCGGGCGAGATGGATGATCTGAGCCTGCGCGAACTCGTCGAGCGGGACCCAAGCGGAGGGGATAGAGGGGAGTTCGGATGACACTTCCCGCATACTTCGCGATCGCCTCGTGCGATTTTATTTAATATCGCGGTTCGGTCCGGAGGGGGCAAAGTGGAACAGTCGTTCCGACGGTCCACTGCCGGAGGGGGTTGGTCGGGGAGGACGCGCAGGGGGAACGCGGGGCGGAGGGGTCCCGCGCCCAGCGGCGAAGTACCCGGGCAGCTCGAACCGGACGAGCCGGGCGAACCGGAGGTCGCGATTGAGGAATTGCGGGCAGTAAGCGCCCCGCGGGGGGGGGGGTAGCCAACTCGACATTGATGCCTGTGCGCAGCGAGGGGCGACTTCTGTTGGAGGCCGCCGCCGGCGGGGGTCGGTCATCGGGGACCTTCCCCTGTGCTGCAGACGGCACAGTCGTACGGACAGTGGCAGGATCCGTTGTCACTGTCCGAATCTTTATATGCCTTGTCGCCGGTAATGTTGGACGCGGAACCAAGGCGACCCAACAGGCCGACAGGGCGCGGAACTGGGGAGGGGCGACGGGGCGGCGCGGCTCCTCAGGGGAGCGGCGCGGCCCTGCCGTGACCTTCCAGGACGCGATTCGGGATACGCCAAGCGGTAGGGGGGGCGCGGACGGACGACCGAGAGCCGTCACTGCCACAGGTGCGACGGGTTGCGTCGCGGGCGATGGCGGGGTCGGCCGACCGGGTAGCGCCGCGTTCGCCGGAGAGAGTCCCCGGGAAATGGACTCAATCGTGTTTCGACCTCATCCCTGGCCGAGCGGCGCGAGAGGATGCAGGAGCGCGACGAAGCGAGGAAAGCCAACGAGCGCATGGAGAATCGCTTGGCGCAGACGGACGAAGCCGTCCGTCGGCTAGCCGAGCAGATGACCGTGCTGGCTCAAGAATTGGGAGATCGCGTCCGAGGAGTCACGCCTAGCGCCGGGCCACATCGGCCGGGCGAAGGTGGGGACGACTCGGGCTCCCTACGGACCGCCAGCGGGTTAGGCCGAGATGAGGAGGGGGGATCCGGGCGTGCCAAGGGCAAGATCCCCGAGATACTCCGGTTGTATCGCATTCGGTTTAGCGATGGGACGGCGGACGAGGCAGAAGAATTCTGCCAAGCGATGGAGGTGTGCATGGAGGGCACGGGGTTGCCCTTCCGTCGGTTGCACAGCTCCCTCTCGCTAGTCTTAAGCAGCGAGGCTCTCGACTGGTTCCGGCTGGAGGGGTGCCAGTGGGACGACTGGACGCGATTCCGTCGTGCGTTTCTTCGCCAATTCGGGGGCGAAGAAAGCGAGCAGGCCCGATGGGATGAAGCGCGGGAGGTCTTCCAGCGGGAGGGCGAGAGCATGCGCAGCTACTTGGTCCGCATACGGACCAAGTTAAACAAAATAGAGCCCACACCAGCGCTGAGAAGTCAACTAGACTTAGCATATGCGAATATGCTGCCCTGCTACCGGGCGGGCATTAAGCGCCGGGAGATCGAGGTATTCGACGATCTCCGGGTGGAGGGCCGGGAAGTGGAGAAGCGCCTGGACATCGACAGGAAGCGAAGGCTCCTGGTGTCCGGAACGGCAGCTCCCACCAAGACCCCGGTGAAGGAGAAGCGCGTTAGCGTGGCGGCGGTCGGATCGGAGACCGACTCGCCTAAGGGTAGCGGGGCGACGGGACAGCGGAGTGCCCCCTCGCCCGGGAAGCGGAGGACCAGGGGAAAAAGGGGAAGCGGGTCAAGCGCGGGAGGCGCGCTCAGGACCCCCTGGTCACAGCGGTCGGACTCGAGCGGAACGGAGTCGGGGAGTCCGCGTTCGCAGCGACCGCGGAAGGCGCAACCGAAGCGCAAGGGAGGGCAGCAGACGGCCGCGGGCTCGGGCACGCTGGAAAAGGCGTTGGCCGGGTTGGAAGTGGCGGTCGCTGCCGTGAATTTGGCAGGAAGGCGCGGCCCGGGTAACTCGGGTAATAGTTACCAGCGGCCAGCGACTTCGGCGGCACCGGGCGGCCCGGTGCGCCAAGCGAATTTTCAGCGGGGAGAGTCCATGAAGCCGACAGGCAAGGACTACTCCTACTGTTCGCGTTGTGGAGGGCGCGGACACTACGCACGGGAGTGTCCGTCGCGCTTCCACCAGAACGAGCTGTCGGCGGAACCGCGTCCGCCGGCGCACGGAAATCGGCCGGCGCAGGGAGAGTCGTCGTATAACCAATGGACTCATCCTGCCCCGGCCACACAACAGGGACCGGCTGGGATTTGGGGGCCGGCGCCGGGAGCACCTCCACCGGGGAGTAACTACTGGCCGCCCCTCCCCACCTCCACCCGGACCGAAGCCCCGGGGGTCGGCGAACAGAGGGCAGGGCCACCGACCTCGGGAAACGGGCAATAGGGGCTGCGGGCGCCGTGGGCCCGACTGCAGCCCCTACAAGGGAACAACGGGTTCCCGAACCGGTGTTCTCCATGGCTGACCTACACTATGTCGAGTGGGAGGCGCCCGAGGACACCGTCAGCGACTCAGACGTAGACGCGGAAGCCTACGAGTCTGAAGACTACGACTTTTCCGATAGCGGATCGGAAGTCGATTTAGAAGTTGCGGAGGGAAGCGCCTCGGCGGAGATCGCGGAAACCCTCGGTCTCGATGGGGAGCTCGAGGGCACCGTCGATCGGTTAGGCGCGATTCGCGAAAGATTCGGAGCGACGGGGGAACGCGTGGGCGCGCTCGGCGACCGTGAATCGGGAGCGAGCAGCATCCACGAAGGGGGCGCCGCGGAGGGCGACCCCACGGTGTGCGTCGCGCGTCCGTGTCGCGACGACTCGTCATTGGAGCGGCTCGTGCCCGCTACCGATGATCGGTTCTTTCTGTCTCTTGATCTCACGGGCCTAAGGTTGAGAGCGATGCTGGACATCGGGGCCAGGCGCTCATACTTAGGATCACGGGCGTTCGAGCAGATCGAGACAGAGATCGTGGCGGTGCGGAACCAGTGGATGCAGGTCGCCGAGGGTAGCGTAACGCCCGTATTGGGCGTTGTTACCCTGCGGCTTGAGCTCCACGAAATGTCGCGTCGGATACGCTTCCGGGTAGTGCGCGCACTGGATTACGAGTGCATACTCGGAATGGACTTCTTGAGGTCCTTCGGGGTGCAGCTCGACTCGTGGTCGGGGCATTGGCGAACGAGAAAACGTCAATGTCTCCAAGCCGCGGATTCAGTCGCTGCAATAGTTACCTCCGGGGCGGTATTCGAGTGTTACGCGATTGCTGAGATGTCGGAGACTCAGCAGGCCGCGCTACAACGACTACTCGAAGGGAAATTAAAAGAGCGTACGGGGCCGTTGGCGATGACGACCTTGGTCGAACATCGTATAGATGTCCAAGGGCATCCGCCTATACGGCAGGCCATGCGGCGCTACTCCCCCGCGATATTAGAAATCGCGAAGCAGGAGGTCGATCGATTGTTGGCCGAAGGAATAATCGAGCCGTCGACAAGCGCGTGGACAAGTTGCCCGCTCTTTCCGCGAAAAGCAAACGGAACGCGACGCACATGCATTGACCTTCGGGCGGTCAATGATGTGACGAAGAAGGACGCGTATCCGTTGCCGCATATCGACAGCATACTGGACAAGCTTCGACATGCGAGCTATATTTCGACGCTAGATCTGAGTCAGGCGTATCACCAGATACCCATGGCGGAAGACAGCAAAGAAATAACCGCGTTTATCATACCAGGGAAGGGGCTTTTTCAATACCGTCGCATGCCTTACGGATTGACTAATGCCCCCGCGACGTTCCAAAGACTTATGGATCGACTAATTCCGCCGGAATTCGATCCGTATGTCTTCGTGTACCTGGATGATATAATTATCGTGACAGTAACGTTCGAGGAACACCTAGAATGGCTAGGTCGGGTCCTCGACACTCTTCTTAACGCTGGATTGGAAATCAATCGCGAGAAGAGTAAGTTCTGTCGGCCGGAAGTGAAATTTCTGGGATATCTGGTCAACTCGGAAGGGTTAGCACCGGATCCGGATAAAGTAGCTCCGGTGTTAAAGTACCCCGCGCCTACCGACTTGAAAACGTTGCGTAGTTTTCTCGGTATGGTCGGCTGGTACTCGCGATTCTTGCCGGACTTTGCACGCGATAAGATTCCGCTCGTCAAGTTGATGCGGAAAGACGAGCGGTGGCAGTGGAGTGAGGAGCAGCAGCTGGCTTTCGAGAAGCTAAAAGCAGCGCTCTGCTCCGCGCCGGTGCTGGCGCGACCGGATTTCACGCGTCAGTTCCACGTGCAGACGGACGCGAGTAATTACGCGATCGGAGCGGTATTGTCGCAGGACACCGACGGTGGTGAGCATCCGATATGCTACATCAATCGGGTCCTGAATCGACACGAACGGAATTACTCCACGACGGAAAAGGAGTGCCTCGCGGTGATTTGGGCCATTAAGAAGCTCAGGCCCTATATCGAGGGGTACGAGTTCGTGGTCATCACGGATCACAGCAGCCTGCAATGGCTGCGTAATCTGAAAGACCCATCGAGTCGGTTGAGTCGATGGGCCCTCGAATTGCAGCAGTATAACTTTAAAGTTATACATCGCAAGGGGGCAATGCACCGGGTTCCCGATGCCTTGTCCCGTGCAATTCTGGAGGATGACCACACCGAGGCGGTTGGCGGAACCAACGAGCCCAATCCGGTCTTGAAAAGGGCGATCGACGCGGCGGAATTTGCGCGGGACGAATGGTACGCGAAAAGAATTGCGCGGATAGGCCGCGCACCGCACGCGTACCCGGACTGGAGGGTCGAGGAAGGGTTTATTTACTGCCATCGCCCGGAGGCAGAATTAGAGGTGCTAGATCCAACGGCGGAACGTTGGAAGCTAGTGATTCCAAGGGGGGTGAGGAAGTTAGCGATCGGCGAAGCGCACGTTCCGGCCACCTGCGGACACGCGGGGATACAGAAGACATACAACCGGGTATGTCGAGAGTATTATTGGCCGGGAATCTATCAAGATGTTGCCAGCTTCGTCCGATCGTGTAAGAAGTGCCAGCAACATAAGGTTTCGCAGGGCGCTCCCTCCGGCTTAATGGGAAGTCGGATAGTGGAGCGACCGTGGACCGTAGTGGCGGCGGACATGATGGGTCCGTTTCCACCGAGCAGGGCGCAATCGCGCTATATTGTAGTCTTCGTCGACAACTTTAGTAAGATGGTCGAGCTACAAGCGCTGAGAAGAGCGACGGCCCAGAAAATGTTACAAGCGTTTCAGGAACTGGTGATCTACCGATGGGGATCACCAGAGATTTTCCTGAGCGACAATGGCACTGAATTCGCCAATAAGGAGGTTACGGCCTTCCTTAAGCAGTTGCAGATACGGCAGGTAACCATCCCACCGTATCATGCACAGGCGAACCCGGTTGAGAGGGTCAACCGGGTAGTTAAAACGATGATCTCCATGTATGTGGAGCAAGATCATCGTAGTTGGGATGTCCATCTATCCGAGTTCAGGTTCGCGATCAACACAGCGAAGCAGGCTTCGACAGGCGTGTCGCCAGCATTCCTGAACTACGGTAGGGAACCCGCGATAGCGCCGAGTCTGAGACGGGACACCGAGGGTCCCCGAGAGATAGTAAGGCAGGATACCGCGGGGTGGACATCCCGGATGAAGCGTATGCCGCTTCTATACGACATCGTGCAGGACGCCGTGGAGGTAGCGAGTGCCAGACAAGCTCGCTACTATAATAAAGGGCGTCGCGATGTCGCGTTTCGCGTAGGGGATTTAGTGTGGCGCCGAAACCACGTATTGTCGTCGGCGGCCAACTATTTCGCCGCGAAATTAGCGCCGGTGTACGACGGACCGTACCCGATCGTGAGGCGCTTGTCACAGGTGGTCTATGAGTTGGGTGAAACTCATGGACGTACCAACCCAAAGGTCCACGTTTCGGACCTGAAACCGTTCATTGCTTCTCTGGAGGAGATCGATGAACAGGAGACCAGCCCTGCCGGAAACCCTGGGGATACACCCGCGGTACCCCCAGCTTCCGGAAATGGGGCACAGGGTAAGGACAAGGAAGATGCGCGACCGGCATCGCCGCTCTCCTCGGCGTGGGCTCAGCGTTTACGCCCACGCAAGTCCTAGAGTCTCCAGCGTGCGAGGGGTATGCGTTGCGAGCGAGTTTATGTTATATGTTGTTCGTGGAAAATGTTAAAATTAAGAATAGGCTAAGTTTTATTCCGGGTTTCTCCTCTAGACCATGCAAAACTGGGATCAGTGGAGCCAGCGCCAGACTGGCGTCTTCACGGACGGTAGGGCGGTGTGGGTCCGGTACTCCATGGACGGGCCCACCCCCCTGAGGAACCCGGACACGGCGGCGCAGCACTGGGGAGGTTACCCCCTCACCATGCCACCGATGGCGGAGGAGCGTCCACCGCAGACCGGGTGGCCTGGCTTCGCGGAGGAGCAGCGTCGCCGGGAGGAGGAAGCGGAGGAGCGCCGGAGGGACCGCGAGGATCGGCAGCGGGTGCTTCGCCGTATGGAGCAGCTGCTCCAAAGGCAGGCTGGACGGGCTCCAGCGGCGAGCACCGGAAGAAGGCCGCCAACAACACCAGCGGGCGGCAGAAGAGGGGCTGCGGAACCAGCGGCGGCCGGGAGCGGACGGCCGGGGACGACGGCACCGAAGGCCTCCGTCAGCCACCAGGGTGTCAAACCCGCCGGCTCACGCAGGAAGCGTGGAAAACGCGGAGGGGCGAAAAAACGGAAGGCCCCTGCCGCTTCCAAAGGAGCGACCTCCCTGCCGGGATCGGCAGGGCCGGTCGCAGGACCCGCGGGGAGCAGCGGCTCCCTGGATGAGGAGGTGGCGGCGATGAACCGCCTCCTCATCCAACTTTAGGGGTAGTTTAAGTTGGTGGTGGGTAGCATGCTAAGTTAGGTTA
This sequence comes from Sclerodermus sp. 'alternatusi', assembly GCA_037305995.1. Taxonomy (NCBI): domain Eukaryota; kingdom Metazoa; phylum Arthropoda; class Insecta; order Hymenoptera; family Bethylidae; genus Sclerodermus; species Sclerodermus sp. 'alternatusi'. Next base: position 64,184 of record CM074553.1, read on the forward strand.
AGTTAGGTTAAGTTGGTGATGGGTAGGCTAAGATTTGTATCAAGCGCGGGAGAGTACCCGATTTTTTTTTTTAAATATAGCGTATGTATACCGTAACAAATTGGTCATTTTATTTCAGCATACCCCACCCTAGGCGGAGGAAATTATCGCAGTGGTTCAGCTTGAGCGGCGCTTTTATAGCTGCGCTCCGGTCAAACTCCTGGTTTGAATCTAGGAGGGGGGATGTGTAACGATGTAAAAAACCGTTGCAGCGTCTCTCGACCGATTCCCGATATTAAGAGAATATCGGGAATAAGTTGAGCACACTCGGCACTGTAGCGCCTATGCTGATGTCTGGATCAGCGGGCGAGGCAGTGAGTTGGAGAGAGACCGATGCGAAAGCGTCGTGTCTCTGTCCGACGGCCGGGTGTAGCAGAGTCTGTCTCTGTCTCGCTCATTGCGCGCGGTCTAATATCGGGTTAGACCGATTCCTCCAAACAATAATAAGTTTGGCTACGTCGGTATTGGTCCGATTGGTTGTGTGCGTGGGGAGGATCTTGAACTGTCAAACTGACAGTTCAACGATCTTCCTTCATAGCCGTTTTGTCTTTGTCCGAGTCCGGAGGTTCTAAGTTCGCGGATTAGTTCCGGCATCGAGTGCCTTTTTTGGTGTTAGCAAGGTCCACGGTGCAAAAGGGCGAACTGCTGAACAGGGAGAACTGTCCAGGACTCATCGAATGTAAGTGGGACGCCACATGTTATTGTGTCTTCTGTGAGTTTTGTGGTTTGTTAGTGTTTGCGTTATTTTTCCGCGGAGGCTAGCCACCTCACTTGCGCAGGGAGGCAGGAATTGCTTCTCCTGTTGCACCGTAGCGCACCGCGAAGCACTTGCCCTCGAGTTGGACTATCGCCTCTCGCAGGGTCGAGTGACTTCGACCGAACGAAGGTCTTCGCGGCATAGCCACCGGCTTGTGCTACGGATTTTAGGAAGTGTCGCGAGCGTAGAGCGAGCGGGCGCTCCCAATTTGTTAGGTCGCGGCGTATTTGTATTAGTAAAAATAATTGTTAAGGAGCGAGCGAAATTGGTCCTCGCCAATAAACTGGTATAACTTCGAAAGCCGTTGGTTATTGACACCTTCCAGCATTGTTAGCATTTCAGGGTCACCCGCGGCTTCAACGGAACCACACCCTCGGTCTCTTTCCTCCCGGACGGTCGGGATAAAAATTATTTGTGTCGCGATAGTCTCTGGGGCCTCACCCAGCTTCAGGGAAAGATCAATTCGCGTATTACATACTTCCAACAATTTTGCTTCGGAACACGTTATTTCGCGATATGAAGGCATATGACGTCACTCTCTGTCGTCAATAGTGGCATGTTGTCAAGTATTACGAAAAGTAAATAAAAAATAATAATTAATTAGTAATTAAATAATATTACTCATTTGTTATTACAAATATTCGCAAATGACAATAGTTAATTTATAAGAATTAAACTATGATTTATTAATCAATTATTAATTAATTTTATTAATATTTTGTTTATTTATGAAAATAATATGAATAATAAATGAAAAAATTGATTTGCATTGAAATATTTTATATCAGTTTCAACAGTATTTTCGACAAAACAGGCTTAAAACACGGTATTCACTATATCTGTGTATATGACGTCACGCCCTGACGTCACTAAAGGCACGCTTTCCAGCGGTGCGAAAAAGATGGAGATGGAGACGACCACGACTACGACGACGACGACAACGACGGAACTGAACATGCACTTTTCAAAAATTGAAAAATTGAAAAAATTATGCAACTGCACTTTTTATGCATTTTAGTGCATTTATCCGAAAATTTTTTTTGTTTTTTTTTCGTTAATAAGTTTCAGAATGTGTCAAAACACATTTTTGCGTTAAAATTTCTTCAAAAAATCGACCCGAAATTTTTAATGTTTCGGGAAGAGGATACTCAGAGTCTCGCGTACAGTAGCACATGACGTGACTGTAAGGCTATACTACTTGGCGCGAGACTCTACCGAGTTTCCTGATAATATCGAATGTTTGAATGAAGGGATAAACGAAGATGCCATAACGGATCAAGAAACGGGCGTAGACGTCACGTCCAATAAAATTAAATTACCATTAGCGACATTGCCTAAATTTAGTGGATACAGTACAACGACATATCAGTGCTTCAGAAATGTTGGGCGCATCAGCAGGATCCGATATGTTAGTTTTCCTTATTGAGAAAAAACTACCGGAAGAAACCTCAAAGAAGTGGGAAATTTCTTTAGGTAATGAAGAGCTACCTTCCATACAACAATTGCGCAAATTTTTGATAGAGAACGCTGTGCGCGCTTCAAAAAGAGAGAATACTGAGATGAACAAAGTGAAACCATACAATTCAAGAGATCAGACACACAATAAAAGATTCAAGGCGGAAAATAAATATTACGCATTTAAAACGAATGTAATAAATAATTGCACTATTTGCAACGGTGCGCATTCTTTGTATCGTTGTCCAAGTTTCTTAAAAAAGACAGTAAATGAGCGTATCGACGCGATAAGGGGGAGCGGCCTTTGTCATAATTGTCTCCGTCGGCCTGCAGCATAATGCATGAGATCAAAATGCAAACAATGCGGTAAAGCCCATAATTCTTTATTACACGTTAATAAACCGATAGAAGACAAAGTAATCGAATCTAAACCAGATGAAAGGATAAAGGAATGACTAGCAACCGAGAATTCGATATTTAAAACTACTGCAATTAATTCCGTAACCCCACAATTAATCGCGACCGCTATGATAAGAATTCAAATAAATGATGGAACTTATATTCAAGGAAGAGCATTGCTAGATTCATGTTCCACTGCACATTTTGTGACCGAAGATTTCGCTAGAAGATTGAATTTACCCATGTAAGAATTTAGCATTAAAGTGGGCGCTATTAATGCAATGCTAACTGCAACAAAACATTTAGTTCAAATATTATTTAAGTCTAATTATTCAGATTTTCAAAAATCATTAACATTCCTATCTTTGCCGATCATTTCAGATTTCGTGCCAAACAAGGGTATTTCACATAGGGATATCCCAATTCCCAAGGGTATAAAACTAGCAGATCCTTTATTTTTTAAACCAAGAGCAATAGATTTAGTAATTGGCGCAGGAACCACTCTCACGATGATGATGGATGGTAAGATTGACTTGTCAACGGAGGGAAATGATTTGTGCCTGAAGAAAACACAATTAGGATGGGTTATAGCAGGAGATCCGATAACAGCAAAAAGGATTGGAGGAGTCACATGTCATTTTGCCGAATTGACTAAGCAAATAACAAAATTCTGGGAACTAAAAGACCTAGACGACAACTTGCTTAATAATCTCGATCATCAGTGTGAATTAAACTATGTAATGCATACAAATCGCAATAGTTCTGGTAGATATATTGTGTGTTTACCCGTTCCTGCCAAATTGCGACAAATCCATTAAGGAATCAAGGAATATAGCGTTGCGGCGGTTTCACGCGCTAGAAACAAAACTCGGTTCTGATGCAAATTTAAGAAGGGAATATCACAAGATCATACAAGAATATATTGATTTAGGCCATATGTCAGAATCCCACGGAAATGTAGATGAAGGATACTATATGCCACATCATGCGATTGTAAAAAATGCCAACAAAACAACTAAAGTCCGTGTGGTTTTTGATGCTTCCACTAGATCAAATTTCGGAAACTCCTTAAACCAATTTCTAATGCTAGGACTAATCATTCAAGAAAAATTATTTAACCATTTAGTTCGTTTCAGATTACACAGATACATTTTGAAAGCCGACATCGAGAAAATGTACCGCCAAGTGCTAGTGCACGAAGACGATCGAAAGTATCAACTAATCTTTTAGAGAGAATCTGGCAAATTAAAAACCTTCCAATTAAATACGGTGACGTTTGGTGTGTCAGCAGCATCATACTTGGCCATTCGCACTATACACCAATTAGCATAGGATCTAAATACCTCAAGGGAGAAGTGTATGCAGATGATCTTCTAACAGGTTCCGAGACATTAGAGGAAGCACAAATACTACGTAAACAGGTGATCGAAATTTTAAAGAAAGGTGGGTCTAATGCCGCACGGACAAAACAAGATTTGGATAATGTGTCGACAGAAACGAATCTATTATTAGACAAGGACGCCACTTTGCATACTTTAGGATTAACGTGGAATATTAACGACGATGAAATTCTATATAATGTTAATCCAATCAATCCACTAATCAGTCCAACAAAACGTAGTATATTATCAGATATTGCAAAAATATATGATCCCTCAGGTCTTCTCGGACCAGTGGTGTTTTATGCAAAGTATTTCATGCAACAATTATGGAAATCACCCTAAAAAACATCCCGATGTAAAAAAATACGCCAAGTAGTTATCCCCTTCTAAAAACCCCCTTATTCAAAAAATATATATTATTTATACACTAATTTAATGAATTCTCTTAATAAAGGTATAACAATAAAAAGAATATATTTATTTGAAATATATAGTCACTACAAAAAATACATTATTTTTCTTATCTTGTTAAAAAGTATTGAAATCATATATAGAAAAAGCTAAGTATGTAATCTTTATTTATTCTCAGCATATAGTTTACCCCCTAAAAAACATCCCGATGTAAAAAAATACGCCAAGTAGTTATCCCCTTCTAAAAATCCCCTTATTCAAAAAATATATATTATTTATACACTTATTTAATGAATTCTCTTAATAAAGGTATAACAATAAAAAGAATATATTTATTTGAAATATATAGTCACTACAAAAAACACATTATTTTTCTTATCTTGTTAAAAAGTATTGAAATCATATATAGAATAAAGCCAAGTATATAATCTTTATTTATTCTCAGCATATAGTTTATAAAAAATATGTATAATAAAGAGAAACTGCACTTGAAATGCAGATAGTTTATAAACAAATTGCATAAAAGCTTTTTATATATAGTTTATAAACAATATGTTTATAATTTTTTTATACAGAACTTGGCGAGCCTCCATGCTTTTTTAAATGACATTTGATTTTACTTTAAATCCTGCGACAAATTCTCTGCTCTTGTCCTGTAGCAACTACGAATTCCTGCTAACGAATTTTCTCTTCTTTTCATGTAATAAGAACGAATGCATGTCGCTCGCCGAATTTTCAAATGTTTTCATATAGCAGTTATGAAATTATAACATTTTCCTATATATTATAAGAAGTGAGATATTTTTAATTAACATGATTATTGTGTGTCATTTAAAAAAGCATGGAGGCTCGCCAAGTTCTGTATAAAAAAATTATAAACATATTGTTTATAAACTATATATAAAAAGCTTTTATGCAATTTGTTTATAAACTATCTGCATTTCAAGTGCAGTTTCTCTTTATTATACATATTTTTTATAAACTATATGCTGAGAATAAATAAAGATTACATACTTGGCTTTATTCTATATATGATTTCAATACTTTTTAACAAGATAAGAAAAATAATGTGTTTTTTGTAGTGACTATATATTTCAAATAAATATATTCTTTTTATTGTTATACCTTTATTAAGAGAATTCATTAAATAAGTGTATAAATAATATATATTTTTTGAATAAGGGGGTTTTTAGAAGGGGATAACTACTTGGCGTATTTTTTTACATCGGGATGTTTTTTAGGGGGATTTCACTAATTTTTGTAAGTTAGCGTTGAAAATTTATAATATTTTTTAATAGTATCTCCAACTATTTAAGTTCATATCACGCATTTCCTTATATCAAGCTCTATGACGTCATGTGTTAACGTCCTTAATAAAAAGTTTTCAAGTGATAGGAAAAGTTAAAATTTATATTTTTTTCAAATTATTTCCATCTATTTAGGTTCGGAACACGTATTTCGCTATTTCATGCCCTATGACGTCATACTCTGATGTCACTAATTGCAGATTCTGAAGTGAGGCCAAAAGTAAAAATTTATAATATTTTTTTAAATTATTTCCATCTCTAATTATGTTCGGAGAACATATTTCGCTATTTCATGCCCTATGAGGTCATACTCTGATGCCTCTAATTGCAGATTTTCAAGTTTGGCGAAAAGTAAATATTTATAATATTTTTTTTAAATTATTTATATCTATTTAGGTTCGGAACACGTATTTCGCTATTTCATGCCCTATGACGTCATACTCTGATGTCACTAATTGCAGATTTTCAAGGGTGGCGAAAAGTAAAAATTTATAATATTTTTTTTTTAATTAGTTCCATCTATTTAGGTTCGGAACACGTATTTCGCTATTTCATGCCATATGACGTCACACCCTGACGTCACTAGTGGCATGTTTTCAAAAGGTGCGAAAAGTAATAAATAATAATAATTTTTAACATTATTTCCGACTATTTAGATACGGAACATGTTATTTCGCGATATATAGCCATATGACGTCACGCTCCGACGTCACTAATACTACGTTTTCAAGACGTTCGAAAATTAATAAACAATCAAAATTAAGAATTTTTTGTCGCATTACTTCCGACAATTTTGGTCGGAATACGTTATTTCTCGATATGTAGCCATATGACGTCACTCTCTGACGTCACTAATACTACGTTTTCAAGAAGTTAGAAAATTAATAAACAATCAAAATTTAGAATTTTATGTCGCATTACTTCCGACAATTTAGTTTCGGAACACGTTATTTCACGGTATATAGCAAAATATGACGCCACGCTCTGACGTCACAAATGGCACATTTCAAAGAGTGCGAAAACCAATAAATAACTCAAATTTATAATATTTTTTAACATTATTTCCGATTTTCTTAGGTTCGAAACAAGGTATTTCACGATATATAGCCATATGACGTCACGCTCTGACGTCAGTAATGGTACGTTTTCAAGAATTACGAAAAGTAAATAAAAAATAATAATTATTTAATAATTAAATAATATTACTCATTTATTATTACAATTATTCGCAAATGACAATGGTTAATTTATAAAAATGAAACAATAATTTATTAATTATTAATTTGTTTTATTAATGTTTAGTTTATTTATTAAAATAGTATGAATAATAAATATAATAAATAAAAAAATTAATTTACATTATAAAGTTATAACATTTTCAACACTATTTCCGATAATATAGGCTTAGAACACGGTATTTCGCTATATCTGTGTTTATGACGTCACGCTCTGACGTCACTAATGGCACGCTTTCAAGCGGTGCGAAAAAGATGGAGATGGAGACGACGACGAAGACGACGGAACTGAACATGCACTTTTCAAAAATTGAAAAATTAAGAAATTTATGCAAATGCACTTTTTATGCATTTTGGTGCATTTAAACGAAAAACATTTTTTTTTTTTTTTTTTCATTATTTGCTTCAGAAGATCTTAAAACGTGTTTTTGCGTTAAAATTTCTTTAAAAAATCGACTTCAAATTTTTGATGTTTCGGGAAAAGTATACTCGGTGTCTCGCGCACAGTAGCACATGAAATCACTGTGAGGCTATACTACTTGGCGCGAGACTCTACCGAGTCTCCTGATAAACAGTATGCATAAAAAAGAGAAACTGCATTTGAAACGCAGATAGTTTATAAACAAATTGCATAAAAGTTTTCTATATATAGTTTATAAACAATTTGTTTATAATTTTTTTATACAGAACTTGGCGAGCCTGCATGCTTTTTTAAATGACACACAATAATCATGTTAATTAAAAATGTCACACTCCTTATAATATATAGGAAAACGTTATAATTTCATAACTGCTACATGAAAATATCCGTAAATTCGTCGAGCGACATGCATTCGTACTTATTACATGAAAAGAAGAGAAAATTCGTTAGCAGGAATTCGTAGTTGCTACAGGAGAAAAGCAGAGAAATTGTCGGTAGGATTTAAAGTAAAATCAAATGTTATTTAAAAAAGCATGGAGGCTCGCCAAGTTCTGTATAAAAAAATTATAAACAAATTGTTTATAAACTATATATAGAAAACTTTTATGCAATTTGTTTATAAACTATCTGCGTTTCAAATGCAGTTTCTCTTTTTTATGCATATTGTTTATAAACTATATGCTGAGAATAAATAAAGATTACATACTAGGCTTTATTCTATATATGATTTCAATACTTTTTAACAAGATAAGAAAAATAATGTATTTTTTGTAGTGACTATATATTTCAAATAAATATATTCTTTTTATTGTTATACCTTTATTAAGAGAATTCATTAAAAAAGTGTATAAATAATATATATTTTTTGAATAAGGGGGTTTTTAGAAGGGGATAACTACTTGGCGTATTTTTTTACATCGGGATGTTTTTTAGGGTGATTTCACTCATTTTTGTAAGTTAGCGTTGAAAATTTATAATATTTTTTAATAGTATCTCCAACTATTTAAGTTCATATCACGTATTTCCTTATATCAAGCTCTATGACGTCATGTTACAACGTCATTAATAAAAAGTTTTCAAGTGATAGGAAAAGTTAAAATTTATATTTTTTTCAAATCATTTCCATCTATTTAAGTTCGGAAAACATATTTCGCTATTTCATGCTCTATGACGTCACGCTCTGACGTCACTAGTGACAGATTTTCAGAAGGTGCCAAAAGTCAAAAATAGTAAATATTTATAATATATTTTTCCAGTTATTTGCATGTATTTTGGTTCGGAAGAAAATATTCCGCCATATAAAGCTATATGACGTCACGCACTGTAGTCAACCATGGCAGATTTTCAAGGGTGGCTAAAAGTAAAAATTTATAATAAATATTTTTTTCAAATTATTTACATCTATTTAGGTTCGGAACACGTATTTCGCTATTTCATGCTCTGTGACGTCATACTCTGATGTCACTAATTGCAGATTTTCAAGGGTGGCGAAAAGTGGAAAATAATGAAAAATATAATATATAATTAACAAATATTATTCGTTTATTATTACAATTACTCTCAATTTATAAACGTGTTTTTGCGTTAAAATTTCTTTAAAAAATCGACTTCAAATTTTTGATGTTTCGGGAAAAGTATACTCGGTGTCTCGCGTACAGTAGCACATGATGTCACTGTAAGGTTATACTACTTGGCGCGAGACTCTACCGAGTCTCCTGATATATACATATATATTTTAATTATTAATATTAATATTAATATTTGTTCAGTAAATGGTCTTAAGGGTGTTGTTAAAGAAATGGCGATTAACGGGTGACGAGAAAAGGGGTGTAGTGGACGGTTATTATTATTTAATAATAATTTATATATAAATATAATTCAAGTAACTAATTTTAATTATTTAAAATTGGTTATAATCATTTAGTAAGTAAATGCACGGAAGGGGGTGGCATAAAGGGGTTGGGGTGAAGGGGTGACGAGAAAGGAGTGTGGTGAATGGTTATTAATAATTTATATAAAAATTTAATTTAATTAACTAATTTTAATGATTAAATATAAATAATAATCATTTAGTAAGTAAATGAGCGAAGGGGGTGGTGTAAAAGAGGTGGTGCGATGGGGTGTCGAGAAAGCGGTGTGAAGGGTGGTTATTAATAATTTATATATAAATTTAATTTAATTGACTAATTTTAATGTTTAGAAATGAGTAATAATCATTTAGTAAGTAAATGAGAGAAGGGGATGGCGTAAAAGGGGTGGGGCGAAGGGTCGACGAGAATGGGGTTTATAAGAGTTGTCATTAATAATTTATATAAAAATTTTATTAAATTTACTAATTTTAATGATTAGAAATGTGTTATAATCTTTCCGTATATAACAGTATATGTGAGCTGTGACGTCACCGCCATGTTTTCGTGCGGAGCGAAGAATATGGAGATGATGACGACGACGATGACGACGGAACTGAACATGCATTTTTTAAAAATTAAAAAATTAAGAAATTTATGTAGATGCACTTTTTATGCATTTTGGTGCATTTGAACAAAAACTTTTTTTTTTTTTTTTTTTTTTCGTTTTTTAGCTTCAGGATGTCTCAAAACATACTTTTGCGTTAAAATTTCTTTAAAAAATCGACCTAAAATTTTGGATGTTTCGGGAAAAAGATACTCGATGTCTCGCGTACAGTAGCACAGGACATCACTGTGAGGCTATACTACTTGGCGCGAGACTCTACCGAGTCTCCTGATGTCAAATCGAATGGGATGAAACAATTCCCTCGAAATTGCAAAAAACATGGTTATCATTTACGAGACAGCTTCCAAAATTAAGAGACTTGACCATAAAGAGGCATGTTTGTATTATAAATGCGGTTAATATCCAAATTCACGGTTATTATGATGCAAGTCAAAGGAGATATGGAGCTTGTATTTATTTACGGTCTCTTAATAAAGATGAAGAAATACAGTGTAATATTTTATGTTCAAAATCTAGACTTTCACCAATTAAGGGTTTAACAATACCGCGATCTGAATTATACGGAGCAGTAATTTTTGTGCGCTTGTGTAAGGAAGTTAGGATCGCGATGGATATCAAGGTAAATGCAACTTTTTTATGGTGTGACTCCATGATTGTTTTAGAATGGCTAAAAATGCCTACCGAAAAATTGAGACCATTCGTAGCGAATAGAGTAAGAGAAATTCGGGAATTGACTGAAGTACAAACATGGCATTACACATCATCACAAAACAATCCAGCAGATGCATTGTCTTGAGGACAAGCACCCATTGCATTCATGAAACATCACAATTGGTTTACGGGTCCCTCCGAACTAAAGGAGCGGGAGTTTTCCCGGCCATTCAATAATGTAATTGCATTAACACATGAAGATTTACCAGAGATATGTCAAGTGTCATATTTGATGAGCAACATAGATTCTGAAGATGTGTTTAAACAATTCTCATCATATCAAATATTAAAAAACGCTTTAACTCATTATTTCCGAATGAGCCCAGCAAATGAGTATAGGGGCCCTTTGACAATATCAGAAATCAACAAAGCCGAAACGCGAATTATAAAGTTAACACAAGAGAAACGATTTATGAATGAAATAATAGCTATTAGAAAATTTTGAACTGTACAAGGGGGGAAATTATTAAATCTTAATCCGTTTTTAGATGACTTAGGAATATTACGCGTTGGAGGAAGTGTCACAAATTCGGATTTAGCATTTTCAGTTAAACATTAATTTTAATGCCTTCTAAACACCCAGTTACAGATCTAATTAGTAGGGGGGGCTATGCGTGTCTTACGATGCTAGGCGGGGGGGGGGTGAGGTAAGTCCAGCGAGAGGGGGATGTTGTTAGTAAACAAAGAGGTCAACGTCCTTGCGGTTAAGATAAGCAATAATCATGCGGAAGTCTGAAGGTCGTTGATAACGGTCTAATTTTCGCTGGATTCCTTTTGCGGTTTTAAAAATGCAGTACAGACTATTAAGAAAATACATTTGTTATGAATTGACCGGATAATGCAAATAGTAAGTTTAAACTTGTAAAAGAATTTGTTTATCATCGCTCGTTGCGGTAAGTGAGAGGAAAAAAATGGAAGTTTAAACCTGTAAAAATGTTTCTTATCAGCGAGCGGTGTGGTTATGCATGCGGTATTTTTTGGAGCATTGCATAGAGAGATGCAAGGGGGGCCTTGAGCGGTTTAGATAAATGCAAAAAAAAATGATAATTGAATAAATTGGAAACAGCAGCAGCAGCTTAATTATCGGTGCGGACGACGGTGAGATGGTTTTCATGATAACAACAGGATAATTGTCGTTGAGGTCAACGATGACGACGGGTGGTGTGTCATTGAGAGACTTGCAAGGAAGGATATTGGTATGAAGGGCGGGAGGGGTAATGGATAGAAGGAATACGTTGATTGAAATGCAGCAAGTTTAAACCTGCAAAATTTTTTTTTTCCGCTGGTGTTGCATTATCAAATCACGGGCAAGTGGCACGGGCGTGGCATGGGCGGGGACGCGCGCGCCTCTGAGCGATCATTTTATAGAATAGTCTTAAAAGTAATTTTGTAGCTAGAACGCTTATTTTTTCTTTTCTCTTAAAGAGAGAGATTTTATTTAGTTTACAAGGGGGGAACTCTGAAATGGATAAAAATGAGGTCACTAACAGTAGTAGCGGTAGTAGTGATGCTAATACTAGTTGTGAGGATGATGTGCTACAATTACAAAAAATAAAAAATGTTTTTGTAAAAGATATTACCATAAATAAATTATATATATTGAATAATATTTATAAAATTAAAACAAAGTATGGTAATCAAGTAAAATTAATACTTGATTATGTCAAAAGTTTAAAATTACCGTTAAAAGTGAGTAAGAGTATTTTGGAAATACATCCAGAAGTGTACGATGATCTTTGTGAAATAATTAAAAAATATGGGAAACTTTACATAAAGTTTACTGATTTAACGAGAAATTCTTATAACATTTGTATTTATCACGAAAAGAAGAAGAATTGTGCAAATGAATGTAATATAAATGTGAATAGTTTGAAAGAATAATTGAAAAACGTAAGTATATATTTATATATGTTTCTTTTACAAAATATAATTATGTTTACTATGATTATTTTGTTTTGTAGAAGAGGTAAAAGAAGAAAAAAGAGGAGTAGGAGGAGGAGGAGGAGGAAGATCATTTCCTTATTAATAATATACAAGGTGCAACAAAACAACCGCACTTCCTTAAAGGGGGTGATTCCTGACGCTATTCTAAGAACTTTTTCCTTTTGCCATTTTTTAATCTAAAGCTTAGTTTTCCAGATATTCAATGGTAAAGATGCCATTAGTTAGACAGAGACACTCCGATAGTTGAAGTGAGATAGCATTTCTCTGTCTCACTTCAACTATCTATCTGTCTTTTTCAAACTATTAGTACTTATATTATTGAATATCTCGAAAACTAAGCTTTAGATTAAAGAATCGTAAAAGGAACAAGTTCTTAGAATAGCATCAGGGATCACCCCCTTTAAGGAAGTGCGGCTGTTTTGTTACACCCTGTATATGATATGTATTGATAGTGGGGGTATAATATAAGAAACTAAAACTAGACTTATGATTTTAATATACTGTCTGTACGCTAGTGTTTAATGTGTAATTTTTTTGTTTTTAAATATTAAAATGAATATAATTAAAGAATTTATATTATTAATTTTCTTAACAAAGTCTATAACAATGCAAAAAAATAGTTATAGCTTATACAATAATCAATTTATTATTAATTATTTATATTCATATGGTTACTTAAATCAAAATTAGAATGAAAGTTTATCAATGGTTAATAATGATGAATTGGATGAAGGTATAAGACTTTTTAAAGAATATTGGAACATAGATAATGATGGTGTTGGTGATGGTGAAGATGATAATTCCAATAAGCAACGTATATTAACATTAATGAATGGATTAAGATGTGGTGTGACAGACAATGTGTTGGATAATAAAATTTCATTTGCAAAATGGTATAAAAAAAGTTTAAAATGGTATTTTCATCTTGCGTCGCATTCAGCGCTTGAAACTGTAAAAAAAGTGTTTGCGGATTGGTCAGCAGTTAGTGATATAAATTTTATTCAAATGACAAATAAAAATGATGCAGATATAATTATATCATTTACACATGAGATTCATACTTTTCTAAGAAACTGTAACGAATCATGTCATTATGCACTTGGATCTGGTGTTTTAGGACATGGATATTTTCCAAATAAAAATCAAACACCCGTAGAAATTCATTTGTATCGAAATTTAAATTGGTTTGAAGGTTTGGGAAAAACGCCTGCACCTGATGATCAAATTAGTTTATATTTAGTTTTAATGCATGAAGTTGGTCATACTTTGGGTCTAGGTCATTTATCAGACGCTAGTCTCATGTTCCCCGGTTACAATAGACAGTAGACAGATACGAATATAAGACCTTTCAATCAAGTCGATTTAAATGCTATTAAAAGTTTGTACAAGCCTTTGAAAAAATCTGTAACCACAACAACCACTATCGCTATTACTACTACTACTACTCCTACTCCTTCAATCACTACCACCGCTACTTCTTCAATTCCTGATAAAGAAACTCCTATTAAATTTAACGATTTATGCAACGTTTTACCAAGCAATCTGCTTTTTTTTTCTTTTCAATAAAAGAATCGATATTTTACATGGAAAATGATTTTGGTCTTTAGATATCAATACAAAGAAATTTAGAGAACCAAATTTAATAAGAAATTGGCTTAAATTTTTACCAGCAAATTTTTTATCAATTAAAGCTATACATGAATTTTCAGCTAATAATATTACTTTATATGTAGATAATAAAATGTATGTATTTAATTATAAGACTTTTGAATTGCAAAAGAGCTATTCAAAAACGTACCAAGAAATATTTGGAGTTACTTTTCCTTATCACCGTATTAGGGCAGCTGTTCTAACTAATAGTGGTAAAATTTATATAGTTTACAACAACATATATTTAATTGAAATGATAAACTGTATAAAATATCCAAATCCAAAATATATTTTATTGGCAGATATTTTTCCCACTAGTATTAATGTAAGAAAAAATTTTTCATTGTTTAAATATGATAATGGAAAAATTTATATAATTGATGATAATATTTATAAGGAATATGATGATTTTCGCGGTAGTATTACAAAAACTGATAAATTTGATTTATCATTGTTTAACATAGAATGCCATGTTGAAAATATAATAGATAAAATTAAGCTATTGATAAGTAAATTATTATCTTATTACAATTCTGCTAATAGCATTGATATAGAAAATGATAAAAAGAAAGACGATTTTTCTTACGATAATAATATTGTTCCGTCGAACTGCGTTCCTTCGGACCTATTTTTAGTTATCGCTTTATGTTCTTTATGTTTGCGGCTGATTATGAACAATCGCAGTAGTGATCCTTGGAAGTCAGCCGCCAACTTTATCAAAAGGGAGTACCGCCGACCATTGTCTAAAATGGGAGGTTCTCTCCATGGTTCGTCGCGAAGAATTTTAAGAGATCGCGAATATCTCAGTGAGTTAGTCAGTTAATCAGTGGAATCTCGAATCCAGAGTGTAATTCGGACCAATTAATTTAGACAATATTATAAATTAATCGAACATTATAAGTGACATTTGTAAACGCGTGAGGTGGTTTTTATGCCGAAAGGCTTTTCCACCTATGAGAAATAAAGGACATCCACAAAGCTCAAATCATAGTTTGTTTGAATTTATTACCTAACTTTGAAATCTTGAAATCTTCGTCGAGCATCCGACGTTTGGACCTCGGCGTGTTGTTGCGGTGCAACAAATATTGACGATAATTATAAAAAATTTAATAGTTTAAAAGAGAAAAGATTATGTAATGTAAGATATTTTGTACTCAGTTTTGAATTTGGCGCCAGAGTAGTTGAGAAACAAACCTACTCTTGTTTCGCTTCGTGGCGCTGCGATAGGGGCTGGGACCGAAGTTCGCCAGTGCTGGTCTGGGACAGTAAGGAGAAGAAGGCAGCCAAGGGTAACGAGAAGTGTTTCGTTAATAAAAATAAAATTGTTCCATTTAGAGAGAAAGCAACGGGTCCAGTTTTATTTAAGCTACCCTTATTTTTAAGTGTGCAAGGTAGGCAAGGAGTTCGATTAGATATCGGAAAAGCCTACAGTAAAGAATAAATTTGGTTTAGCATGATATGATTACTAGTGTTTTATCACATTTCTCCCTTCCTTTTTTTATTTCCAACAATCCCCTCCATTAATTTTATACTTCACAATATATTGTTCCACAATGCGCTGTTTTACGCGTATTTTATTTTTTCTCTTACTCAGCGATAATCAGTGAGTAAGCTAAGATAGTTAGAAGTTTAAAATAAAAAGATTTTTTCCTGAAAATGTGCTTTTCCAATTAATTCAGGAAATATAGTTTTACAATTAACAGCCATAATATTGGTGGTGATGGTGATGGGGATAATAGTGTTAGTATAAGTGATATAAATAATTTAATCTTTGATAAAATTGAAGAAAATCATTTGAAACAATTATCACTAGTTGGTACTAGCATATATAGACAATTATGGATGAAAACATGTGATGCTTATATCAATGTTCTTATGTTATATTTAAGAAAAAATAAAGACAAATTAAAGACTGGATTGAAACAGAAAATTATTGCAAAAGTTATAAAATTGAAAAGTTACAAGAAGAAGCTATTATATCATATTTGGATTGGTGGTGGTGTTGAAGCGGGAGGAGCCGAGTTACGCACCGATTTATTCAGCACGGCCGAATTCAGCACGGCTTTTTTCAGCAAAGTCAAGATTGCGCACGACCAGATTCAGCACGACCTATTTATACACAGCGAATATTATGCACGACCGAATTGCGCACCATTTGTTTTTGGAAATAGACCGAATTCAACACAAAATTAAATTACCAGAAATATAACTAGATTCCTGCATAAAATAAAATTAGTGGATTCCATTTCGATACATACCACTTCGACACGCGTGTTTTCGACGAGTTGACAATACACACCACCAGATGTTAACTACTTAGAACCTCGTTTCCTTATTCTAATTTCAATTTGAAATGTTGAAAAATGTCGCTTCAAAAAATCCGTACTAAAATTGAAAACGTTAAAAAAACGTGTGTCGAATTTGTTTCTGTCGAAATGGACCCCACTAATTTTATTTTATGCAGGAATCTAGTTATATTTTTGTTAATTTAATTTTGTGTTGAATTCGGTCTATTTCCAAAAACAAATGGTGCGCAATTCGGTCGTGCATAATATTCGCTGTGTATAAATAGGTCGTGCTGAGTCTGGTCGTGCGCAATCTTGACTTTGCTGAAAAAAGCCGTGCTGAATTCGGCCGTGCTGAATAAATCGGTGCGTAACTCGGCTCCTCCCAGCCAAATTTATACATTTTACCAATAGTATTCCATAACCTAAGTAATTATGATGTACATTTCTTAATAGAGGAAATAGCTTTATGCTTATGATTGTGAAAAAATGTTTGATACCAGCGACTATCCGATTGATAATATTTATAGTATTCCATTAATGAATAAAAAAGGTCCTGGAGTTATGAAAGATGACAATTGTAACAAGTTTCCCCGCACTCCTGTCAAAGTGCAGGGAGGGGTTTTGTCACCTTCGGCCTATCCCTCTCGAGAGTCACCCTTCGGGGCGCCAGTTGGTTCTTTAGGGCAACCAACAACCCACCTGAACCTGAACGGTCCTTCCTTCAGGAAACGCTGTCTCGTTCCCCTGAATTCCGGACATCCATTTCTTCCTCCTCTCGGGCTCGCCAGAGGGACAGGGCGGCATATCCCGGCCGCTCAGTCTCACCTCAGGGCTGGCTTCGCCGGTCCTAGGAGTTCGGGACTCCGTTCCGCCATCCAGGCCTGGAACGGAGGTTCTCCCCTTTCCCCAACACTCCCACAGGATGTTGGGTAAGGAGCGAGAACGATCGCTATCCAGGGGGACTCCAGATCCCGCTCAGGGTGTCTTCGCCTATGGAATAGGACGCCCCGCGATGGCCCTACGGCTCCTCCGGGCTGCGCGCCACTGCTCTACGGGCTCGGCTCTTCCCCTCACGGCCTGAGTGCCTCCCCTCGATACCTCGGCCAGGATCCAGGGTACCCACGTACTCTCCTGGGCTCCTACCGTTCCATTAGGGGTTCGGAATATCCCTGCTGGACTCTTCCTACTCCCCTCCAGGACGTCGGCGGCCTCGTCCCCGTCGACCACCGCAGGCCCACGCCTCACGATGTGGTCGGTCCGACGGCTCACGCACGACTCTGACTATTAAGTATTTCCCCATGATTCCTTTCCTGAGGATCATCCCTGTGGGCTGTCTCTCCCGTCTCGGAGTATCCCGGAGGATACTCCACGACTTCCTGGGAGCGCCGGAACTTGCATCCGGTCTTCTACCAGTCCCACCGGAACTCTCTCAGGCTCCGTTTTCCCCGGGGATACACAGCCCTGACAGTAGGCTCCTGTATCCCGGTTCCCACTTCGCCGCACGATCCAGGAATCTTGGGTCGAAACCTCTTTCCTGCATTTCTCCTCGAAATGCAGTTCCTCTCGTGATCTATATCTATCGTGATTCCCACGAATCCCGATAGATGTCGCCACGCAGTCTATGCGTGATCGATAACATATTCCAAAATTTGCATTTATTCTGACGAGAATAAAGGGAACAGGGAATCCTGTTACAAAATAATGGTGTTATAATGAAAGAATTCATTGGTTTAAAATCAAAAATGTATTCTATACGATTTTTAAATAATAAGTGTGATATTAAAAAAATTAAAGGTATTTCGAATACTGTTGTAAAACGGAATATTACATTTGAAAATTATTTGGATTGTTTATATAAGCGTAATATTAAAATAAACTCTCAATGTAGAATTAATTCTAAAATGCATAAAGTATATAGTATTGTTGAACAGAAAGTTTCATATTAAATCCTTATGATGATAAACGTTTTATTTTAAAAAAGATTTTATTAATACATTACCATGGGGACATTATAAGATTATGGAATTAAAAGTGAAAAATAAAAAATAAGTTGATATAATTGATATGTATTAATTGGTATATTTCAATAATATTCTGTAAAAAAATTATATTTTTAAATTATAAAAAATTTATTAATATCAATAAATTTGTTAAACTCACTTAGTTTTTCCTTCTGCAATCATATATTAAACAATTGCACTTTCTCAAAAGGACAGTGAATTTTTTCACCTTTGTCATTATACTTTCTAATGTGTAATTTACAAGGTGTTCTTTTATAATTATCATAAAGTTTAATAAGATTATCAAATTTTGTACAGCCATACTGCTCCAGATTAATATTCTTAATATTTATTTTATTTAAAAGATCTTTTTCAATATGACCACTTTTATAACTTATTATCGGTTCTAAATAATTGAGTATAGAATATTTTGAAATAAAATGTTCAATTTCACTTTGTTGATACTTTTCAAACCCATAATCCATATATTTTATACCGTGAATATTGCGAAAAACATAATTGACTTGTTATTTGTTACTTTTCGATAAGTGTTATGAAAATTATCATTTAATTTAAAACTGGTTAAATAAATTTTTTCACTATTCATGTCAATCATTGCTAAATCTTTATATTTAATTTTTTTATAAACCATAAAACCATCAATATCTATTATATGTGTTATTCTAAAAAAATTTAAAAATTAGAAAACAAAAAATACATTAAGTTTATGATATTATAAGAAATTACTTACTTATTCATTTTTCGATTATCACAATTTTAAAAAAAAATTATGAATTAAACCACTGATTCTAATAATGTGAAAATATTTACAAATGCATTATAGGCTTAAATACTATGCCTTATCAATGGTTAAAACCACAAACAAAGAAGTTATCTAAAATCTCAAGATAAAAATTTTATAATAATTCAGCAGTTATAATAGATATGGAAAAAAGGAAAATTAAAAGGAAATTCAATGTAAAGGAAAATATAATTTAAAAACTATAGTTTTTGTTTTTAATATTTGTTATAAATAATTATCTTTTTTTTTATCCATGAATTATGAGAATTATCAAATCCTAACCATTTTACATAGACTTTATCACCTTTTTGTCGCAACACCTTTTCAACAAGATATACACCTGGATCCTTTACTATTGATAATTCATTTTCATAAAATCCTCCTTTAATATCATGATCAACTAAATCTTGCAACAGATAAGTAACTGGATTTGTTCTTTGAATGGTTTTTATTTTAAAAACTTCAGTCGTCCAATTTGAAGTATGCCTCTTTTCAAACACAGTTTTATATTTACTTATACGTACAAAATCGCCAATTTTAAACTTTGCAGATGCAGCAATTTTTATATTATTGTAAACTGATTTTAGTAAATTTTTAGAATTCTTAGAATTTACATCAATAGGTCTCATTCCTATTGTGCGATGCTGTTTCCTATTATAATCATTAACGAGTGTTTGAAGAATATTTAGCCACTTATAGTCACCATTCATAGTGAATAACTTCCGAATATTATTTTTCAATGTTCGATTCCAACGTTCAACAATAGATGCCTTCATAACGCTATAGGTTGAATGATGATTGTTTCCATGTTTCTTCATGAGATCTTGAAAATTTTTATTATAAAATTCCTTACCATCATCAGTTTGCAAATTTTCAGGTTTTCTTCCACTTTTGATAATATTATTGAAAGCTGTAACCACATCGTTTCCTGTCTTAGTTTTTAACGGTTCAGCCCATGCATATTTTGACAATGTATCAATAACAGTAAGAATATATTGATTACCATTATTGTACCGTGAATAAGCAGGCATATCAACAATATCGGCTAGCCACAAATCGTCAATCCCTTTATTATAACTCGACGTTTTAAAAAATTTTTCCTCGTTGATTTATGAAGTTCCTTCACTAATTGTCTCTTTTCTTTACTCATATTGCTGTAAGTTTTACATGTATACTGATTAATATTTTATTTTTAATATTTATAATTCTTAAAATAAATGGTGCTAATTATAACGTTTTCAGATAAATCAATAATTTTACAATTTTGCTTCAATCTCTTTAATTTTATTATTAGTATACTTTTCAATTTGTGCAATCACATGTACATTATTCATTTCAAACTTTTTATTTAATTTACGTTCCAAATAATCAGTATTTTTATCATTACTTTTAGTAATTTTTTCATTTAAATTTTCTTCGACAGTTTTAATTTGATCATTAATGCTTTTAAGAATTTCATTGTTATTGGAAATAAATTGATTATCTAAACAGTTCTTACTAATAGCATTATCTAATTTCACTGGATCGACTAAATCAATAATTTTTTTATTTTGAGCATCGTAAGAATCAAAAGGTAAATTAAATTGTAATCATGATTTTAAGTTTGTTTCCATATTTGAATCGAAATTATACCATCGTCGACTACCACCACCAAATTTATTAATAGACACTTTTGTCTCTTTTAACTTCACTGATGTTAATATTCTGAGTGATATCTTTTTCTTTCAGATTTTAGAATATAACTAACACTTTATCGTAAAGACTTTACATATTTAAAGAATATATTTACCCTCGCGTAATTCTTCAATAATTGACATAATTTCATTATCATGGTTAGTATGTCCAGCATTATTTGATGCAACTAAAAGCTTTAGTCTATTAACAAATTCGTTTGGATCATCCCAATAAATATAGTCTGGTATACGATTGTTCAATAACATTTTAGAAGGGAGCAATTGATTATTATTATCACTAAATAATTTTCGTTTATGAGAAAAGAGTAATGAACCATGACCTGACATAGTTGATTCTGCAAATAATTTAGAAACAATATTTCTATACTTATATTCTTTATTTCCCATGTGTTAAAGACGAAAGAGGAGAGAAGGAGAGGAAAGGATTAAGAAGTGAAATGCGATGCATAAGCTGACTCCTAGAGTACGAGAATCGTCAGGACGATCCCGAGGCTTCAGACCAAAGCATGGGATGATTTTATCATCCTGTGACTGATCTGGGACCCTAAAGGGAACGCGGGTTCCATCGGCTTTAAGGGTCCACACGCACGGGGAAGCTCAAAAAGGGCGGGCCGTGGCGTGCCAGGTCGCTGGAGAAAGTTATGCATTTGGGCCAAATAATATGCGTTTGAATGGTCGTTTTCGGCGGCTGATCCGTGTATAAAAGTGCGGCACGAGCGATGTCGAGATTATTAACCATTTTTAAAACATTTCATCTTGTATTCAAATCGAAAAAGCGTCTATTGTTAATAAATTATATATATATACGATAAACATAGAAGTTCACGTGTTACTTTATCCCTTTTCAATTTTTGGTGCCGAAACCCGAGACTCTAGAAAGCGGGTTGTGTGTAATAAAGGGCGAAAAAGTAACCTAGAAAACCCTGGTGCGAAAGGACAATGCCACCGAAAAGAAGCAGGAATGCCGAAGGGCAAGCAGAAAACAAGACAGGGCACACCAAACAGCCCCCGAAAAAGAAAAATAAGGAAGATAAAGGAACCATGGAAATGGGCAACAGAAAAAAGAAAGTTCCCACGACAGAAACGAGGAAAACGACCGCTGCGAGAAAGAAGAAACAACCGGAAGGTGAGGCGAAGATTCCGCTATCACCAGATATCCGAATCAGTGATGAAATAATCCAACCAACAAGCCGAGAGAAAGAAAGCGAGCAGCCCCCTGAAGAGGACCGCAACAGAGGAGAAAACCAGCGAAGACAGAGGCAGAGATCACCGGAAATAGCAGAGAGCGACTGGCTACATAGTACAGCATATCCAAGGGCGAGCGTAAGCGAAAATACAGGCATTATCAGTATGAGTGCGAGTAGCGTAGGAAGAAATAGTATTTTAGGGCAGATAGATAGAGCGGTAGAAAGAGAAAGAAGTACCGAACGTGCCAACTACGGAATAGAAGGCCGAGCAGATAACGTGGAGAAACCCTACAACCCTACGCGCGGTGCGCGAAAACACCATATCTGGGGGAAATTCGCAATTAGTCAGCAGGTTAACATCCGCGAAATCATTACCTACATTTGCGGGAGACCCGTTGGAATGGGTACACTTTAAAGAAATGTTCGAGATGACATCCGAGCTGAGGGGGTATACACCACAGGAAAACGTGTCGCGATTATTCGCGACGCTGAAGGGCGATGCGCGGGAGGCTGTGCACGCGTTACTGGTTACGGGCAGAGATGCGGAGACGGTAATCAAAACGCTGGAATTATTGTTCGGAAACAAGCAGGCTGTGGCGCGAAAACTAATCAAGGAGGTGAAGGAGCTACCGTCGATTAGCTCCGGGGAAATTAGTTTATCACGGTTCGCGGCAAAATTAAGGAATACGGTTGCCGCGCTGAAGTCGCTTGGTCTCGAAGGGCATTTGCAGAGCGAGGAATTAGTACAGGGAATCGCGAAAAAATTGCCGTCGGCATTAAAATACGCATACAATTCGTATGCTATAGGCAGGATCGCGGGAAAGTACAAATTAGAAGTCCTCGCGGATTTCCTATATGAACAAGCCGAATTAGCGGTGAGCGGCGGAATTTTTGATGTGGAGGAGAAGAATGACGGAGATACGCGAACGGAGGAAAAAATAGCGATGCACGGAGAAACTAAAAAACGATTGCGGCAACGACTCAGGCGAGCGACCAACAAGTCGTAGATAAGAAAAATGTCGAATGTGTTATATGCAAGCGAAATAACCATAAAACGGCGAAATGTTGAATTTTCATGCGGGAAAGTACGGAAAGGCGACGATTTTTGGTTAGGAAATACCAGCTATGTTACAAATGTCTGGAATCCGGACACAGGCAAGCTGATTGCAAAGCGTCGGAATGCGACATATG
This sequence comes from Sclerodermus sp. 'alternatusi', assembly GCA_037305995.1. NCBI lineage: Eukaryota > Metazoa > Arthropoda > Insecta > Hymenoptera > Bethylidae > Sclerodermus > Sclerodermus sp. 'alternatusi'. Next base: position 87,532 of record CM074553.1, read on the forward strand.
TGGCCGGCGACATCACACGCTCTTACACGCGACAAAAATGACGCGTGAAATAGGTAAAGAGCAAAGGACGGCGGTCGCGGAATCTGTGAAGTCAAACGATCAACCCGGTAACGGACTGCCAAAAGCAGTGGAAAAGAAATCATGACTAGTGGACGCCTCTTTGAAGATACTTGAGATACAGGTCTCAAGTAACGCTAAGACGACAAGAGCTTATGTAATGCTGGACGGCGGGGCCACCATTTCATTGATTGACAAAGATCTAGCGAGGCAATTCAAAATCCGAGACGAGTTAAGCCTAGAATTAACCGGAATTAACGACTATGAAATTGTGGCGGCGAAATGTGAAAAGGTCACGTTCAACGTGAAAGGGGATTTCAAGGAGCATCAGATAAACGCGGTATCGGTGCCAAATCTAAGGCTCCCGTCACAAACATTAAGTAAGGAAGTTGTCCGATACATAGCCCGAGAAGAAAGTATTTTCGTACAGCCATACGAGAGGGTGAGGCCAAGTATCCTTATCGGGCAAGACAATTGGGAACTACTTAAGGCTAGAGAAACGCGCGCGGTAGGGAATTCAAGGATTGCGCTTTCATTAACCAAGTTCGGATGGGTCGTGCATGGGGTCGTAGAAATTGTAGAAAAGCAACGAAAAATAGTGGCGTGCGTAAAGGGAGAAAATAAGCCAAAGACACAGAGGGAAGAAACAAATTATGATAACGTGGAGCAATTGGTACGGAATTATTTCTATTTGGACAATTTCGGGATCAGGGAGGTAACAAGACCCAACAGCAGAGATGAACGAGCGACGTACATCCTTGAAAGCACAACGAGAAAAACGGACAAGGGATGGGAGACGGGCTTGTTGTGGAAAATGATACGCTTCCGGAAATCGACACATTTAAAACCGCGATCAAGAAAGAAAAATTGATAAAAACGAGGCATACAGTAAGTTGTATCAGAAAGAGATGCAGAGGTTGATTGACGAAGGTCATACAAGGAAAATTAATGAAGATGAGGTCGGCGAGCAAAAATGGTTTGTGTCACATTTTGGGGTGTCAAATGCAAATAAACCCGGAAAAATTAGAATAGTATTTGACCTGGCGGAAGAAACAAAGGGGGAAAGTTTGAATAAACAACTGGATAGGAGCCCGGATTTATTGCAGCCGTTACCGGGAATTATGATCAGATTTCGGCTATACGCGGTAGCTATAATGGCCGACATAGCGGATATGTATATGCGCGTCGGCGTCAAAAAAGAAGATCGGGCAGCACAAAGCTTCCTGTGGAGAGGAAAAGACAGGAAAGGGGTTCCCGACACTTATGAGATGACGTGCTTATTATTAGGGGCAAAGTCGTCACAATGTAGCGCGATCTATGTAAAGGATAAAAACGCGGATCTGTTCAAAGAAACAAAGGCAGACGCAGTAGAAAGTATCAAACGGGATTGTTACGCAGGTGACCTTTTGACGAGTAGGAAAACGGTAGAAGAGGCGGCAAAATTGGTAGAAGACGCGACTGAAATAAACGCGGCGGCAAACTTTGAAATGCACGGTTGGACTAGCAACGACGAACGAGTGATAGCGTCAGTCAAAGCAGAAGCGCGCGGGAAAATATCAGAAAGCACGCAGCTTTGCGGAAAAAGGGGGGAACGCGTATTAGGACTTTTTTGGGATACGAAAGGCGATACGTTGGGGTTTAACGTGGGTTTAGACAAAATACCAAAGGAATTTCTAAGCGGTAAGAGAAAGCCAACGAAACGAGAATTCTTAAAAACAATAATGTCCGTGTTCGATCCACTTGAATTAATATCGCCGTTCACGCTTAAATCAAAAATATTGATGCAGGAAATATGGAGAAGTGGGATCAAATGGGATCAGGAGATAAGGGACGAGGAAGAAATAGGGTGGTTGAAATGGGCAAAATATCTGAGAGAGGTTAGTGAATGCCGCGTACCAAGGTGTATTACACCTAAAGAAGCAGTATTTGAAAAAGTGGAATTACATGCCTTTTGCGATGCGAGCAGTAAAGCGTACTCGGCTGCGGTTTATACACGATTTGTATGTGCGGGAAGAAAGACCCATGCAACCTTAATAATGGCAAAGTCAAGGGTAGCGCCAATTAAACCAATGTCAATCCCGAGGTTTAATTACAGGCCGCATTACTAGGCGCGAGGTTAGTTAGAACAGTGGGAGAGGAGATGAACTTAAAAGTTGACAAAACGTACCTTATGGTCTGATTCAATGACGGTGGTTAGATGGATTAGGGCAGGGCCCAGGACGAAGCAAGTGTTCGTAGCGCATAGGCTGGGAGAAATAGCGGAATTAACGGACGTATCCGAATGGCGATGGGTGCCAACGGACGCAAACCCCGCGGATTGCGCGACAAGATGGAGCAAAAACAACATAAATGAATGCGATTTATGGTTCGCTGGTCCGGATTTTTTAAAGAAGAACAGTAAAGAATGGCCTCAAGAAAAAGTAATAACAAGAAAAGAAGAAAAAGGCATCGACGAAATGTAATCTAAAAGGGTGGGTGTATACGTGATCGCGGCGCAACCCAAAGAAATTCCGGTCATCGCGAAATTTTTAGGATGGCAAGGTCTATTAGTAGTAGCGCGACGTGTGCGGAGGATGGCGGATAAATGGAGAAGAAATGAAAGGGCTAACAACCGTGGGGAATCAAAAGACGCGGAAGTTTATTGGTTGCGTAGTGCGCAGAGCGATTGCTTCCAAGAAGAATTAAGGGCACTCCGAAACGGTGAGGAGATAAAACAAAACAGCAAGTTAAACATGGTTAGTCCGTTTTTAGATAACGAGGGGCTGTTGCGTGCTGAGGGTAGACTCGCTAAAATACAGGACGAATACTTCAACAACCAACCGATCATACTGTCAAGTGAGCACCCCGTCGTACAAATTCTCATCAAGGAATATCACCGAAAAATGTATCATGCGAATCATCAGACTGTATTAAATGAACTTAGACAAAAGTATTATATTATAGGGTTAAGAAAAGCGTTGCGTTCTATAATTTCCAAATGTCTTATATGTAAAATGCATCGAGGAAAACCCCAAAACCCTGTAATGGCGCCCCTACCGAAAGGACGATTAGCATATAAGGTAAAATCATTTGCACACTGCGGAGTTGACTACTTCGGGCCAATGTACGTTATGGTCGGAAGGCACAAGGAAAAGAGATGGGGTGTACTCTTTACGTGCTTAACAACACGGGCGATCCATCTGGAGTTGGCGTCCACGTTGACAGCAGGGTCCGCAATCTTGGCGCTTCAACGATTGGCAGCTAGGAGAGGGCGGCCGTTAGTATTGTACATTGATAATGGGACAAACTTCCAAGGAGCATGCAAGGAATTAGGGGAAAAGATAAGGTCGATCGATAGCGATAGGCAAAGAGAATTTGCTTTGCGAAAAGGAATGCGATGGGTATTCAACCCGCCGGATGCACCGCATATGGGGGGGGGAGCGTGGGAGCGTCTTATTCGTTCGGTCAAAATATCATTGGAAGCAGTATTAGCTGGACAATCGAAAACTGAGGAGATTCTGTATACATTGTTAGTGGAAATCGAACATACTGTAAATCCGCGCCCACTGACACATGTTTCGCTGGATCCTAGGGACGAAGAAGCATTGACACCGAATCATTTCCTGATCGGGGCTTCATCGGGGGAAGTAGAATTAGGACAATATGATTTGGATCTAATTTGTGGAAGAAAGGAATGGCGAACAGCGCAGGCATTCGCTGATTCATTTTGGAAAAGGTAGCTGCGCGAATATGTTCCAACTTTAATGCCGAGGACAAAATGGTCCCAGAAGGAATCACCTCTTGCTGTGGTAGATATCGTACTGATTGCCGATTTGCAGGCGCCCCGCAATTCTTGGAAAAAAGGAACGGTGGTAAAGGTATATCCCGGGACGGACGGATAGATCCGCGTGGCGAAAGTTGCCACGGCAGGCGGGCAGTTCGTCCGGCCTGTTCGCAAGCTAATAAAGCTTCTTAGCAATACCGGAGGTACCAAATAAATATCTTGTACTGGGGGGAGTATTGTTAAAGACGAAAGAGGAGAGAAGGAGAGGAAAGGATTAAGAAGTGAAATGCGATGCATAAGCTGACTCCTAGAGTACGGGAATCGTCAGGACGATCCCGAGGCTTCAGACCAAAGCATGGGATAATTTTATCATCCTGTGATTGATCTGGGGCCCTAAAGGGAACGCGGGTTCCATCGGCTTTAAGGGTCCACACGCACGGGGAAGCTCAAAAAGGGCGGGCCGTGGCGTGCCAGGTCGCTGGAGAAAGTTATGCATTTGGGCCAAATAATATGCGTTTGAATGGTCGCGCGCTATGATTTCCTCTCTTTCTTAGTCTCCGGAATCCTTCGGCTAATTTCGGCTGCGTTTTCGGCGGTTGATCCGTGTATAAAAGTGCGGCACGAGCGATGTCGAGATTATTAACCATTTTTAAAACGTTTCATCTTGTATTCAAATCGAAAAAGCGTCTATTGTTAATAAATTATATATATACGATAAACATAGAAGTTCACGTGTTACTTTATCCCTTTACACCATGACTTATTCGTTTGGAGAAAAATTTCGACAATGAACACTGGTTTTTTTCAATATTTTCTTATAGATTTTTAAATCATTATTATTGTATATGCCCTTTTTAGGATGTTTCATAAATAAAAGTTCATAGAGCCCCTCTGTCAGGCAGAGACACGACGCGACCGCATCGCTCTCTCTCTAACTCACTGTTTCGCCAGCTGATCCAGACATCAGCCTAGGCGCTACAGTGCTAGGTGTGCTCAACCTATTCCCAATATTCTCATAATATCGGGAATCGGTCGAGAGACGCTGCGGCGATTTTTACATCGTTACAAGGAAATGCAGCGTCACAATCGTGTGATGGAACTAGCACGAGGTCGTGGGCTTTATCTAGCACCGTACAAGCATGTTAAGGGTGTGACCAAGAAGTCGAAGAAGAAGAAAGAAGTTAAAAAAAAAATAACTGTTAAATTACCATCCGATAGTCCTACCACTAACATTCAGCTAGCTAAAGTCTGTAAAAATATTCGAGGCATTCGTGGTGTTTTCATGCGTAATGCACTGCCTCCCGATGGTCCACATCCCGATGAATGTGCAATCATAAATCTGGACGATTGGAGTGGACCGGGCACTCATTGGGCGGCATACTTTACAAAACGCATTTTTATATGCAACTAAATAAGATTTTTAATGATTTTTTTTATTAGTTATAAATCAATGGGCTGGGGGATTTCTTAAAAAATGTATATAATGCAATTGCATGTATTTTGTGATTTAGTTTCAAAGTAAATATTGAAGTCATCACTCTTTATGTTAGTGAAAAAGCAGAGAAGAAAAAATGAAAGAAAGAAAGAAAAAGGATGTGGTTTAGTAAATAGTATAATTAACTCTTTACCAGTTGTGAGTTACATTTACCGGGTTACCAGTTTTTTGGTCCAGTTTTTTGGACGCGGTTAGAAGAAATATTAGCACGCAGTAAAGAAGGCATTAATAAACTTGATAACGCTTGCTGTGAACACGATATTGCATATTCTGAAAATAAAGAATTGTGGAAAAGGCATTAAGCCGATAAGATTTTAGCAAAGAAAGCTAAGAAAAGAATTTTTTCAAAAGACGTTAAAGTTGGTGAACGTTTAGCTTCAACCACAACTTGGCTTGCAATGAATTTAAAAAGAAAATTAGGAATGGGTATTACAAAGAAAAGGAAGAAATCTCAAAATAATAAGATAAAGAAAAAGCCAAAGAGAAAATTACAAATTGTCAAACGTGGGGGCTTTATACCTCTTCTTCCAACATTAGGAGCATTAGGTTCTTTAGTTAGAGGAGCAGCTAGTGTAGCTAGTGCTGTAATAAATCAAAAGCTGCTCGACAACAATTAGAAGAAATGTAACGTCATAATCGAGCTATGGAAGATCATGGACTTTACTTAGCACCTTATAAACGCAATATAAGTGGAGGTGGAGTGAAGCGAAATAAGAGAAAAAATCATTGATTGGAGCAACTACAAATTTTCAATTATTAACACATTGCGGACGGGGCTCTGCGCGTTCAATACGCCCTCAAAGACCGCACATTTTCGAACACTCCAAAAACATGCTTGGCAAATAACAGGAAGCCGAGACGCACATTTCTAATTTGCTACGTAACAGAAATATTTGCGGCTGGTTGCTTAAGTTGCCGCTTAAATAAGAAAAACATAAAAACGAGATATCTCGTGACCCGTCCGCAACGTTCAGTTTGCTAAAAAGTTTTTTAATCTAAAGCTTAGTTTTCCAGATATTCAATGGTAAAGATGCCATTAGTTAGACGGAGACACTCCGATAGTTGAAGTGAGATAGCATTCCTCTGTCTCATTTCAACTATCTATCTGTCTTTTTCTAACTATTAGTACTTATATTATTTAATATCTCGAAAACTAAGCTTTAGATTAAAAAATCGTAAGAGGAAAAAGTTCTTAGAATAGCGTCAGGAATCACCCCCTTCCTTCAAGGAATCACTTCCTTAAGGAAGTGCGGTAGTTTTGTTACACCCTGTATATTGCGACGGGAATTTTCAAATCTTAGGAAAATCACAGAAAAGATTATTCTTCAATTAATTAACTTAAAAAAAAACAATTATAGAATATATTTACAAATTATAATCGATACAACTTCAAAATATAATAGTGTATTCAATTATTTAACTTAGCAAACTTATACCGGTATTTCCAAAGTATAACCGATACAATAAAAAATACAATAATCGGAACTAATTGTTATAGAATCACTGTTGAAGCCCTTACGGTCAGAGGGGTTGGGTTCACAATAATTCGCAACTTATTAGAAAAATTCACCGGAACAGACGAAGGGTCAAGACAAACTTCCGTAATCCAAGATTACGCTGAATTCAGGTGATTCCGCTCGCAATTCCCGGACTTATCTCAAGCTTCTAATAACGAATCGAAATTATAATTAACTCGATAAATAATTGAGGAATCTTCCCGCGGAAAACACGAATCGGTTAAACCGGTAAAGACTCAAGAAGAGAGAATCTTCTATACTTTTACTAAGATTTTTCTATACTTCAGTTACCACCAGTAGAACCGCTATAAAATACTTTTCCCCGCAGGGTTCCTCCAAATTAGCTCTGCAGCTCATTATATATTCGGCTACTTATGAGTGGGGGAGGAGACCCTACTACCCCCCGGGAGGGAATAGAGAAAAGGTGGGACAATTGGTATTTCGTACAAATGTACTTAGGGTCCGCGACCCGTTACTTCCTGGGGCGGGAATCGCTTCCACCCCTTACTCCCTCGTTGGCGGAAACCAATTGTTCCTCCCCTTTCACCCTATCATTTCTATATAATATATCCCCTCTCATCCTTCTTCTGTAGCCTATCCGTGATGTGTGTGTGAGTGTGTTCGTGTGTCGTGCCGTCTGTGAGTCCTCCGGTACGTGTGTCCTCGTCCGTTCGGCAATTGTCCGTTCCCGGCTTTGTAAGTGTGTTCGGAATTCCCAATCTGTGTTGATATTGCCCAGTCCTCCTAGACGTTAGATTCAAAAGGAATTAGTTCAATTTCGATATTGGGGCTATGTAGATCCCTTTCGGATTCTGGTGACTTGTCGGCATTTCTGAGTTTTACTTTTCATAAGTATGGGAAAAGTTCCACGTCACAATATATATATATAAGAAATCAGAATTACTTTTATAATTAATGAAATCATTTATTAAATATTATTGTTCTATTCTATATAAAAGCTATATTAAATAAATATATATAGAAATTAAGAATTAAATATTACACTTAAATATATATTAAATTATAATTTATTACAATTTAAAAAAATAAAATTAATTCATTTTAATTATAATTTTTCTTAATATAATAATAAATAATTTATAAAATCAACAGTAATCTAAGAGTATAAGTCGATAAGAAATAGAATCGAGATATTGCCCATGTTCCCGCAATACTTCTCCGCATTCCCCTCTAGCCAGAAAGGATACAGATGAAAGCATGCCTGAGCGGTTGTCAGACAAGGACAACGATAGTGACGCCAATTTTGTCCGAAAATCGGAATTTCCCCTCAAAAGCATCCTTGTATTTTTAATAGCAAAAAACAAGGATAGAATCCAAAACACCTCCCACTAATTTTCCCCTTTAGCCCCGTCATTCAATAAAGGGGTATTGAAGGAAACAGCAAAGAAATGTCAGCGCTGATCTAAGAGAGATAGTCTGATAAGGGGAGGTATCGCCTATGTTCTCGCGATACTCTCCGCCTCTCTGTATACCCCTGAAAGTTCTCCGCCTTCCCCCGATTTGGGATATATGACGTCATGTGCGACTGAGAAGGAAGATATGCCTTCTTCTTTTTTAGCTATACTCGAAGTCAGCCATAGACTATGGTTTGTACTGCATCATTGCCGGTCAGTGTACGAGTAGGCCATGTTCAATTCGGCCGTGCACAACTAGTCTGTGTACAAGTTGGGTCCTCCCGTTTATAGCAATTGATTGTTCTCGTTAAAATGAATCGATTAAAAGTGGTACTGTTGACATTAAAATAGAATTTGAGTGTAGTGAAATAATATCTGCTAATACTAGTGCATATTGCATAATTATTCATGATCAAATTATTGAATATAAACCATTAAGTGGTATTGTAAATAAAATAATATAATGTAATATTTTTTATTATTTTTTTATTTATAATTTATTATAAGTAACCCAAATTGTATTATTATATAAAATATGTATATTATTTGAATAAAAAGTTATATCATAGAAAATCAAATGTGATTTACATAATCTCTTCAATCAATTTAATAATTAACCTTCATTCTCTTTCATATCAACATCATCACTCCAACCATTGTTCAATTCTTTTAAACTTTGAATGTCTAAATCAATTAATTCATACGGATAAGATATTTCTCGGTCGCATATTAACATTACAAATTCATCATTGATTTTATCAGGAAACTAAACAAATTTCTAAATTAATATCATATTTTGTGTTCTTAATTGAAAACATTTACTTTTTTTAATAATTCTCTTTTTTCAAAATTTACTTCATAAACACTGTTAAATTTAAAAAATAAAATTTTGTCAGTACAAATAGTTTCTTCCAACATTAAATTTAATATAACTTTTATTCGTTCTAAATCATAATTATTATCTTCCAAACAAAACTCAGATGGAATTTAAAAATTTTCACCATCTTTTAATGTTATTACAACTTGCATTATATGTTATTGGAAACTCACGTCCTTTTACAAGCTGAACAAGAACTAGTCTGTTCTAATAGCGCTTGGAGAATATGCATGGGTTTTTATAATAAAGATAAGAAAGGTAGTTAGTCATTAGGATGTGGTTTAGAATGTTGTGGATAAGAATGCAGTTGGAAATATATAAATACATAAGTGAGGACCTGTTTTAATATCAAACTGTAATCAGTTGTTGTCGCATACAGTGAGTCTCAATTAGTATAAAAGTAGATTTTATTTTTATAAGTATGAGCACGTTAAATACCTTAAACAATGTTTGTCCAAATATGGTGAAAAACAATTTTTTACGTACTATTAAACTTAATGATATGAAAAGTGGAAGATATGAAATTACTTCTATTAGAATTGTTGACACAAAATTTGGAAGAAAAATTGGATTGGCTTTAAATATGCAAAACTCCATATTTTTACCAACTGTTTGGGGCAATATCTTTCTAAAAGATGAACATAAGATTTATGAAATATTATGTGATAAAATAAAAAATAAAAATTCTATATATTTATACATAAAACCTGATCACAAAATTGAATTTCAAGAAGATGATAAAGTTAAAAATATAAACAACATCAGTACTGCAGATAGTGATAATGATGAAATTGATACTGATGAAATTGAAAATAACAAAAGTAAAAATGAGGAAAATGGATAAGATAAAAGTGAGTTGCATGAAAATGATAAAGAAGTTTCATACGTTATGCGGCAGAAAAAGAGAAAAATTCCACAAATAAAAAATAAACCTGTGAAGAAGAGTAAATAAAAGTAAAAATAAAAAAATCATCATCCAGTGAATACAGCAGAAGTAAAAGAACAGCAAAAGTATTATAAAAACCTCATATTATAAAGCGTAGTAGATGCTTCATATAAAATGTATTAACCATTTTTCTTTTTATACACCTATGTAATATATATATATATATTTGTTATAACCGATAAAAAGTATGCGCAAATATCGCACACTCGTTTAAGAGTATCGACCTATAGAGGGAGTAGCATATGTGATTTCTCACAAGCAAAAAAGCTTTCATTTTATAATATATGACAGGTAAATTTTTCAGAAAAACTGATTCATTTAAACATTTTGACATCCAGCGTAATCTTAAATTAACCATATAAATTAATTTTTGGTTGACGGAACTTAACCGTCAGAAGGATTCGAAACAAAATTATTATCGCAGAACAGGCTATTAATAAGTTTCACAAGAGGTAGGAGATATTGGCTGCCACGAGATTCCTCTACGATCGATAGAGGTCAAGTGTTCGATTTGTGGTCTATTAGTAGTTACAATTCATGTCATTCAGGCGTATCGAAATAAACGCATGAGTATGTATAAATCTCGAGAGAAAACAGTTTATGCAACGTTTTCAATGTGTTCACTCAATACCGCGGAGTTAAGTTGGCGAAACCGAAGGAACTTCTTGAATTCCTAAAATATCTGGTTCACGTGACACCACCTGTTTCCAACTCAACTGAGTCCTCGTATTTCATATCTACTAAATGAGAACGGCAATGATAATGTATCAACTCTCCAATATCTTGAGAGGTCAAACCAAAAACTGATTTGAATTTTTATCGATAAGACTCATACGCTTGTGACATCATTTATCTCTTTACACCGTACTACTCGAAAACTTAATCTCTACTAACACCAATGAATATAGTGACTCGTAAAAATGAGCGGGCAATAGAGAGCGAGGGCTGGTCAACGTTAAATTCGGTTCCCGCTAAACCGTCTACGTAACAAAAAAATTCGGATTCTCTCCGTATTGCTGGAGGTAATAGTCCTTGGATAAATACGACGGATCCTATCGCAAACTTATTTTAAGTAATCCCCGCTCTGAAAGAAGCTCCCGTTGCTTTATAAGGCGCCAGCAAACGAGACAAACTGGCGTTGCATCATATTGACATTTAGTGTGATCTGTATTGTAATGTTGAACCGGATTACGCATTTCCAGATAGTTGATTTTGGCAAGACAAATGTAACTCGGATTTGGTCAATCGCTTGCTCCGGGGTTAAAAACATTTTTATCGATCAGACAATTCTCATGTACTAAGTGGAGTTCGAATTGGAATAGAGTCCGGTCCAGGATAGCGGACTTGATTGTCTTGGGTAGTGCCGGGAGATACTTTATGCTCCTGTATTGCTCCTACAGTCAAATTATTTCGTGGTCACCTTTAATTTGATTTTCCGTGTAAGCTCGTGAGCGTTTAAAATCGGCCCAGTATTCGGGATCCGTCGTTATCGTTTGCCAGTCAGAACTCTGACTTACCGACAGACGCTAACTGCCGTAACGACGTGTCCGCCAAACACAACACGGGCTTAACTTTCTGCAAACACGTATTTCGCTTTTATTTCATCGGAAATAAAAGTTTACTTTTATTCCAGCGCCTTAAATGATTGACTTGCTCATGTAATTATATTGAATCTCATAATATTGTTATTTACTAATATTGAGCCTAATCAACGAAATTGCTTAATATTTTTGGGATTGAGAATTTAATCACAGCTTTCGTTCTCACCGAATTGGCTCTAAAACAATGGCTTTCTATCCCAAATCCGTGCGATTGCATCTGTATACAATAGAAATCACCTTTCTCCTGAAGAATCGTTAAGTCAGTTTACCCAATCTTTTCCAGAACTCTCTTCAACCATTTCATATGTTCGTCTAAAATCTTGCTAAAGATAATGGTATCATCAAGGCAGACGAACAGATCTGTTTAAAATTGTTAAGGTTATCACGTCTGTTTTGAAAAGTGACAAGGTCATTCTTGAAACCAAAAGGTATTTGCTTTAATGGAATAATGTCTCTTTTGAAAACAATGAAAGCCGTTTTACCGTGTAATCCTTCAACCAATATCACCTGCCAAATAGTTTGACTTAATTCAACTGTACTGAGGTATACGGCTTGTGGTATGTCGTCCAAGCTTCTTGCCATATTAGATAATTAATAGGCATTCCCCTTGACGATTTTGTTAATTACTACTCGAAGATCTACACAAAATCGGTGTTCTATGCTTTGCTTCTTAAATATCACCACACCCTGCCATTTTCCGAATATTCGATGATTGCCTGCCTACATTTTATTAATCTCGAATCACGCGATATCACCATCCTCTTAGTTTATCCATCAGTTAAGTGACCCTGTGGCTCGTTTGATTGTGACAGAGTTAGTTTGATCAGAACAGATTTTCCGGTAAAGAGGATAAACAATTCCTTCAAGAGATCGGCCAACTTCGTGATCTACATTGTTTGTTGCAGTTCGAAGGCCACAGAACACCTCTAAGTAATCTATAACATTGGTTGGATAGAATTCGACTTTTGTTTTTTAATGATTCTTCTAATGCCGTTGCTTATCAGGAAAATACTATTAATTCTATAAAATATAATTCTAACACAATTCCATACGAGAACGTTGACATGCACAATGTGCAAATGCTCTCTGTCTTGTTTTCTAGTTCTATTTCCACTGACTAATCTAGTATCAGCTGTACTTACGTAAACCTATTCCAATCGAATGATAAAAACACCATTACTTAGACAGAGACACTCTGATAGTTGAAGCGAGACCGAGTGGTGCTATTTCATATCAACTATCTGTCTCTGTCTGTCTTACTAATAATATCTTTATTATTGAATATCTTGAAAACCAAGCTCAGGATTGAAAAGTGTCTCAGGACTATTCCACTTAGTTTAGTGTCAGGTATCACCCCCTGATAGGAAGTACGGTTATTTTGGAACACCCTGTATCTAGGCTCAATCCTAATGCGACATTACGAACAAACGTACTAGTAGCTCCAAAGGCTACCAACTACTGAATATCCTGCCTCTGAAACTGAACGTTCGCACATAATGCCTTTTCTCCTGAGATCCTAGTTTCCGTTAGGACCGACATCGGCCATGTCGTCCATTTCTAATGTCCTAAGATGACCACTATGCGTTTCAAGTAATATGTTATTATCAAAATTCCCAGTAGCAGTATCTATTATTGTTAGAACATCAGTTACTTTCCGATCCAGTATTATAATCTATAGATTTTTCGCTGGCGTTACCTTGAGCGCCTGTTAATCATTGCAATCGACACTATTTCTTGACTTTTGTTAATGTACGATTGCATGCCACCTGAACTGACGCGAAGCCGTTGAGACATTCATGGCTCAGCCGAGCTCTTTCCTCATCCTGGCCCTATTTCCTTGAAACCGTATAGGGTCAGCCTGTGACAATGTCGCCACAGACTCCTGTCCAGCTCTCGGCTGCTTCTCCTGGTCTTGTTATCTCTGATCGAAGAAAATGTCATGGCAGGTTCTGACTTTAACCATTTCCGTCGATAAGGAAGATGCCTTTGCTATTTGGCGACCGTCGACGATACTCAGTCTTACAGGAACTGCTACCGAGCTTCAAACAGATCAATCGCAAACGGAGAAGATTTCGCATGGCCCGATTACGTACAACCGAATTTCACACAGATTCTATTGTACAAGAGCTTATGGTATACACTTAATTTTCCTGAATTAATGATTCTTTTCTTATGACAGTTAAAATTATAATATGAAAACCAAGTTCTAAGTAATAATCACCTGGTGGTGTGTATTTCACCTCCTATGAATTGGCCAATACTCAAGATGTGCATCATGTTTCCCTGCACTCCTGCCTGAATGCAGGGAAGGGGTGTTACCTTGGGAGCGTCCTCATTGCGCACATTTTTGATCGGACACAGCGCGTGTCGTGGATTGGACACACGCTGTATCGGACACACGCCACATCGGACACATGCTTGGTTGGATTGGACACATGTTTATAATTAACTTGTGCAAGTGTTATGCGCATTATTGAAACGGTCATTTTATTCTCACATATTAATTTTTCTGAAACAGTTTGTTGAAATTGAAATTAATAACAGATGTCTCTGTTAAGCTTTAGTAAAGAAATTCATCAAACACACACCCAGAGTGTTAAATGTGCGCAACCTGTATCAATTCATGTCAAGACAGAAAGCAATGGTATAGAAGAAATCATAAGTTTCGGTGGTACGAAAGTCGAATTTTATTAACTGTCCCATATTTTTTGTGTCCAATTTACCATCACATGTGTCCAATCCAACCAAGCGTGTGTCCGATGCAACGTGTGTCCGATACAACGTGTGTCCAATCTACGGAACACGCTGTGTCCGATCAAAAATGTGCGCAAACAAAACCCACTCGTTACCTTCGGCCTATCCCTCCTCGGTATCATCCTTCAGGGCGCCAGCTGGTTAGGTCGGGTAACCAGCAACCCTTCCTGGAACATTCTGTCCTTCGGGAACCCTGCCAGGTTCCCGAAGTCCAGACATGAGTCTATCCTCCTCTCGAGCTCGCCAGAGGGACAGGGCGGCATATCCCGGCCACTCAGTCCCCCCTCAGGGCTGGCTCCGTTCGGTCACAGGAGTATCGGGAGTCGTTTCCAGCCTCCTCAGGCCTGGAACATCACCTCCCCTCTTCCCGTCAACCCGCTCAGGGTTTTGGGGTAAAGGGCGAGAACGTTCGATATCCCAGGAGAGCACTCCCAGATCCCGCTTCGGGTCGCCTCGCCTGGTCGAGCCCGGCGTCCCGCTTTGGCCCTACGGCCTCTCCGGGTCTACGTCGAGTCGACCAGTCCCCGCTCCCCTCACGGACTGGTTACTCCTCCTCCGATATCTCGGCCTGGATCCAGGATGCCTTCCGCACCTCCTGGACTCCTACCGTCGGCGGCCTCGTTTCTCCAACACACGCAGGCCAGCGCCTCGCGTTGTTGTCGACTCGACGGCTCACGCACGACTCTCCGATACCGGGATCTTCTCCCGTTATCCCGTCTTGCGGATCATCCCGTGTAGGCTGTCTTTCCCGTCTTAGGGTATCCGTCAGGATACCCCACGACTTCCTGGGAGCGCCGGAACTCTCATCCGGACTTCCACCAGTCCTACAGGGACTCACTCAGGTTCCGCTTCCCCAGGGGTACACAGCCCTGGCAGTCGGCTGCTGCATCCCGGTTCCGCTTCACCTCGCAAGCCAGGGTTCACAGGTCGAAACCCCGTTACTGCATTTCCTTTCCGAAATGCGGTCCCTTTCGCGATCTCGATCTATCGTGATTCCCTTGAATCACGACAGATGTCGCCACTCACACCTTTGTGAGGCGATTGCTATTCTTATTTCAGAATTTTTATTTACGATAGCAAATGCAACAGGACTTCCTGTTACAGATGTGAGCTATAGAAATAGATCATTCTTGATTGAGATATGTACAAGAGCTTATTGTATACACTTAATTTTCCTGAATTAATGATTCTTTTCTTATGACAGTTAAAATTATAATATGAAAACCAAGTTCTAAGTAATAATCACCTCGTGGTATGTATTTCACCTCCTATGAATTGGCCAATACTCAAGATGTGAGCTATAGAAATAGATCATTCTTGATTGAGATATGAAAATCTATTAGTTTTTTAAGCAGATCAACACATCTATGATAAGAAATACAGGAAATTTTATTTGTGCAGATTTCCGTCGTGTACAGCATTATCGGTGTAAAACTCGACTGATCGCTAATACGTCCTAATCAATTCAATTCTGCGCAATTAGGCTGTCAACATGTCGGTTCTGTCCGATTAAACGAACGTATCTTCGAAGAACGTCACGTCACAGTTATTATTAAAAGAAATTCCTATGGAACTAAATATAGTATAATTCGAAATTATTGGCATTTCCAGAATGTTTACTGAAAAACATATTTACATTTTTCACACACGTTAGATGTAACTAAGGTTATGAGAACTGAGTTAACACAAGCTACTAACACTGCGAAACTGGTGATACTTTGGGTAGAGATAAGACAGGTTTATGTTAATAAAGCACTAGCTTCGATAATCTGCAAGTCCGGTCATGGTATAACGGATACGGCGTGTGTTGGATGCATAAGATTTGTTATAACCGATAAAAAGTATGCGCAAATATCGCACACTCGTTTAAGAGTATCGACCTATAGAGGGAGTAGCATATGTGATTTCTCACAAGCAAAAAAGCTTTCATTTTATAATATATGACAGGTAAATTTTTCAGAAAAACTGATTCATTTAAACATTTTGACATCCAGCGTAATCTTAAATTAACCATATAAATTAATTTTTGGTTGACGGAACTTAACCGTCAGAAGGATTCGAAACAAAATTATTATCGCAGAACAGGCTATTAATAAGTTTCACAAGAGGTAGGAGATATTGGCTGCCACGAGATTCCTCTACGATCGATAGAGGTCAAGTGTTCGATTTGTGGTCTATTAGTAGTTACAATTCATGTCATTCAGGCGTATCGAAATAAACGCATGAGTATGTATAAATCTCGAGAGAAAACAGTTTATGCAACGTTTTCAATGTGTTCACTCAATACCGCGGAGTTAAGTTGGCGAAACCGAAGGAACTTCTTGAATTCCTAAAATATCTGGTTCACGTGACACCACCTGTTTCCAACTCAACTGAGTCCTCGTATTTCATATCTACTAAATGAGAACGGCAATGATAATGTATCAACTCTCCAATATCTTGAGAGGTCAAACCAAAAACTGATTTGAATTTTTATCGATAAGACTCATACGCTTGTGACATCATTTATCTCTTTACACCGTACTACTCGAAAACTTAATCTCTACTAACACCAATGAATATAGTGACTCGTAAAAATGAGCGGGCAATAGAGAGCGAGGGCTGGTCAACGTTAAATTCGGTTCCCGCTAAACCGTCTACGTAACAAAAAAATTCGGATTCTCTCCGTATTGCTGGAGGTAATAGTCCTTGGATAAATACGACGGATCCTATCGCAAACTTATTTTAAGTAATCCCCGCTCTGAAAGAAGCTCCCGTTGCTTTATAAGGCGCCAGCAAACGAGACAAACTGGCGTTGCATCATATTGACATTTAGTGTGATCTGTATTGTAATGTTGAACCGGATTACGCATTTCCAGATAGTTGATTTTGGCAAGACAAATGTAACTCGGATTTGGTCAATCGCTTGCTCCGGGGTTAAAAACATTTTTATCGATCAGACAATTCTCATGTACTAAGTGGAGTTCGAATTGGAATAGAGTCCGGTCCAGGATAGCGGACTTGATTGTCTTGGGTAGTGCCGGGAGATACTTTATGCTCCTGTATTGCTCCTACAGTCAAATTATTTCGTGGTCACCTTTAATTTGATTTTCCGTGTAAGCTCGTGAGCGTTTAAAATCGGCCCAGTATTCGGGATCCGTCGTTATCGTTTGCCAGTCAGAACTCTGACTTACCGACAGACGCTAACTGCCGTAACGACGTGTCCGCCAAACACAACACGGGCTTAACTTTCTGCAAACACGTATTTCGCTTTTATTTCATCGGAAATAAAAGTTTACTTTTATTCCAGCGCCTTAAATGATTGACTTGCTCATGTAATTATATTGAATCTCATAATATTGTTATTTACTAATATTGAGCCTAATCAACGAAATTGCTTAATATTTTTGGGATTGAGAATTTAATCACAGCTTTCGTTCTCACCGAATTGGCTCTAAAACAATGGCTTTCTATCCCAAATCCGTGCGATTGCATCTGTATACAATAGAAATCACCTTTCTCCTGAAGAATCGTTAAGTCAGTTTACCCAATCTTTTCCAGAACTCTCTTCAACCATTTCATATGTTCGTCTAAAATCTTGCTAAAGATAATGGTATCATCAAGGCAGACGAACAGATCTGTTTAAAATTGTTAAGGTTATCACGTCTGTTTTGAAAAGTGACAAGGTCATTCTTGAAACCAAAAGGTATTTGCTTTAATGGAATAATGTCTCTTTTGAAAACAATGAAAGCCGTTTTACCGTGTAATCCTTCAACCAATATCACCTGCCAAATAGTTTGACTTAATTCAACTGTACTGAGGTATACGGCTTGTGGTATGTCGTCCAAGCTTCTTGCCATATTAGATAATTAATAGGCATTCCCCTTGACGATTTTGTTAATTACTACTCGAAGATCTACACAAAATCGGTGTTCTATGCTTTGCTTCTTAAATATCACCACACCCTGCCATTTTCCGAATATTCGATGATTGCCTGCCTACATTTTATTAATCTCGAATCACGCGATATCACCATCCTCTTAGTTTATCCATCAGTTAAGTGACCCTGTGGCTCGTTTGATTGTGACAGAGTTAGTTTGATCAGAACAGATTTTCCGGTAAAGAGGATAAACAATTCCTTCAAGAGATCGGCCAACTTCGTGATCTACATTGTTTGTTGCAGTTCGAAGGCCACAGAACACCTCTAAGTAATCTATAACATTGGTTGGATAGAATTCGACTTTTGTTTTTTAATGATTCTTCTAATGCCGTTGCTTATCAGGAAAATACTATTAATTCTATAAAATATAATTCTAACACAATTCCATACGAGAACGTTGACATGCACAATGTGCAAATGCTCTCTGTCTTGTTTTCTAGTTCTATTTCCACTGACTAATCTAGTATCAGCTGTACTTACGTAAACCTATTCCAATCGAATGATAAAAACACCATTACTTAGACAGAGACACTCTGATAGTTGAAGCGAGACCGAGTGGTGCTATTTCATATCAACTATCTGTCTCTGTCTGTCTTACTAATAATATCTTTATTATTGAATATCTTGAAAACCAAGCTCAGGATTGAAAAGTGTCTCAGGACTATTCCACTTAGTTTAGTGTCAGGTATCACCCCCTGATAGGAAGTACGGTTATTTTGGAACACCCTGTATCTAGGCTCAATCCTAATGCGACATTACGAACAAACGTACTAGTAGCTCCAAAGGCTACCAACTACTGAATATCCTGCCTCTGAAACTGAACGTTCGCACATAATGCCTTTTCTCCTGAGATCCTAGTTTCCGTTAGGACCGACATCGGCCATGTCGTCCATTTCTAATGTCCTAAGATGACCACTATGCGTTTCAAGTAATATGTTATTATCAAAATTCCCAGTAGCAGTATCTATTATTGTTAGAACATCAGTTACTTTCCGATCCAGTATTATAATCTATAGATTTTTCGCTGGCGTTACCTTGAGCGCCTGTTAATCATTGCAATCGACACTATTTCTTGACTTTTGTTAATGTACGATTGCATGCCACCTGAACTGACGCGAAGCCGTTGAGACATTCATGGCTCAGCCGAGCTCTTTCCTCATCCTGGCCCTATTTCCTTGAAACCGTATAGGGTCAGCCTGTGACAATGTCGCCACAGACTCCTGTCCAGCTCTCGGCTGCTTCTCCTGGTCTTGTTATCTCTGATCGAAGAAAATGTCATGGCAGGTTCTGACTTTAACCATTTCCGTCGATAAGGAAGATGCCTTTGCTATTTGGCGACCGTCGACGATACTCAGTCTTACAGGAACTGCTACCGAGCTTCAAACAGATCAATCGCAAACGGAGAAGATTTCGCATGGCCCGATTACGTACAACCGAATTTCACACAGATTCTATTGTACAAGAGCTTATGGTATACACTTAATTTTCCTGAATTAATGATTCTTTTCTTATGACAGTTAAAATTATAATATGAAAACCAAGTTCTAAGTAATAATCACCTGGTGGTGTGTATTTCACCTCCTATGAATTGGCCAATACTCAAGATGTGCATCATGTTTCCCTGCACTCCTGCCTGAATGCAGGGAAGGGGTGTTACCTTGGGAGCGTCCTCATTGCGCACATTTTTGATCGGACACAGCGCGTGTCGTGGATTGGACACACGCTGTATCGGACACACGCCACATCGGACACATGCTTGGTTGGATTGGACACATGTTTATAATTAACTTGTGCAAGTGTTATGCGCATTATTGAAACGGTCATTTTATTCTCACATATTAATTTTTCTGAAACAGTTTGTTGAAATTGAAATTAATAACAGATGTCTCTGTTAAGCTTTAGTAAAGAAATTCATCAAACACACACCCAGAGTGTTAAATGTGCGCAACCTGTATCAATTCATGTCAAGACAGAAAGCAATGGTATAGAAGAAATCATAAGTTTCGGTGGTACGAAAGTCGAATTTTATTAACTGTCCCATATTTTTTGTGTCCAATTTACCATCACATGTGTCCAATCCAACCAAGCGTGTGTCCGATGCAACGTGTGTCCGATACAACGTGTGTCCAATCTACGGAACACGCTGTGTCCGATCAAAAATGTGCGCAAACAAAACCCACTCGTTACCTTCGGCCTATCCCTCCTCGGTATCATCCTTCAGGGCGCCAGCTGGTTAGGTCGGGTAACCAGCAACCCTTCCTGGAACATTCTGTCCTTCGGGAACCCTGCCAGGTTCCCGAAGTCCAGACATGAGTCTATCCTCCTCTCGAGCTCGCCAGAGGGACAGGGCGGCATATCCCGGCCACTCAGTCCCCCCTCAGGGCTGGCTCCGTTCGGTCACAGGAGTATCGGGAGTCGTTTCCAGCCTCCTCAGGCCTGGAACATCACCTCCCCTCTTCCCGTCAACCCGCTCAGGGTTTTGGGGTAAAGGGCGAGAACGTTCGATATCCCAGGAGAGCACTCCCAGATCCCGCTTCGGGTCGCCTCGCCTGGTCGAGCCCGGCGTCCCGCTTTGGCCCTACGGCCTCTCCGGGTCTACGTCGAGTCGACCAGTCCCCGCTCCCCTCACGGACTGGTTACTCCTCCTCCGATATCTCGGCCTGGATCCAGGATGCCTTCCGCACCTCCTGGACTCCTACCGTCGGCCGGGAAAATCGGTGGATCCCTACGGACTCCCTCGATTTCCCCGCCTGGACGTCGGCGGCCTCGTTTCTCCAACACACGCAGGCCAGCGCCTCGCGTTGTTGTCGACTCGACGGCTCACGCACGACTCTCCGATACCGGGATCTTCTCCCGTTATCCCGTCTTGCGGATCATCCCGTGTAGGCTGTCTTTCCCGTCTTAGGGTATCCGTCAGGATACCCCACGACTTCCTGGGAGCGCCGGAACTCTCATCCGGACTTCCACCAGTCCTACAGGGACTCACTCAGGTTCCGCTTCCCCAGGGGTACACAGCCCTGGCAGTCGGCTGCTGCATCCCGGTTCCGCTTCACCTCGCAAGCCAGGGTTCACAGGTCGAAACCCCGTTACTGCATTTCCTTTCCGAAATGCGGTCCCTTTCGCGATCTCGATCTATCGTGATTCCCTTGAATCACGACAGATGTCGCCACTCACACCTTTGTGAGGCGATTGCTATTCTTATTTCAGAATTTTTATTTACGATAGCAAATGCAACAGGACTTCCTGTTACAGATGTGAGCTATAGAAATAGATCATTCTTGATTGAGATATGTACAAGAGCTTATTGTATACACTTAATTTTCCTGAATTAATGATTCTTTTCTTATGACAGTTAAAATTATAATATGAAAACCAAGTTCTAAGTAATAATCACCTCGTGGTATGTATTTCACCTCCTATGAATTGGCCAATACTCAAGATGTGAGCTATAGAAATAGATCATTCTTGATTGAGATATGAAAATCTATTAGTTTTTTAAGCAGATCAACACATCTATGATAAGAAATACAGGAAATTTTATTTGTGCAGATTTCCGTCGTGTACAGCATTATCGGTGTAAAACTCGACTGATCGCTAATACGTCCTAATCAATTCAATTCTGCGCAATTAGGCTGTCAACATGTCGGTTCTGTCCGATTAAACGAACGTATCTTCGAAGAACGTCACGTCACAGTTATTATTAAAAGAAATTCCTATGGAACTAAATATAGTATAATTCGAAATTATTGGCATTTCCAGAATGTTTACTGAAAAACATATTTACATTTTTCACACACGTTAGATGTAACTAAGGTTATGAGAACTGAGTTAACACAAGCTACTAACACTGCGAAACTGGTGATACTTTGGGTAGAGATAAGACAGGTTTATGTTAATAAAGCACTAGCTTCGATAATCTGCAAGTCCGGTCATGGTATAACGGATACGGCGTGTGTTGGATGCATAAGATTTGTTATAACCGATAAAAAGTATGCGCAAATATCGCACACTCGTTTAAGAGTATCGACCTATAGAGGGAGTAGCATATGTGATTTCTCACAAGCAAAAAAGCTTTCATTTTATAATATATGACAGGTAAATTTTTCAGAAAAACTGATTCATTTAAACATTTTGACATCCAGCGTAATCTTAAATTAACCATATAAATTAATTTTTGGTTGACGGAACTTAACCGTCAGAAGGATTCGAAACAAAATTATTATCGCAGAACAGGCTATTAATAAGTTTCACAAGAGGTAGGAGATATTGGCTGCCACGAGATTCCTCTACGATCGATAGAGGTCAAGTGTTCGATTTGTGGTCTATTAGTAGTTACAATTCATGTCATTCAGGCGTATCGAAATAAACGCATGAGTATGTATAAATCTCGAGAGAAAACAGTTTATGCAACGTTTTCAATGTGTTCACTCAATACCGCGGAGTTAAGTTGGCGAAACCGAAGGAACTTCTTGAATTCCTAAAATATCTGGTTCACGTGACACCACCTGTTTCCAACTCAACTGAGTCCTCGTATTTCATATCTACTAAATGAGAACGGCAATGATAATGTATCAACTCTCCAATATCTTGAGAGGTCAAACCAAAAACTGATTTGAATTTTTATCGATAAGACTCATACGCTTGTGACATCATTTATCTCTTTACACCGTACTACTCGAAAACTTAATCTCTACTAACACCAATGAATATAGTGACTCGTAAAAATGAGCGGGCAATAGAGAGCGAGGGCTGGTCAACGTTAAATTCGGTTCCCGCTAAACCGTCTACGTAACAAAAAAATTCGGATTCTCTCCGTATTGCTGGAGGTAATAGTCCTTGGATAAATACGACGGATCCTATCGCAAACTTATTTTAAGTAATCCCCGCTCTGAAAGAAGCTCCCGTTGCTTTATAAGGCGCCAGCAAACGAGACAAACTGGCGTTGCATCATATTGACATTTAGTGTGATCTGTATTGTAATGTTGAACCGGATTACGCATTTCCAGATAGTTGATTTTGGCAAGACAAATGTAACTCGGATTTGGTCAATCGCTTGCTCCGGGGTTAAAAACATTTTTATCGATCAGACAATTCTCATGTACTAAGTGGAGTTCGAATTGGAATAGAGTCCGGTCCAGGATAGCGGACTTGATTGTCTTGGGTAGTGCCGGGAGATACTTTATGCTCCTGTATTGCTCCTACAGTCAAATTATTTCGTGGTCACCTTTAATTTGATTTTCCGTGTAAGCTCGTGAGCGTTTAAAATCGGCCCAGTATTCGGGATCCGTCGTTATCGTTTGCCAGTCAGAACTCTGACTTACCGACAGACGCTAACTGCCGTAACGACGTGTCCGCCAAACACAACACGGGCTTAACTTTCTGCAAACACGTATTTCGCTTTTATTTCATCGGAAATAAAAGTTTACTTTTATTCCAGCGCCTTAAATGATTGACTTGCTCATGTAATTATATTGAATCTCATAATATTGTTATTTACTAATATTGAGCCTAATCAACGAAATTGCTTAATATTTTTGGGATTGAGAATTTAATCACAGCTTTCGTTCTCACCGAATTGGCTCTAAAACAATGGCTTTCTATCCCAAATCCGTGCGATTGCATCTGTATACAATAGAAATCACCTTTCTCCTGAAGAATCGTTAAGTCAGTTTACCCAATCTTTTCCAGAACTCTCTTCAACCATTTCATATGTTCGTCTAAAATCTTGCTAAAGATAATGGTATCATCAAGGCAGACGAACAGATCTGTTTAAAATTGTTAAGGTTATCACGTCTGTTTTGAAAAGTGACAAGGTCATTCTTGAAACCAAAAGGTATTTGCTTTAATGGAATAATGTCTCTTTTGAAAACAATGAAAGCCGTTTTACCGTGTAATCCTTCAACCAATATCACCTGCCAAATAGTTTGACTTAATTCAACTGTACTGAGGTATACGGCTTGTGGTATGTCGTCCAAGCTTCTTGCCATATTAGATAATTAATAGGCATTCCCCTTGACGATTTTGTTAATTACTACTCGAAGATCTACACAAAATCGGTGTTCTATGCTTTGCTTCTTAAATATCACCACACCCTGCCATTTTCCGAATATTCGATGATTGCCTGCCTACATTTTATTAATCTCGAATCACGCGATATCACCATCCTCTTAGTTTATCCATCAGTTAAGTGACCCTGTGGCTCGTTTGATTGTGACAGAGTTAGTTTGATCAGAACAGATTTTCCGGTAAAGAGGATAAACAATTCCTTCAAGAGATCGGCCAACTTCGTGATCTACATTGTTTGTTGCAGTTCGAAGGCCACAGAACACCTCTAAGTAATCTATAACATTGGTTGGATAGAATTCGACTTTTGTTTTTTAATGATTCTTCTAATGCCGTTGCTTATCAGGAAAATACTATTAATTCTATAAAATATAATTCTAACACAATTCCATACGAGAACGTTGACATGCACAATGTGCAAATGCTCTCTGTCTTGTTTTCTAGTTCTATTTCCACTGACTAATCTAGTATCAGCTGTACTTACGTAAACCTATTCCAATCGAATGATAAAAACACCATTACTTAGACAGAGACACTCTGATAGTTGAAGCGAGACCGAGTGGTGCTATTTCATATCAACTATCTGTCTCTGTCTGTCTTACTAATAATATCTTTATTATTGAATATCTTGAAAACCAAGCTCAGGATTGAAAAGTGTCTCAGGACTATTCCACTTAGTTTAGTGTCAGGTATCACCCCCTGATAGGAAGTACGGTTATTTTGGAACACCCTGTATCTAGGCTCAATCCTAATGCGACATTACGAACAAACGTACTAGTAGCTCCAAAGGCTACCAACTACTGAATATCCTGCCTCTGAAACTGAACGTTCGCACATAATGCCTTTTCTCCTGAGATCCTAGTTTCCGTTAGGACCGACATCGGCCATGTCGTCCATTTCTAATGTCCTAAGATGACCACTATGCGTTTCAAGTAATATGTTATTATCAAAATTCCCAGTAGCAGTATCTATTATTGTTAGAACATCAGTTACTTTCCGATCCAGTATTATAATCTATAGATTTTTCGCTGGCGTTACCTTGAGCGCCTGTTAATCATTGCAATCGACACTATTTCTTGACTTTTGTTAATGTACGATTGCATGCCACCTGAACTGACGCGAAGCCGTTGAGACATTCATGGCTCAGCCGAGCTCTTTCCTCATCCTGGCCCTATTTCCTTGAAACCGTATAGGGTCAGCCTGTGACAATGTCGCCACAGACTCCTGTCCAGCTCTCGGCTGCTTCTCCTGGTCTTGTTATCTCTGATCGAAGAAAATGTCATGGCAGGTTCTGACTTTAACCATTTCCGTCGATAAGGAAGATGCCTTTGCTATTTGGCGACCGTCGACGATACTCAGTCTTACAGGAACTGCTACCGAGCTTCAAACAGATCAATCGCAAACGGAGAAGATTTCGCATGGCCCGATTACGTACAACCGAATTTCACACAGATTCTATTGTACAAGAGCTTATGGTATACACTTAATTTTCCTGAATTAATGATTCTTTTCTTATGACAGTTAAAATTATAATATGAAAACCAAGTTCTAAGTAATAATCACCTGGTGGTGTGTATTTCACCTCCTATGAATTGGCCAATACTCAAGATGTGCATCATGTTTCCCTGCACTCCTGCCTGAATGCAGGGAAGGGGTGTTACCTTGGGAGCGTCCTCATTGCGCACATTTTTGATCGGACACAGCGCGTGTCGTGGATTGGACACACGCTGTATCGGACACACGCCACATCGGACACATGCTTGGTTGGATTGGACACATGTTTATAATTAACTTGTGCAAGTGTTATGCGCATTATTGAAACGGTCATTTTATTCTCACATATTAATTTTTCTGAAACAGTTTGTTGAAATTGAAATTAATAACAGATGTCTCTGTTAAGCTTTAGTAAAGAAATTCATCAAACACACACCCAGAGTGTTAAATGTGCGCAACCTGTATCAATTCATGTCAAGACAGAAAGCAATGGTATAGAAGAAATCATAAGTTTCGGTGGTACGAAAGTCGAATTTTATTAACTGTCCCATATTTTTTGTGTCCAATTTACCATCACATGTGTCCAATCCAACCAAGCGTGTGTCCGATGCAACGTGTGTCCGATACAACGTGTGTCCAATCTACGGAACACGCTGTGTCCGATCAAAAATGTGCGCAAACAAAACCCACTCGTTACCTTCGGCCTATCCCTCCTCGGTATCATCCTTCAGGGCGCCAGCTGGTTAGGTCGGGTAACCAGCAACCCTTCCTGGAACATTCTGTCCTTCGGGAACCCTGCCAGGTTCCCGAAGTCCAGACATGAGTCTATCCTCCTCTCGAGCTCGCCAGAGGGACAGGGCGGCATATCCCGGCCACTCAGTCCCCCCTCAGGGCTGGCTCCGTTCGGTCACAGGAGTATCGGGAGTCGTTTCCAGCCTCCTCAGGCCTGGAACATCACCTCCCCTCTTCCCGTCAACCCGCTCAGGGTTTTGGGGTAAAGGGCGAGAACGTTCGATATCCCAGGAGAGCACTCCCAGATCCCGCTTCGGGTCGCCTCGCCTGGTCGAGCCCGGCGTCCCGCTTTGGCCCTACGGCCTCTCCGGGTCTACGTCGAGTCGACCAGTCCCCGCTCCCCTCACGGACTGGTTACTCCTCCTCCGATATCTCGGCCTGGATCCAGGATGCCTTCCGCACCTCCTGGACTCCTACCGTCGGCCGGGAAAATCGGTGGATCCCTACGGACTCCCTCGATTTCCCCGCCTGGACGTCGGCGGCCTCGTTTCTCCAACACACGCAGGCCAGCGCCTCGCGTTGTTGTCGACTCGACGGCTCACGCACGACTCTCCGATACCGGGATCTTCTCCCGTTATCCCGTCTTGCGGATCATCCCGTGTAGGCTGTCTTTCCCGTCTTAGGGTATCCGTCAGGATACCCCACGACTTCCTGGGAGCGCCGGAACTCTCATCCGGACTTCCACCAGTCCTACAGGGACTCACTCAGGTTCCGCTTCCCCAGGGGTACACAGCCCTGGCAGTCGGCTGCTGCATCCCGGTTCCGCTTCACCTCGCAAGCCAGGGTTCACAGGTCGAAACCCCGTTACTGCATTTCCTTTCCGAAATGCGGTCCCTTTCGCGATCTCGATCTATCGTGATTCCCTTGAATCACGACAGATGTCGCCACTCACACCTTTGTGAGGCGATTGCTATTCTTATTTCAGAATTTTTATTTACGATAGCAAATGCAACAGGACTTCCTGTTACAGATGTGAGCTATAGAAATAGATCATTCTTGATTGAGATATGTACAAGAGCTTATTGTATACACTTAATTTTCCTGAATTAATGATTCTTTTCTTATGACAGTTAAAATTATAATATGAAAACCAAGTTCTAAGTAATAATCACCTCGTGGTATGTATTTCACCTCCTATGAATTGGCCAATACTCAAGATGTGAGCTATAGAAATAGATCATTCTTGATTGAGATATGAAAATCTATTAGTTTTTTAAGCAGATCAACACATCTATGATAAGAAATACAGGAAATTTTATTTGTGCAGATTTCCGTCGTGTACAGCATTATCGGTGTAAAACTCGACTGATCGCTAATACGTCCTAATCAATTCAATTCTGCGCAATTAGGCTGTCAACATGTCGGTTCTGTCCGATTAAACGAACGTATCTTCGAAGAACGTCACGTCACAGTTATTATTAAAAGAAATTCCTATGGAACTAAATATAGTATAATTCGAAATTATTGGCATTTCCAGAATGTTTACTGAAAAACATATTTACATTTTTCACACACGTTAGATGTAACTAAGGTTATGAGAACTGAGTTAACACAAGCTACTAACACTGCGAAACTGGTGATACTTTGGGTAGAGATAAGACAGGTTTATGTTAATAAAGCACTAGCTTCGATAATCTGCAAGTCCGGTCATGGTATAACGGATACGGCGTGTGTTGGATGCATAAGATTTGTTATAACCGATAAAAAGTATGCGCAAATATCGCACACTCGTTTAAGAGTATCGACCTATAGAGGGAGTAGCATATGTGATTTCTCACAAGCAAAAAAGCTTTCATTTTATAATATATGACAGGTAAATTTTTCAGAAAAACTGATTCATTTAAACATTTTGACATCCAGCGTAATCTTAAATTAACCATATAAATTAATTTTTGGTTGACGGAACTTAACCGTCAGAAGGATTCGAAACAAAATTATTATCGCAGAACAGGCTATTAATAAGTTTCACAAGAGGTAGGAGATATTGGCTGCCACGAGATTCCTCTACGATCGATAGAGGTCAAGTGTTCGATTTGTGGTCTATTAGTAGTTACAATTCATGTCATTCAGGCGTATCGAAATAAACGCATGAGTATGTATAAATCTCGAGAGAAAACAGTTTATGCAACGTTTTCAATGTGTTCACTCAATACCGCGGAGTTAAGTTGGCGAAACCGAAGGAACTTCTTGAATTCCTAAAATATCTGGTTCACGTGACACCACCTGTTTCCAACTCAACTGAGTCCTCGTATTTCATATCTACTAAATGAGAACGGCAATGATAATGTATCAACTCTCCAATATCTTGAGAGGTCAAACCAAAAACTGATTTGAATTTTTATCGATAAGACTCATACGCTTGTGACATCATTTATCTCTTTACACCGTACTACTCGAAAACTTAATCTCTACTAACACCAATGAATATAGTGACTCGTAAAAATGAGCGGGCAATAGAGAGCGAGGGCTGGTCAACGTTAAATTCGGTTCCCGCTAAACCGTCTACGTAACAAAAAAATTCGGATTCTCTCCGTATTGCTGGAGGTAATAGTCCTTGGATAAATACGACGGATCCTATCGCAAACTTATTTTAAGTAATCCCCGCTCTGAAAGAAGCTCCCGTTGCTTTATAAGGCGCCAGCAAACGAGACAAACTGGCGTTGCATCATATTGACATTTAGTGTGATCTGTATTGTAATGTTGAACCGGATTACGCATTTCCAGATAGTTGATTTTGGCAAGACAAATGTAACTCGGATTTGGTCAATCGCTTGCTCCGGGGTTAAAAACATTTTTATCGATCAGACAATTCTCATGTACTAAGTGGAGTTCGAATTGGAATAGAGTCCGGTCCAGGATAGCGGACTTGATTGTCTTGGGTAGTGCCGGGAGATACTTTATGCTCCTGTATTGCTCCTACAGTCAAATTATTTCGTGGTCACCTTTAATTTGATTTTCCGTGTAAGCTCGTGAGCGTTTAAAATCGGCCCAGTATTCGGGATCCGTCGTTATCGTTTGCCAGTCAGAACTCTGACTTACCGACAGACGCTAACTGCCGTAACGACGTGTCCGCCAAACACAACACGGGCTTAACTTTCTGCAAACACGTATTTCGCTTTTATTTCATCGGAAATAAAAGTTTACTTTTATTCCAGCGCCTTAAATGATTGACTTGCTCATGTAATTATATTGAATCTCATAATATTGTTATTTACTAATATTGAGCCTAATCAACGAAATTGCTTAATATTTTTGGGATTGAGAATTTAATCACAGCTTTCGTTCTCACCGAATTGGCTCTAAAACAATGGCTTTCTATCCCAAATCCGTGCGATTGCATCTGTATACAATAGAAATCACCTTTCTCCTGAAGAATCGTTAAGTCAGTTTACCCAATCTTTTCCAGAACTCTCTTCAACCATTTCATATGTTCGTCTAAAATCTTGCTAAAGATAATGGTATCATCAAGGCAGACGAACAGATCTGTTTAAAATTGTTAAGGTTATCACGTCTGTTTTGAAAAGTGACAAGGTCATTCTTGAAACCAAAAGGTATTTGCTTTAATGGAATAATGTCTCTTTTGAAAACAATGAAAGCCGTTTTACCGTGTAATCCTTCAACCAATATCACCTGCCAAATAGTTTGACTTAATTCAACTGTACTGAGGTATACGGCTTGTGGTATGTCGTCCAAGCTTCTTGCCATATTAGATAATTAATAGGCATTCCCCTTGACGATTTTGTTAATTACTACTCGAAGATCTACACAAAATCGGTGTTCTATGCTTTGCTTCTTAAATATCACCACACCCTGCCATTTTCCGAATATTCGATGATTGCCTGCCTACATTTTATTAATCTCGAATCACGCGATATCACCATCCTCTTAGTTTATCCATCAGTTAAGTGACCCTGTGGCTCGTTTGATTGTGACAGAGTTAGTTTGATCAGAACAGATTTTCCGGTAAAGAGGATAAACAATTCCTTCAAGAGATCGGCCAACTTCGTGATCTACATTGTTTGTTGCAGTTCGAAGGCCACAGAACACCTCTAAGTAATCTATAACATTGGTTGGATAGAATTCGACTTTTGTTTTTTAATGATTCTTCTAATGCCGTTGCTTATCAGGAAAATACTATTAATTCTATAAAATATAATTCTAACACAATTCCATACGAGAACGTTGACATGCACAATGTGCAAATGCTCTCTGTCTTGTTTTCTAGTTCTATTTCCACTGACTAATCTAGTATCAGCTGTACTTACGTAAACCTATTCCAATCGAATGATAAAAACACCATTACTTAGACAGAGACACTCTGATAGTTGAAGCGAGACCGAGTGGTGCTATTTCATATCAACTATCTGTCTCTGTCTGTCTTACTAATAATATCTTTATTATTGAATATCTTGAAAACCAAGCTCAGGATTGAAAAGTGTCTCAGGACTATTCCACTTAGTTTAGTGTCAGGTATCACCCCCTGATAGGAAGTACGGTTATTTTGGAACACCCTGTATCTAGGCTCAATCCTAATGCGACATTACGAACAAACGTACTAGTAGCTCCAAAGGCTACCAACTACTGAATATCCTGCCTCTGAAACTGAACGTTCGCACATAATGCCTTTTCTCCTGAGATCCTAGTTTCCGTTAGGACCGACATCGGCCATGTCGTCCATTTCTAATGTCCTAAGATGACCACTATGCGTTTCAAGTAATATGTTATTATCAAAATTCCCAGTAGCAGTATCTATTATTGTTAGAACATCAGTTACTTTCCGATCCAGTATTATAATCTATAGATTTTTCGCTGGCGTTACCTTGAGCGCCTGTTAATCATTGCAATCGACACTATTTCTTGACTTTTGTTAATGTACGATTGCATGCCACCTGAACTGACGCGAAGCCGTTGAGACATTCATGGCTCAGCCGAGCTCTTTCCTCATCCTGGCCCTATTTCCTTGAAACCGTATAGGGTCAGCCTGTGACAATGTCGCCACAGACTCCTGTCCAGCTCTCGGCTGCTTCTCCTGGTCTTGTTATCTCTGATCGAAGAAAATGTCATGGCAGGTTCTGACTTTAACCATTTCCGTCGATAAGGAAGATGCCTTTGCTATTTGGCGACCGTCGACGATACTCAGTCTTACAGGAACTGCTACCGAGCTTCAAACAGATCAATCGCAAACGGAGAAGATTTCGCATGGCCCGATTACGTACAACCGAATTTCACACAGATTCTATTGTACAAGAGCTTATGGTATACACTTAATTTTCCTGAATTAATGATTCTTTTCTTATGACAGTTAAAATTATAATATGAAAACCAAGTTCTAAGTAATAATCACCTGGTGGTGTGTATTTCACCTCCTATGAATTGGCCAATACTCAAGATGTGCATCATGTTTCCCTGCACTCCTGCCTGAATGCAGGGAAGGGGTGTTACCTTGGGAGCGTCCTCATTGCGCACATTTTTGATCGGACACAGCGCGTGTCGTGGATTGGACACACGCTGTATCGGACACACGCCACATCGGACACATGCTTGGTTGGATTGGACACATGTTTATAATTAACTTGTGCAAGTGTTATGCGCATTATTGAAACGGTCATTTTATTCTCACATATTAATTTTTCTGAAACAGTTTGTTGAAATTGAAATTAATAACAGATGTCTCTGTTAAGCTTTAGTAAAGAAATTCATCAAACACACACCCAGAGTGTTAAATGTGCGCAACCTGTATCAATTCATGTCAAGACAGAAAGCAATGGTATAGAAGAAATCATAAGTTTCGGTGGTACGAAAGTCGAATTTTATTAACTGTCCCATATTTTTTGTGTCCAATTTACCATCACATGTGTCCAATCCAACCAAGCGTGTGTCCGATGCAACGTGTGTCCGATACAACGTGTGTCCAATCTACGGAACACGCTGTGTCCGATCAAAAATGTGCGCAAACAAAACCCACTCGTTACCTTCGGCCTATCCCTCCTCGGTATCATCCTTCAGGGCGCCAGCTGGTTAGGTCGGGTAACCAGCAACCCTTCCTGGAACATTCTGTCCTTCGGGAACCCTGCCAGGTTCCCGAAGTCCAGACATGAGTCTATCCTCCTCTCGAGCTCGCCAGAGGGACAGGGCGGCATATCCCGGCCACTCAGTCCCCCCTCAGGGCTGGCTCCGTTCGGTCACAGGAGTATCGGGAGTCGTTTCCAGCCTCCTCAGGCCTGGAACATCACCTCCCCTCTTCCCGTCAACCCGCTCAGGGTTTTGGGGTAAAGGGCGAGAACGTTCGATATCCCAGGAGAGCACTCCCAGATCCTGCTTCGGGTCGCCTCGCCTGGTCGAGCCCGGCGTCCCGCTTTGGCCCTACGGCCTCTCCGGGTCTACGTCGAGTCGACCAGTCCCCGCTCCCCTCACGGACTGGTTACTCCTCCTCCGATATCTCGGCCTGGATCCAGGATGCCTTCCGCACCTCCTGGACTCCTACCGTCGGCCGGGAAAATCGGTGGATCCCTACGGACTCCCTCGATTTCCCCGCCTGGACGTCGGCGGCCTCGTTTCTCCAACACACGCAGGCCAGCGCCTCGCGTTGTTGTCGACTCGACGGCTCACGCACGACTCTCCGATACCGGGATCTTCTCCCGTTATCCCGTCTTGCGGATCATCCCGTGTAGGCTGTCTTTCCCGTCTTAGGGTATCCGTCAGGATACCCCACGACTTCCTGGGAGCGCCGGAACTCTCATCCGGACTTCCACCAGTCCTACAGGGACTCACTCAGGTTCCGCTTCCCCAGGGGTACACAGCCCTGGCAGTCGGCTGCTGCATCCCGGTTCCGCTTCACCTCGCAAGCCAGGGTTCACAGGTCGAAACCCCGTTACTGCATTTCCTTTCCGAAATGCGGTCCCTTTCGCGATCTCGATCTATCGTGATTCCCTTGAATCACGACAGATGTCGCCACTCACACCTTTGTGAGGCGATTGCTATTCTTATTTCAGAATTTTTATTTACGATAGCAAATGCAACAGGACTTCCTGTTACAGATGTGAGCTATAGAAATAGATCATTCTTGATTGAGATATGTACAAGAGCTTATTGTATACACTTAATTTTCCTGAATTAATGATTCTTTTCTTATGACAGTTAAAATTATAATATGAAAACCAAGTTCTAAGTAATAATCACCTCGTGGTATGTATTTCACCTCCTATGAATTGGCCAATACTCAAGATGTGAGCTATAGAAATAGATCATTCTTGATTGAGATATGAAAATCTATTAGTTTTTTAAGCAGATCAACACATCTATGATAAGAAATACAGGAAATTTTATTTGTGCAGATTTCCGTCGTGTACAGCATTATCGGTGTAAAACTCGACTGATCGCTAATACGTCCTAATCAATTCAATTCTGCGCAATTAGGCTGTCAACATGTCGGTTCTGTCCGATTAAACGAACGTATCTTCGAAGAACGTCACGTCACAGTTATTATTAAAAGAAATTCCTATGGAACTAAATATAGTATAATTCGAAATTATTGGCATTTCCAGAATGTTTACTGAAAAACATATTTACATTTTTCACACACGTTAGATGTAACTAAGGTTATGAGAACTGAGTTAACACAAGCTACTAACACTGCGAAACTGGTGATACTTTGGGTAGAGATAAGACAGGTTTATGTTAATAAAGCACTAGCTTCGATAATCTGCAAGTCCGGTCATGGTATAACGGATACGGCGTGTGTTGGATGCATAAGATTTGTTATAACCGATAAAAAGTATGCGCAAATATCGCACACTCGTTTAAGAGTATCGACCTATAGAGGGAGTAGCATATGTGATTTCTCACAAGCAAAAAAGCTTTCATTTTATAATATATGACAGGTAAATTTTTCAGAAAAACTGATTCATTTA
This sequence comes from Sclerodermus sp. 'alternatusi', assembly GCA_037305995.1. Classification (NCBI taxonomy): domain Eukaryota; kingdom Metazoa; phylum Arthropoda; class Insecta; order Hymenoptera; family Bethylidae; genus Sclerodermus; species Sclerodermus sp. 'alternatusi'. Next base: position 122,135 of record CM074553.1, read on the forward strand.
AACATTTTGACATCCAGCGTAATCTTAAATTAACCATATAAATTAATTTTTGGTTGACGGAACTTAACCGTCAGAAGGATTCGAAACAAAATTATTATCGCAGAACAGGCTATTAATAAGTTTCACAAGAGGTAGGAGATATTGGCTGCCACGAGATTCCTCTACGATCGATAGAGGTCAAGTGTTCGATTTGTGGTCTATTAGTAGTTACAATTCATGTCATTCAGGCGTATCGAAATAAACGCATGAGTATGTATAAATCTCGAGAGAAAACAGTTTATGCAACGTTTTCAATGTGTTCACTCAATACCGCGGAGTTAAGTTGGCGAAACCGAAGGAACTTCTTGAATTCCTAAAATATCTGGTTCACGTGACACCACCTGTTTCCAACTCAACTGAGTCCTCGTATTTCATATCTACTAAATGAGAACGGCAATGATAATGTATCAACTCTCCAATATCTTGAGAGGTCAAACCAAAAACTGATTTGAATTTTTATCGATAAGACTCATACGCTTGTGACATCATTTATCTCTTTACACCGTACTACTCGAAAACTTAATCTCTACTAACACCAATGAATATAGTGACTCGTAAAAATGAGCGGGCAATAGAGAGCGAGGGCTGGTCAACGTTAAATTCGGTTCCCGCTAAACCGTCTACGTAACAAAAAAATTCGGATTCTCTCCGTATTGCTGGAGGTAATAGTCCTTGGATAAATACGACGGATCCTATCGCAAACTTATTTTAAGTAATCCCCGCTCTGAAAGAAGCTCCCGTTGCTTTATAAGGCGCCAGCAAACGAGACAAACTGGCGTTGCATCATATTGACATTTAGTGTGATCTGTATTGTAATGTTGAACCGGATTACGCATTTCCAGATAGTTGATTTTGGCAAGACAAATGTAACTCGGATTTGGTCAATCGCTTGCTCCGGGGTTAAAAACATTTTTATCGATCAGACAATTCTCATGTACTAAGTGGAGTTCGAATTGGAATAGAGTCCGGTCCAGGATAGCGGACTTGATTGTCTTGGGTAGTGCCGGGAGATACTTTATGCTCCTGTATTGCTCCTACAGTCAAATTATTTCGTGGTCACCTTTAATTTGATTTTCCGTGTAAGCTCGTGAGCGTTTAAAATCGGCCCAGTATTCGGGATCCGTCGTTATCGTTTGCCAGTCAGAACTCTGACTTACCGACAGACGCTAACTGCCGTAACGACGTGTCCGCCAAACACAACACGGGCTTAACTTTCTGCAAACACGTATTTCGCTTTTATTTCATCGGAAATAAAAGTTTACTTTTATTCCAGCGCCTTAAATGATTGACTTGCTCATGTAATTATATTGAATCTCATAATATTGTTATTTACTAATATTGAGCCTAATCAACGAAATTGCTTAATATTTTTGGGATTGAGAATTTAATCACAGCTTTCGTTCTCACCGAATTGGCTCTAAAACAATGGCTTTCTATCCCAAATCCGTGCGATTGCATCTGTATACAATAGAAATCACCTTTCTCCTGAAGAATCGTTAAGTCAGTTTACCCAATCTTTTCCAGAACTCTCTTCAACCATTTCATATGTTCGTCTAAAATCTTGCTAAAGATAATGGTATCATCAAGGCAGACGAACAGATCTGTTTAAAATTGTTAAGGTTATCACGTCTGTTTTGAAAAGTGACAAGGTCATTCTTGAAACCAAAAGGTATTTGCTTTAATGGAATAATGTCTCTTTTGAAAACAATGAAAGCCGTTTTACCGTGTAATCCTTCAACCAATATCACCTGCCAAATAGTTTGACTTAATTCAACTGTACTGAGGTATACGGCTTGTGGTATGTCGTCCAAGCTTCTTGCCATATTAGATAATTAATAGGCATTCCCCTTGACGATTTTGTTAATTACTACTCGAAGATCTACACAAAATCGGTGTTCTATGCTTTGCTTCTTAAATATCACCACACCCTGCCATTTTCCGAATATTCGATGATTGCCTGCCTACATTTTATTAATCTCGAATCACGCGATATCACCATCCTCTTAGTTTATCCATCAGTTAAGTGACCCTGTGGCTCGTTTGATTGTGACAGAGTTAGTTTGATCAGAACAGATTTTCCGGTAAAGAGGATAAACAATTCCTTCAAGAGATCGGCCAACTTCGTGATCTACATTGTTTGTTGCAGTTCGAAGGCCACAGAACACCTCTAAGTAATCTATAACATTGGTTGGATAGAATTCGACTTTTGTTTTTTAATGATTCTTCTAATGCCGTTGCTTATCAGGAAAATACTATTAATTCTATAAAATATAATTCTAACACAATTCCATACGAGAACGTTGACATGCACAATGTGCAAATGCTCTCTGTCTTGTTTTCTAGTTCTATTTCCACTGACTAATCTAGTATCAGCTGTACTTACGTAAACCTATTCCAATCGAATGATAAAAACACCATTACTTAGACAGAGACACTCTGATAGTTGAAGCGAGACCGAGTGGTGCTATTTCATATCAACTATCTGTCTCTGTCTGTCTTACTAATAATATCTTTATTATTGAATATCTTGAAAACCAAGCTCAGGATTGAAAAGTGTCTCAGGACTATTCCACTTAGTTTAGTGTCAGGTATCACCCCCTGATAGGAAGTACGGTTATTTTGGAACACCCTGTATCTAGGCTCAATCCTAATGCGACATTACGAACAAACGTACTAGTAGCTCCAAAGGCTACCAACTACTGAATATCCTGCCTCTGAAACTGAACGTTCGCACATAATGCCTTTTCTCCTGAGATCCTAGTTTCCGTTAGGACCGACATCGGCCATGTCGTCCATTTCTAATGTCCTAAGATGACCACTATGCGTTTCAAGTAATATGTTATTATCAAAATTCCCAGTAGCAGTATCTATTATTGTTAGAACATCAGTTACTTTCCGATCCAGTATTATAATCTATAGATTTTTCGCTGGCGTTACCTTGAGCGCCTGTTAATCATTGCAATCGACACTATTTCTTGACTTTTGTTAATGTACGATTGCATGCCACCTGAACTGACGCGAAGCCGTTGAGACATTCATGGCTCAGCCGAGCTCTTTCCTCATCCTGGCCCTATTTCCTTGAAACCGTATAGGGTCAGCCTGTGACAATGTCGCCACAGACTCCTGTCCAGCTCTCGGCTGCTTCTCCTGGTCTTGTTATCTCTGATCGAAGAAAATGTCATGGCAGGTTCTGACTTTAACCATTTCCGTCGATAAGGAAGATGCCTTTGCTATTTGGCGACCGTCGACGATACTCAGTCTTACAGGAACTGCTACCGAGCTTCAAACAGATCAATCGCAAACGGAGAAGATTTCGCATGGCCCGATTACGTACAACCGAATTTCACACAGATTCTATTGTACAAGAGCTTATGGTATACACTTAATTTTCCTGAATTAATGATTCTTTTCTTATGACAGTTAAAATTATAATATGAAAACCAAGTTCTAAGTAATAATCACCTGGTGGTGTGTATTTCACCTCCTATGAATTGGCCAATACTCAAGATGTGCATCATGTTTCCCTGCACTCCTGCCTGAATGCAGGGAAGGGGTGTTACCTTGGGAGCGTCCTCATTGCGCACATTTTTGATCGGACACAGCGCGTGTCGTGGATTGGACACACGCTGTATCGGACACACGCCACATCGGACACATGCTTGGTTGGATTGGACACATGTTTATAATTAACTTGTGCAAGTGTTATGCGCATTATTGAAACGGTCATTTTATTCTCACATATTAATTTTTCTGAAACAGTTTGTTGAAATTGAAATTAATAACAGATGTCTCTGTTAAGCTTTAGTAAAGAAATTCATCAAACACACACCCAGAGTGTTAAATGTGCGCAACCTGTATCAATTCATGTCAAGACAGAAAGCAATGGTATAGAAGAAATCATAAGTTTCGGTGGTACGAAAGTCGAATTTTATTAACTGTCCCATATTTTTTGTGTCCAATTTACCATCACATGTGTCCAATCCAACCAAGCGTGTGTCCGATGCAACGTGTGTCCGATACAACGTGTGTCCAATCTACGGAACACGCTGTGTCCGATCAAAAATGTGCGCAAACAAAACCCACTCTCCTCTGACATCTCCTCGTCATTACTTTAATGCTGTTGCTGCTGCTGCCGCTGTAGCCGTTGTTCACGGTTAAAATTAACATATTCGTGGATTTCTTCACGGAAATCCCTGAAGAAATCCACGACAATGAAGCAACGGCGACGGCGTCGCGCATCATCCTCATCAGTTTGACATCCGATAAATAATAATTATCGAAACTGACAAACACTCAATCGCGAGTGCTGGCTCTTTTGTTGGTCCTCAGCGCCAGTATCACGTATCAAGGCTTCTCAAATTGCGTCGCAGCCTTCACCGTCCACATATGCTTCATCGCGGTAGGCAGTAGCGGATACTCGTACAGATCCCAAGTGCGAAAAGCAACGCTAATCATATTCCCTTTCTCGATATAGCGTAAAAATTGTAATTTTGTTATATCATTTAGGGTGAGATGAGGCATTCGCCACTGTATCCTGCCCAGTTGAACCCTTGATTTGTTAACATTACCACTCTCGGTTATCAGTGCAATATCATCGCGCGCACGTGTTAGCACAAGTTCATATCGAGCATTTACTACCACACGCTTGTAGTCTTCGCAAAATCCCAGCAGCATTCGCAGCAGTACGCTGAAGCTAAAGTTGTTTTTATTCAATGTCAAATCATAGCCATTTAGACTCCAACCAGCAATCCTCAGAGCAGCACTCTCCTCGCTGGTCAACGTCGCCAAATTCTTGATACTCGTAGTTACACCTACATTCTTACATCGGTCAATCTCGATACCGTTCAGCTCGTAACGGATCTCATTGAACATGTATGCAACACAATTGTTGTCTAACTTGACCGTGACAGGATTATCGTCAACTTTTGCACCTTCCACCAATTTTCCCTCAACGTAGAAATAGCTCTCAGAGGGCAGTGTAACCAGATCCTGCTGCTGTATCGATATGCGTATCTCATATTGTTCTCCAGCGATATATTTGCATACGGATTATACGCATGCATCTCAAATTTAGTTATACGATCGTCAGACATTGGTTTTCCAGTGATATTTAGCGGATTCATTTCTTATATTTCGACTGTCTTTTCACCGTATATCCCAAAGATTGGAGAAACTTAATATTTTTCAGAGTTAGCCCTGTATTAGACTTCAGAATGCCTGTAGTAGTAGTAGTAGTAGTAGTATCGGCAGTGTTGTTGATGAATTCTTCTTCTTCTCCGTAATTATCACTGCTGTTGTAAATTAGCATTTCCTCAGATGTAACCTCACGTTGAATTCCTCGTCACCAAAATGTACAAGGTTATCGTATTGGTCCAAGATATTCACAGAGAGATAATCAATGCTCCGTACAACAACTGGCATGTAAATGACGTTTCTCGGTGTTTCCGAGATCTTATATCCTGGCGGTACATTGGGAAAAAATTCGTGTATGGTATGCCTAGGTTGCCCTTCCACATATGCACTGGTGGTGACGCTGCACGTGATTCGCAAAACGGTGACTAAAAAAAACTATATAACGAGCTTAAATGAACATTACCGCCCGCCTTTCGCGAGCACGGCTTGCGAAACATCTGAAGGCGTTAGATCAACCGGCAAAGGGCATAATTTTACTATCGGACGCTGGAGAGTAGAAGTTGAAGTTCTCAATGTCACAACACGAGTGAGACCGTCAATTCCTGGGTGAAGTTTGATAACACGAGCGATCATCCATTTTGCAGGAGGCAACCTTTCATCGGTAATAAGAACGATTGATCCTTCCTTTATTGGGTCTGTAGATCTTTTCCATTTATAGACTGCTTGGTACTGCTGCAAATAACTTTTAGACCATAAGCTCCAAAATTCCTGTAGAGTACGCTGTATTAGTTGCCATCTATTTAACTGGGACAATTTCTCGTCAGTAAGTGGAACTTCAGGAATTATGTTTATGGCGGATCCAATTGAAAAATGCCCAGGAGTAAGAACTTGTAAGTCAGATGGATCTTCGGTTAAAGGGGCGAGTGGACGAGAATTCAAAACTCCTTCAATTTGCGTTAATAGAGTTGACATTTCTTCATAAGTGAGTACTTGTTCGCCAAGTACACGTCGCAAATGATGTTTCATCGATTTAACGGCAGCCTCCCATTTTCCTCCGAAATGCGGGGCTGAAGGAGGGTTAAATATCCATCGAGTTCCGTCATTAGCAATTGCGGTAGCTATAGATTGAGATATAGAAGAAGTAGATGAAAATAGATCGTTAAGTTCCTTTTCAGCACCCTTAAAGTTCGATCCACAATCACTATATAGTGTGGCGCATATTCCTCTTCTTGAAGTGAACCGTCGATATGCTGCGATGAAGGCGTTTGATGAGTAACTGGTTACTAATTCTAAATGTACAGCAGACGTAGTCATACATATAAAAACAGAAATGTAAGCCTTGTAACGCCGGCTAGCTCGACCTTGAAAAGTTTTTAAAATGATCGGTCCTGCATAGTCAACTCCTGAATGAAGGAATGGGCGAGAAGGAATGACTCTACAAGGAGGTAGTTGACCCATGAGTTGTTGAGCCTTTTGCTGACGATAACGAGAGCATTGAATACATTTTAAAATAAAGGAGCGAGCAGGAATTCGTCCACCTAATAACCAAAATTCATTACGAACATAAGACAATGTTAATTGGGCTCCACCATGGAAGGTTCGAAGATGTGCATTTCTAATAATTAGAGTAGTGAACGGAGATACTTTAGGGAGAATTTTAGGATGCTTCATTGAAAAAGGCAAGTCTGATAAAAATAATCGCCCTCTAACTCTTAAAATATCATTTTTATCCAAGAATGAAACTAATTTTGAGAGTGGGTTAGATCTAGGCAAGAGTTGTCCTCTTTTAATAAGATCAATTTCTACCTGGAAAAGTTTGGTTTGTATATACTTAATCCAGAATAATTTTGATCGATGAAGTTCATCATATGAGATAGGAACTCCTTTTAAAGAAACTGAACACTTTCTGGTAAACGATATAAACCGTTGGCATAAAGCCGTAATTCTTAACAGTTTTGTTAAAGAAGAATAACGAAAGAGAAGAGACCAATATGTTGGATCACTAGAAGTATTCAACAAGGAAACTTGCTGAGGTATTTGTTCCAGATTAATGGAAGAAACTGTTTGAAGAGAAGGGTTAGGCCATGATGATTCAGGAGAACGAAGCCATATTGGACCCCTAAACCAAAGATGATCACAATTTAATTGTGAAGTAGACAAACCTCGGGTGGCAACATCGGCTGGATTTTCCTTCCCAGGAATCAGCCGCCACTTGGAATTTGGGACTGATTCATGGATTAAAGAAACTCGATTGTGAACGAATTCTTTCCATTTAAGAGGGTTTCCATTAATCCAGGTAAGAGTTATGGAAGAGTCTGTCCAAAGATAAATTTCAGAAGGAGATAACTGAGTGATCTTTAGAATTTGAGAAGTAAGTTTAGAAAGTAATGTAGCTCCGCATAATTCCAATCTTGGAATCGTAAGACGTTTGATAGGAGCAACCTTTGTTTTTGAACAGAGAAATGAAACCGTAACTGTATTATCAGAGTGGATGGTACGTAAAAAAAGAACCGCCGCATAAGCATATTTTGAAGAATCACAAAATCCATGCACCTGAATAATACTAGTTGAAAAGATTCCTAGCCATCTTGGAACTGATAATTTTGGTATCTCATTGAGATCATTAAGGATTGATATCCACTTATTGGAACTATTAATAGGAATAGGATCATCCCAGCCTATTTTAATTGACCATAAGTCTTGAAGGAACATTTTTGCTCGGATCAAAACTGGAGCCAAAAAACCTAAAGGGTCAAAAATTCTGGCAATAATTGACAGAATTGATTTTTTGGTAATAGGACCATTAGATTCTAAATCGACATTAAAATGAAAATAGTCGTTATCAGGAGTCCAACATATTCCAAGGGTGGATAAATGGGTTTCTAAATGAGAAGAAAAAATTAATGAAGATGACGATGAACAATCAGACTTGATATCGGAAAGAATATCATAATGATTACTGTGCCACTTTTGTAAGGGAAATTTACCAGCTTCACACAAACCGATAAGTTGCTTAACGATAGCCTGAGCATCAGTTATAGTATCAGCACCACCGAAAATGTCGTCAACGTATCTGCCTTGGATAAATGAAGGAATAGCTAAAGGATAATTATGTCCTTCATCTTTAACCAATTGATCTAAAGTTCGCAATGCGAGATAGGGAGCACAAGCAAGACCGTATGTAACCGTGGAAAGCTTATAAGATTTGACTGATCCATTTGGAGTTTTCCATAGAATTCTTTGGAAATTTTAATCGTCTGGATGTATTTGAATTTGTCGATACATCTTTTGTATATCTGTAGTAAAAACATATTGGAATTTACGAAACCAAAGTAAAATTTGAATGATATCAGATTGCAGTTTAGGGCCAACATGTAGTATATCATTCAAGGAAAAACCTGATGAGGTTTTTTTTGAACCATTAAAGACAACCCTTAATTTAGTGGTTTCGCTATTAGGTCTTAGAACTCCATGGTGAGGTAAGTAATAAGAAGAATTGTCAGGATTCTCGACATCAGAACATATAGTCATATGCTGTAGTTCTTCATATTCAGTCAAAAATTCTGAATATAATGAAAAATAAGTAGGGTTTTTTAGAAATTTTCTTACAAGATAATATAAAGATTTCTCAGCGAATGATCTGGAATTACCAAGTAAGGTAGGAGATTTCTTAAAAGGAAGCCTTACGGTATATCGGCCTTGAAAATCACGAGAAAAAGTTGTTTGATAGTATTGTTCACATTCTTGTTCTTCTGGAGTAAGAGTGAGATGAGGAAATATTGGGATTTCTTCTAAATGCCAAAACTTTTCCATTAGGGTTGATAATTGATTATCAATAGTTGAGGAGAAGCATTTAGAAATTTCTGAATCAGGCCTGGTTGAACCAGAGATAATCCAACCAAATCTGCTATTTTGAACAAGAAAAGAGCCTGAAGGACCCTTAATCATACCTTCAAGTAAGATCTTTCCATAATAATTTGATTTTATGATCAAATGTATATCATTATGCTTGTCAAAATTGGGATCTGCTAATTGTAAACCATTGAAGCAATCTTGAGCTATAAATCCTGGATGACAGTATGAATAAGATCTGGTCAAGGTGGGAAGGATATGAGCAATCAGAATACATTGTTTATGTGGGAAAAATTGCGAAGTTAATCTAAGTTGAACAATTCCTCTGGTATGACCAGCATTGACACCACCAATTCCCGTAATAAAAATCGATGATTTCTTTCGAGGTAATTTTAATTGATGAACTAATGATTCAGATATTAAAGTGAGTTGAAATCCTTGATCCATCAAAAGAGTAACGAGTGCGAAATGACCCCGAGATGAAGATGCAACAACCTGAGCTGTGGCTAATAGAACAAAATCCTCTAGTTCAGGACTATCAGATGGAATTTGAATATTAAAACAGGATGAAATAGGTGGATTTTGATGAGAATTAGTTATAGTGGATTGGTCATTTGGTGATTTAGAAAAATGTAATAATGTGTGATGCTTCTTTCCACATTGGAAACAACGATTCACGGATGGGCAGTGATTTGCCTTGTGATTTCTTAAACAATTAAAACACAAATTGAAACGTTTAATAAAACTTAACTTTTTAGAATGTGAAGAGTCCCGAAATTGAGAACATTGATTAATATAATGAGAAGCCTTACACAAAGGACATTGATTATTAGAAACTTGTGATTGGGTACCTTGAGATGAATTTACTTGAAGAACTCGCATTGGTTTTGGTAGACGATGGTTTAATGATCGTGGATCTACCGATCTTTCAAACGCTTGCCTTGAAAGAAGCCTGGTTGACAAAAATTTCAAAAATTGTTCCCAAGAAGAGGGTTCACGTTGAAGTCCAAGATGATTTTCCCATGCCTTGACTGAATTAGGATCAAGACGTTGAGTTGCCATAAAAATAAAAAAAATCATCCCAGTGTTGGACTGGCCTTTGAAGAATTTCAAAGGTACGATGAATCTGAGTGAGAGACGTATAGAGAAATTCAAGTTCAGATGCTGAATCTTGATTTATCCGTTTTAATGAAATTAATACTCTGAAATTTGAATTAATAAGTAATCTAGTATTTTCGTAGAATTCTACTAAAAACTCCCAAGATTTTACAAAGCTGTTTGAGGTAAGGGGAGTATTCTTCAAAATACTGTGCGCGTTTCCAATTAAAGAAGTCTTTAGATATTGTAGTCTTTCAATATCTGATAAGGTTTTATTATCATGAACTAATGATTTGAATAAATCTCTAAATGAAAGCCAATCATTAGGGTTTCCATCGAATTTAGGGATATCAATTCTAGGAAGCCTAGATCCTAAATGGTAATGGACTGGTTGATTACCGGAATGAATACTAGTTAATGAATAAGGCTCAACAATTGGAATCTGATTAGAAGGTGAAGGTTGAACTAAAGGGGAATCATCTGAGTTATATGGATTTCTCAAAGAATTTACACTACCATTAAAGGGGGATTCCCGTGTATCTCTTGCTATACGATTTAGAAAATCATCCTTACTAGTTAAAAATTTAAAATAAAGATCTTTTGTAACTTGAAATATGTTTTCTGTAAAATAATTGTGTAACAGTAAGCTTTCATATTCATGTACTGGCAATCGTTTAGACGAAATGAGAATAGCATCATGCGTCACTTCAAATTGTGCCCAAGTTTTTTCAATAAAATTAAATTTAGCACTAGCTTGTTGATCGGTTATGATTTCAGTAGAAATGTTAATGATACGGTTAATTGACGCTTGAATTAAGTCTCTTAAATGAAGCTGATAATCAACTCTTTGTTCAACGTGCGCGAGTCTCATGATGACAATCAATTAAGCCCGAGATCCGGCTCGAAGGACCAAATGTTTAAATGAGAATAAAAATAAAACTAAACCAAATTAAAGAGGATTTAAATTAATTGATTGTTTCCAATATGATTTAATACAAGTACAGTGACACGTTTACTTTGAATCTTATCTTAAATTCGCTCGGCTACAAATAAACAAGAATATAAATAATAAGATCTCAACTTACAGTTTATAATTAATGATTCACGCTTTAATAAACAATATCCGCTTCGCAAGTAGGATTCCCTTATGGAATGATTTCTGAAATTCCCTTATGGAATGATCTATGACATTCCCTTATGGAATCTTATTTTATTTAGTTGAATCCCTTGTGGATTTCAAATTTGTGGTTGTTAGCTAGATGTTGTTCACTATTAACACTAGATTATCCCCTTATGGAATTTAAAGAGTTGTAGATAATCAATATCCAACCAATAGGATGATACACTTATACGACTTATCTTAACGAGAAACTAAAGAGAACTGAACTGAACAAGTAGCTTACTTAAAATCTAAGGCTGCGCGAACAAAAGGAACCATCAGAAAGAGTGGGGATGCATTGTAAAGAGTCGCGAAGAAAGAGATCCGCTAATCAAAGGATACCGCGCTTCCTTATTACGCTTTACTATCCGGAACCGGTGACTAAAAAAAACTATATAACGAGCTTAAATGAACAGATTCTAATATTTGGTGGGAAATAATCTAGCAATTCAGTGGGTGGTCTTAAATCACCAAATGAGTCAAAGTAAAGTACCCTACTTCCACGTTTAACATATGCCGCCCAATGAGTGCCCGGTCCACTCCAATCGTCCAGATTTATGATTGCACATTCATCGGGATGTGGACCATCGGGAGGCAGTGCATTACGCATGAAAACACCACGAATGCCTCGAATATTTTTACAGACTTTAGCTAGCTGAATGTTAGTGGTAGGACCATCGGATGGTAATTTAACAGTTAATTTTTTTTTAACTTCTTTCTTCTTCTTCGACTTCTTGGTCACACCCTTAACATGCTTGTACGGTGCTAGATAAAGCCCACGACCTCGTGCTAGTTCCATCACACGATTGTGATGCTGCATTTCCTTGTAACGATGTAAAAATCGCTACAGCGTCTCTCGACCGATTCCCGATATTATGAGAATATTGGGAATAGGTTGAGCACACTCGGCACTGTAACGCCTATGCTGATGTCTGGATCAGCGGGCGAAACAGTGAGTTAGAGAGAGAGCGATGCGATCACGTCGCGTCTCTGTCTGACGGCCGGGTGTAGCAGAGTCTGTCTCTGTCTCGTTCATTGCGCGCGGTCTAACATCGGGTTAGACTGATTCCTCCGAATATCAAAATAAAGCGTCCGGCTATGTTGGTGTTTGTGAAAACGGTTGCGTGCGTGGGGGAGGATCTTGAACTGTCAAACTGACAGTTCAACGATCTTTCCTCATTACTGTATTATATGTTGTCCGGTCGAAGTGCGAAAGGATCCTGTCCAGAGATCGAGTGTCTGCGAGGCCTATGGCTGCACCATAGCCGACGGATATCCGCCGATATTGAGCTGACTGACCGGATCGACGTAAATGTAAGTAGGACGCCACTTCGTCATAGTATCTTGTGAGTTTGTGCATTTGTGTTCGTTTCCCGTGGAAGCTAGCCACCTCACCTGCCCCGGAAAGTTAACGGTACACTCTAGACTGCACCGTAGCACCCCGTGAAGCACTTGCCCTCATGTTGGATAATCTCCTCTCGCAGGGTCGAGTGACTTCTGGTGAATCAGAAGGTCCTCGCGGTATAGCCGTCGGCTTGTGCTACGGCATAAAGGACGTGTCGCGAGCGAAGAGCGAGCGGGCGCTCCCGATTTGTTTTATATTGTATATATTTATTGTAATTGCGGAGTTGCAAGCGATATCGGTCGCCGCATAATAAATTACTGTTTATTCGGAAACCGTTGTTATTAGGACACGTTCCTTTCCCTTTTATTTTCAGGGTCACCCACGGCTTCAGAAAATCACACCCTTCGGTCTCATTCCTCCCGGACGGCCGGGAATCTTTAATATTTGTACCGCGATTATCCTCTGTGGTTTCACCCAGCTCCAGAGGAACGTTTAATTCGCGTATTACAAATTGGCGCCCAACGTGGGGCCGTTGGGTGTTTGGAGCGCGTGACCTTGTGCGAGGTCAAGCGAGCATCGGACTGCGCGGACGTTGTAATTTGATTTGGGCCGACGTCGGTACGTCGGTAACGGCAGAGCGCTTTCAGTACTTCGTGCAATTCGCAAGGTGGCGTTGATCGCAATGAAGCACCGACGCCAGAGCTCTCGACAGGAGCAGCGGCGGGTTTGCGAACGAATCCAAGGTGAGATGGACGATCTCAGCCTACGCGAACTCGTTGAGCGGACCCAATCGGAGGGGTTGGAGGGGAGTTCGGCCGATACTTCCCGAATACTTCGCAATCGCTTCGTGCGATTTTATCTAATATCGCGGTTCGGTCCGGAGGGGGCACAATGGAACGGCGAGTCCGATGGGCCATTGTCCGAAGGGATCGCCGCGGGGGGCGCGCAAGGGGGGTCCAGGGCGGAGGGTCCCGTGACCCGCGCCGGCGTACCTGAACAGCTCGAACCGGACGGACAGAGCGAACCGGAGGCCGCGAACGAGGGGTTGCGGAGGGGGGCTGCGAGGAGCACCCCACGTGAGGGGGTGGCCAACCCACTCTAATGCCCGAGCGCAGTAATGGGCGACCTTCGTCAGGGGCGCCGCCTGTAGAGGCTGGTCAGCGTGGACCCTCCCCTATACTGCAGACGGCACAGTCGTACGGACAGTGGCAGGATCCGATAGCCATGTCCGAATCACTATATACCCTGTCGCCAGTGACGATGGGCGCTGTACCGAAGCGACCATTGGAGCGACGGGGAGAGCAACCGCGGAAGGACGACGGGGCGCGCAACTTCTTAGGGGAGTGACGCGGTCCCGCCGTGACCTTCCAGGACGCGATAATGGGTACGCCCAGCGGCCGGGGGGCGCGAATCGAGGATCGTGAGCAGTTACTGCCGCAGGCGCGACGGGGTACGTCGCGGGCAGTAACGGGGTCGGGCGAAAAAGAGACGTCGCGATCGCCGGAGTAAAGAAAACGATCGAGCGCATGGATCGTCGCATGGCGCAGACGGACGAAATCGTCCGTCAGCTGGCCGCGCAGATGACCGTGCTAGCTCGAAAGGACCGTCTGGGGTGAGGAAAGGGGGTTTAGGATCCATAAGGATCAAATTCCCGACTTACTGAAGACCTACCGAATCCGGTTCGGTAAGAGTACTCCGGACGAGGCAGACGAATTCTGCTAAGCGATGGAGGTGTGTATGGAGGGCACAAGGTTGCCCTTCCGCGAATTACACGGCTCCCTCTCGCTAGTGCTGAGCAGCGAGACTCTCGATTGGTTCCGGCTGGAGGGGTGCCAATGGCGCGACTGGATGCGGTTTCGTCGCGCATTTCTTCGCCAATTCGGTGGCGAAGAAAATGAACAGGCTCGCTGGACGGAGGCGCGACGGGTCCTCCAGCAGGAGGGCGAGAGCATGCACAGCTACTTGGTCCGCTTACGGACCAAGTTAAATAAAATAGAGCCCACTCCTTCGCTGAGAAGTCAGCTAGACTTAGCTTATGCTAATCTGCTGCAGTGCTACCGCGTGAGCATCAAGCGCCGGGAGATCGAAGTGTTCGACGATCTCCTGGTGGAGGGGCGAGACGTGGAGAGGCGCCTCGACATCGAGAGGGAGGGAAACCCCTCGATGGCAGGCACGGTCGCTCCCACGAAAAGGCCGGTTAAAGAGAATCGAGTCAGCATGGCGGCGGTCGGTTCGGAGACCGACTCGCCAAGGGGTAGCGGAGCGATGGGGCAGCGGGGTGCCTCCTCTCCGGGAAATCGGAAGGCCAAGGGGAAACGGGGAAGTGGTTCAAGCGCGAAAGGCGCGCTCAGGACCCCCTGGTCACAACGGTCGGAGTCGAGCGGGTCGGAATCGGGAAGCCCGCGATCGAGTCGACCAAAGAAAGCGCTATCAGAGCGCAACCAAGGGCAGCAGACTGCCGCGAGCCCAGGCGCCATGAACAAGGCGTTGGCCGGGTTAAACGAGGCGGTCGCTGCCGGGAACGTGGTAGGGAGGCGCGGTCCGGGTAACCCGGGTAACTCGGGTAATAATTACCCACGCGGATACTACGCGCGGGAGTGCCCGTCGCGATTCCACCAAAGCGAACTGTCGGCGGAATACCGTCCGCCGGCTTACGGTAATCGGCCGGCGCAAAGAGAGACCACGTATAACCCGTGGACTCATCCTGCCCCGGTCACACAACAGGGACCGGCTGGTGTCTAGGGACCGGCGCCGGAAGGTTTCCCACCAGGGAATAATTTCTGGCCACCCCTTCCCACCTCCACCCGAATGGAGACTCCGTTGGTCGGCGAACAGAAGACAGGGCCACCAGTAGAGTAGATATGGGGATTCTGGACCAACGCATGTTAGTGTCACACCGACACACACGGACACACCACACATGCACACTTGTAGGTGAGGGGGTAAGGTGCGGGTGAGCGGGGAGGGTACAAAGTCCAATTAGTCAGCACTTTTTTTGCAATGTCAGCACATTCCGATCTACCCCCCACCTATGCGATTGACGCATTAATTGACCTTCAAAATCTCCAAAATTGCTAATAGTGCAAGAGTGCGAGCCATGTAAATTCATGTAGTTGTGAGAGCAAAATCTTACACGGACACACCCATACAAGTGAACATGGTGGTGAGGGGTGTGCGGAGGGGTATGAAATTACCCACACATGTGCAGTCCAATGGAGTGGGCGGTAGTGTAGATCATCAAATTCCTGCAAGAAGAAGATGAACCTTGAAAACATGGAGGTGGGACGAAGGGGGACAAGTATCAGATGCAGTTGGGGCAGTAACCTGGAAGAAGGTGAGTCTCTTTCTAATACATTTAATATTTCATTGCATCTCTGTCTGACGTGTATCAATGATAACGCGCGGTTGTCGCTAACGGCACGTGCCAAAACCCCCACCCAAGCGATATTAGCTCTTTCTTTAATTGTGCGAAGGAGGCTGTACGATGACCCGATCATCGTGGCACGTGTGGCCAAACCTCCGCCCAAAAATGCATCATGGAGACAGCAGCAGCAACAGACATGTGTGTGTGTGTGCGTCTCACCTAGCTCGCCCAATAAGATTTAAGCATTTTACAACAACAAATTTAGTGTTCTTCACACATACACACATTTTCGCAAATGTGTAAAGAATATGAGTTTCTCTCCATCTCTCTCTCTCTGTTTTATTCAATCTCATTTATTCTATATATGATGCTGCTTACTGAGCGCAATTTTCTATCAATGTATTTGGGCAAAAGTTTAGTAACATTTTTTTCACCAATGAGTGAAGCCTCTCTCCCATAATACGCCAAATTTTACCCCCTCTACTATTTTAAACGCAGTTAATATTAAGTGATGATATTCGGGGGAATATTCAATTGACTGCATTATCTCACCCGTTGCATATCTGCAAGGAATAGTTGGAGGCATATTAAACTGTCACGAAAAAAAAAAAGTGAAGTGACTTTATTATTTCATCAAACACTAGCCAAGAACTGTGAAATATTAGAAAGGTAAGATTTGCTATTATAATAAATTTATTTAACAATTTATAAGTAAAATTATTATTATTTAAAATATTTTCAGATGGATCTCTCACTGATCAATAATTGTGGAAAAATAAATACATTTTTACCACTTATAAAATTAAGCGATATTGAAATCAATGTCAATTTTAAAGTAATAAAAATGCGGGAGGCCAATACCAAGTTTGGCAAGAAAATAATTATAGATAGTGATAAGTTCTCATTCTTCCTACCGCCTAGATTTAGTAAAATTCTAGACAATAAGGAATATTATAATAATTTAGTTGATAAGATAAATGAAGGATGTATATATGTGAAGATAGAAGAGGGTGGACAATATCGAGGAATTGAATTTATAATGAAAAGTGAATAATAAAGATTAATAGAAAGGAAATAATGTTTTTATCTTTTTTCCCAACTTTGCGGTTAACATATCATGATTCATACATGAGCACGTGTTACATGGTCAAGTTTTCCAAAAGATGTATAGCTGTATAACACACTATCAATTTCAGAAAAACAGAAATAAGCAGTTTGCACACTGTTCAATCTCCCATATGAGAGTCAGAGGTAGCCTCACCCTGTTTTCTGAAGATGTGTAGCCCATAGTCATATCAATTTCAGAAAAACAGAAGTATGCATTTTGCACACTGTTCCGATCCTCTCTGAGAGTCAGAGGTAGCCTCATTAGCAAGTTAACAATCAGTGTAATCAGTTCAGTTCAGTTCAGTTCACAGCAACGTTATAATGAAGGACATTATTAAATTTTTAGTAAGTATTTGCTTTAATATATATATATGGTTTTGCAAATAATTTATTATTATATTAATTACTTTTATCATTTTTAAAACTAATTTTTTAATTTTTCAGAAAGAAATGTTCAAGCCTATAAAAGCCGTTGAAAATATGGACCGCTATAGCGAGGCAGTACGCTACTACCGTGCAACCATGAAAGGACCAGATGATTTCACCGATTGGCTGGATGATGATGATCTACCAAGATTAGTCCACGATATTGCATATGCTGTGGAGGAGGAGGAGAGCTGGGATGATGGTGAAGATGTTATTGTGCGAGGTGACGATGTGGACTTTGAAAGATTAATCGGTCATATTGACCATGAAATTGATTTTGAAGATGATAATTTTCAAGATGATGATGATAATGATAGTGATGAATCTGCTGGTTACTGTAGTGAGACTGAGGCTGATAGAGAGAGAGAAAGAGAGAGAGAAAGAGCGATAGTGGAAGTGTGTGTGTATGTGTATGTATGTACTACCATTATCATCATCATCTTGAAAATCAATTTCATGGTCAATATGACCTAATAATGTTGACAAGTCAACGTCACCTCGCACAACAGCATCATCATCATCATCATCCTCGGCATATGTAATATCATGGAATAATCTTGGTAAGTCATATACATCAAGTCAATCGTGAAAAATCATCTGGTCCTTTCATGGTTGCACGATAGGAGTGCACTGTCTCACGATAGCGGATTGAGGAGGAGAGCGTTTCAAAAGAAGAAGAAGAAATGCCATGTAAAATAACAGACAAGTACCGCCATCACCACCACCACCACAAGTATTTGTGTTGACCTAGCAGCTACAAAAGATGCGAATATATACCTATGCAGAGTGATAATGCAGTGGTATACACAAATAAATTCGAGGGGGTGATGTGTAAAGCCCGTCCAGAAATGGTATTTCTCATGGCGGTCAAGCAGCTGTAAAAGATGACACATACACATTGTGGCTTCAAACATCATCATCATCATCAGGACATCCGCTCATTTGTAAGTATGGAAAATCTTAATTTTTATTATAAACTATCAGATTTGTGAAATACTAATCGTATATGTAATATTATTCATAGGTTTCTCTGTATTTTGTTGGTCGAGCAGTACACAGCCGACAACGATATTTTGTCGGTCGTGCAGTCGCAACCAAAGAGAGACATTAATGATGACTACCACCGAAAGGCCAAGTGTGTAGTCAGACACATCGATGTAGATGTGAAAAAAAAAATTATGATTAGGATTAGGATTTTATTAAATAAAAAGAAATATATATTTAAACAAGTTTATTCTTTCGCCTCCCCCCTCCTCTGATCCTCCTCTTCCCCATCCTCTTCCTCATCTACACCCCCCAACGCTTCCGACACCTCGATTAAAAACTCCTCATCCTGTAGGAGCTCCTCTAATGTCTGGAGGATGCTTTCGACTTCAGGGTCGAATACCCCCTCCTCCTCCCCCTCCTCCAGTTCTACATCTACATCTCCATCCTCCATAGCCATAACTTCCTCCTCCTCCTCCTCCTCCTTGAGGAATTTTTTATTTCCCGAAGGATCGAGATTCTAACAAATTAAATAAATTAAAGGTAAAAAGACTAATAAAAAGTATAATAAGAATAAAAAAATAAAAAAAAAACTTACTGCATTTAATTGCACCATTGTGTATCCAATGCAACTGACAGATTTATACTGAGATGCATCAAAGACTAACTAGCAAACCTAAACTGTAATCTCAAGACAACAAATTCTACTTCCTATCATGTTACTAATTTTGCATAGCATTCACAGTGTAGAATACATTCTCTGCAAAGAGACAGCTTGGAGAAATAAAGAAACATATATGCTTTAATAAAAAATATTTATTCATTTATAATTAATATACTACTCCTCGGCCTCCCACATATACTGTTGCTGCTCCTGCTGTTGCGGATGTTGTTGTCGCCATCGTCGGTGTTCCTGGATGAAATTAAAAAATCCATGCATATCTTCACGGAATTCCAGGAAGCAATCTATACTAAAGATGCGCCGACGACGGCGCTGCGCCTCATCACCATCAGGGGCAGTAGCAACATAGGCAATAGAGGACGTCCTGACGTCCATTACCGTCCGCCAGAACTAATAAATAAAATATATATTGAAATTATTTTGGATAAGAAGAGAGAGAGAGAGAATCTTACCTCAAATTCCTCTGACATCTCCTCGTCATCACTTTCATGCTGCTGCTGCTGCTGTTGCTGCTGTCGCCGTAGCCGTTGTTCACGGCTAAAACTAACATATTCGCGGATTTCTTCACGGAATTCCCTGAAGAAATCCATGACAATGAAGCAACGGCGACGGCGTCGCGCATCATCCTCATCGGGGGCAGCATTAACATAGGCATCGATGGATGCCCTAGCACCAATCAATTCCTGCCAATTCTAATACACAAAATATATTATTTAGGGAAAAATAAAAAAAACAAAAAAATCTTACCATAAACTCCTCCGACATTTCATCAACGTTTTCATTATTTGCAGCCTGCAACAATTGATTAAAAAAAGATCTTTATCACATTAACACTAATTCATTACACCACAAGTCTGATTTCTTGACCACTTTTTACTCACCATTTTTTCACCAGTTTCTTCCTTTTGAGTACACACTTAATATTTGACACTTGATACAGATGATAATACCGCTTTAAAGGAGAATGAAATTTGCAAATGTTTTTATAGAGAGCACATCTCCCACTTAAAAAAAAATCTTGAAAGTATATTTTGCATAGTTGCACTTTTTTCCTCTGAAGCTTCTCCCCCTCTTATTGTCAGAAACAGATTATATATCTACTTAAAATGTAACGTGTAAGCGGGAATGGTATACATTTAATAATGAGAGATCAGTTTGATGTGGGAAAAAAATTATTTATTCAATTATTATATACATTAAGTTAATTTCCTAACTATACTATTAAGGGGGTTATATTCAATAACTCGATCATGTATAATTAAGCAGTATGCGGTGGTATTATGGGGTATATTTTGCATGCATTCCATCTCAATTCGGATGTCAACCGTACCGCTTTTTATACTATCGTTTTGATGCGAGCAATCGATCGGTATGATTGGACCAATAATTGCGAAATCCTGTAGACTTAGCATGGGTGCAGCTTTTCTGCCTGCATAGTAAGACCTTATAAAGTTTAAGTACATATCGTACAGGGTAGAATAGCGCAATTCTTCAAAGTTCAAATTCAATCGATCGTAGGGGTATGATTCCGAATTTAGGTAAAGTTTGACATCCGATAGATAACAATTATCGAAACTAACAGACACTCTATCGCGAGTGTCGGCTCTTTTGTTGGTCCTCAGCGCCAGTATCACGTATCGAGGCTTCTCAAGTTGCGTCGCAGCCTTCACCGTCCACACATGCTTCATCGCGGTAGGCAGTAGCGGATACTCGTACAGATCCCAAGTGCGAAAAGCAACGCTAATCATATTCCCTTTCTCGATATAGCGTAAAAATTGTAATTTTGTCATATCATTTAGGGTGAGATGAGGCATTCGCCACTGTATCCTGCCCAGTTGAACCCTTGATTTGTTAACATTACCACTCTCGGTTATCAGTGCAATATCATCGCGCGCACGTGTTAGCACAAGTTCATGTCGAGCATTTACTACCACACGCTTGTAGTCTTCGCAAAATCCCAGCAGCATTCGCAGCGGCACGCTGAAGCTAAAGTTGTTTTTATTCAATGTCAAATCATAGCCATTTAGACTCCAACCAGCATTCCTCAGAGCAGCACTCTCCTCGCTGGTCAACGTCGCCAAATTCTTGATACTCGTAGTTACACCTACATTCTTACATCGGTCAAAACTCGATATCGTTCAGCTCGTAACGAATCTCATTGAACATGTATGCAACACAATTGTTGTCTAACTTGACCGTGATAGGATTATCGTCAACTTTTGCACCTTCCACCAATTTTCCCTCAACGTAGAGATAACTCTCAGAGGGCAGTGTAACCAGATCCTGCTGCTGTATCGATATGCGTATCTCATATTGTTCTCCAGCGATATATTTGCATACGGATTATACGCATGCATCTCAAATTTAGTTATACGATCGTCAGACATTGGTTTTCCAGTGATATTTAGCGGATCCATTTCTTATATTTCAACGGTCTTTTCACCGTATATCCCAAAGATTGGAGAAACTTGATATTTTTCAGAGTTAGCCCTGTATTAGACTTCAGAATGCCTGTACTAGTAGTATTGTTGTTGTTGTTGATGGATTTGTCTTCTCCGTAATTATCACTGCTGTCGTTGTAAATTAGCATTTCCTCAGATGTAACCTCACGTTGATTTCCTCGTCACCGAAATGTACAAGATTATCGTATTGGTCCAAGATATTCACAGAGAGATAATCAATGCTCCGTGCAACGACTGGCATGTAAATGACGTTTCTCGGTGTTTCCGAGATCTTATATCCTGGCGGTACATTGGGAAAAAATTCGTGTATGGTATGCCTAGGCTTCCCGTTCACATATGTACCGGTGGTGACACTGCACGTAATTCGCAGAACATTAACAGCACTGATCTTTATAGTGCTATCTGACTCGACCCAGTGACGGGACTCGATTATTCTAGTGTTTGAGAATCCCAAGAGTTCTGCAATACTGTTGGGACCCTTGCTGAAATTCACACGATACATGCATCGAATCATACTTCTTAGTGTATTCCGATTTGCATGTATCTCGAGAACATCGTTTAGATCAGTATTCACTAAATTCTCATTTTCTGCAATTTTCTCTTGCAGGTACTTGCTTATTGCATTCAATTCGTAGCACCCAACTGGTATAGTGATCACCTTATCATCATCGCCATAGTAAAACTTGTTATTTTTCTGATTTACATTGGGAATTGAGTTCCATGCCTGAAAATCTACAAGACCGAGCTCGTATGGACCATCGTAGAGATTGATTGGCGGGAAAAAGTCGACATTCAGCACAGACGTTCCACGACCACTTAATGTAAATGTACGTGACATTATTACCGAGAGTTATCGTGAAGAAATCTGACGCACAACTGACCACAAAAGCTGGTATCATAGCTCTGATAAGCATTGTAATTATAGTAGATTCTAATATTTGGCGGGAAATAATCAAACAATTCGGTGGGTGGTCTTAAATCACCAAATGAGTCAAAGTAAAGTACCCTATTTCCACGTTTAACGTATGCTACCCAATGAGTGCCTGGCCCACTCCAATCGTCCAGATTTATGATTGCACATTCATCGGGATGTGGAGCATCGGGAGGCAGTGCATTACGCATAAAAACACCACGAAAACCTCGAATATTTTTACAGACTTTAGCTAGCTGAATGTTGGTGGTAGGACCATCGGATGGTAATTTAACAATTATTTTTTTTTAACTTCTTTCTTCTTCTTCGACTTCTTGGTCACACCCTTACCATGCTTGTAAGGCGCTAGATAAAGCCCACGACCTCGTGCTAGTTCCATCGCACGATTGTGACGCTGCATTTCCTCCAGCTGTTTTCGTGCTGCCTTGGCATCATTCACGGCCTTTGCGATACCTGATGCTCCACCGGCCAATGCACCAAACGCACCGAGCAATGGTAGCAGTGGTAAAATCCCACCCTTTTTCATCATTTTCCTCTTCTTCTTCTTCTTACGCTTCGTAGTATCCTGATTAGGTATCCTTTTCCTAGCACAGAGGCCCATGCCAAGTTTCCTCTTTGCACTCATGGCGATCCAAACAGCTGTTGCGTTTGCTCTCTCACCCAAGGTTGCGTCTCCAGCAGTGATACGCTCACGTGCACTATCAGCGAGAATCTTGTCAGCTCTATGTCGCTCCGGCAGTTCTTTGCTACGTGAATAGGCTATATCGTGTTCCCTGCAAGCAGCGTCCAACTTGTTTATTCCACGTTCACCTCGTTTCAATCGTTCTTGCAATCGTGTCCCCGGTCCACAAAACTGATAGCCCGGTAGGTGTAGTTCGACTGGTAGTTTGTTGAGCAAGCGGTTAAACAGACCACTTCCCAACTTTTTCCTAGACATTTGATTACTCCTTTTTGCAGAGTTGACAGTTTCTCCTCATAGGAGCCGGACCATCAATCTGTGTGTACAGTAGAGGTACATGCTTTATACAACGACGACAGGCTTGCACGTCACAATCAGACTGAATATGCAGCGCTAATTTTTCCCAAATGTGTTCTATTGCCTCGGGAAAAAACTTTAGCAGTACTGTACGGGGGATAGATTGAATTTCCTCGACACTAAGATTATAAATATCAGTTGAAACGTCTTTCATCGTAGCTGTCTACAGAGATAATGAGCTCTTTTGGGCGAGAGAGTCGGTATAAATACCAATCGCATAGTTTCAGATCAGTCAGTTGCAGGTGGTAGATTGATAAAATGCGATTCGTGAAACATTATCCACGTATTCAGGTGACGAGCGTTGATAGGCTGACGAAGCCTATGGCGAAACGACATGGAAAACTCTTACCATGCACAATACGTGGTATCGTTTGCGGCCCGTCAAATTGCGGCAAGACAAATGTACTGCTCAATCTGATTGAGAGTCCAAACGGTCTACGGTTCTCCAACGTCTACGTCTACTCAAAGTCGTTGCATCAGCCAAAATATCAGTATCTCCAACAGCTCTTGAGTAAAATTCCGGAAATTGGTTTTCACGCGTTCGCCAACAATAGTGATGTGATTGCGGTAAACGAGGCTTTGCCGGACTCTGTCTTTATATTTGACGATGTCGCGTCCGACAAGCAGAACAATATCCGCGATTACTTCTCCATGGGTCGACACTCAAAGATTGACAGTTTTTACCTGTGTCAGACGTATGCCAAGATACCCAAACATCTCATTCGAGATAATACTAATTTCATGATAATATTCCGCCAAGACGGTACCAATCTGCGACACATTTACAACGATCATGTGAATACAGACATGACATTTGACCAATTCACCAAATTATGCTCACACTGTTGGCATGAAAACTATGGATTCTTGGTGGTGGACAAGGACAGTCCTCTTCAAGATGGACGATATCGAAAGGGTTTTAATGAGTTTGCATTGCTCTAATTAAATCAGTCTGATTAGATCAGTTCAACTGACCTGTTCAACCAGTTCAACTGACCTGTTCATCGGTTCAACTGACCTGTTTATCGGTTCAACTGACCTGTTCATCGGTTCAACAGACCTGTTCAACCAGTTCAACTGACCTGTTCATCGGTTCAACTGACCTGTTTATCGGTTCAACTGACCTGTTCATCGGTTCAACTGACCTGTTAAAACAGTTCAACTGACCTGTTTATCGGTTCAACTGACCTGTTCATCGGTTCAACTGGTCGATTCAATCAGTTCAACTGAATGGTTCAAAGATGGATGAGAAGGAGCTTATCAAGAAAATTGCTGAAACCAGTCAGATAATACGGAAGAAGCATCGAGCATTGGAAACTGGTAGACTTGAGAATGAGGAAGCGTTCACCGAAGCTTATCAACCGATAATTGCACCACTAAGGAAATTGGTATCAGTGATGGAACAGACAAAGAATCATGCAAAGAATAGCAGTAAAGAGGTATATGATGATGATGATGAGGGGAACGATGAGATTGCAGATGATGATTATACCAATATGTCATATACAGGTATAATTGGTTCAACACCAATTGTAAAACAGTATGATACACTTGGACAAAGATTTGGCAGTAACAATTCGGTAGATCAGTCCAAACGTATGCGTTTGGATTCACGTCTCTCACCGATTGAGAGCGATCATGCATTGTACGCATCATCATCATCAGCAGCAGTAGCAGCTACTGCTGCTGCTGCTGCTACAACACCCTCCGTGCTTGAACAGTCTGTTCGTGAAATGATGCGGAGTCAGCCAGACGCTACAATAAATGCAATGTCCAAGAATCTTGGACCTAATGCGCGAGAATACATGAAATTATTCTTTGCCGACCCGAAAGATGTCATAGATAATGTTTATGGTGTGTATTACAAGGGTGATGATTTAATGCTTGGCAAAACAAGGTTTAAAGTCACTAAAAACGATACGATTATTGTCAATGATAAATCTTTTCCCGGCACACGGGGTCTGTTTGAACTAATTTTCAAGAAATCATCAAATCTAAATGTCTACACGGATAAAGATTTGAAAAACTATAAGGAAATTCTAGAGATTACAAAAGCACACAGACGTCAAAATTCTGATAAAAATCTATTCAGACAAAATATCTATATCGCTATTCAGACAAAATTCGAACATACAGAGGAAAACTATATCAGCGACTGCAGTAGCAACAGCTCTCATGTCCACACCATCTTCCCAACACGAGGGTCATGGTATTTCAATGAAATTGGTTAATAGTAAACCTATCGAGTATGTACACTGGGATGATCCAAATGAACTGGTTGCTCGTCTCAGACTCTTGATTGCATCTCAATCGGCCGGTCACACTGGTCATGAAAATGAAATTTTATCGATCGTCGAGGAACTTCGCGAAGCCGATTTGATTCTATAAAAATATCGACAATTTGGGAAACGGTATCAGTTTAGCATGACTCATTGCGGTAGTATGACAATAAGGCTAGAATGAAAAATAAAGTTTGGTTTAGAATCACGAAGAAGAAGAAGGGGGCGGATTGGATTTCTGTACTCTGCCAGCTCTTGCAGCAACTCGTGCTCTGTTTCACTAGCAAAAAAGGAGAAGAAGAAGCCGAGGAATGAGTAAGGAAAAGAGACAGCTGGTCGAAGAACTGCATAAGCCTGCACGGCGAAATTTCCCACGAAGACGGGTAATCGTACGTGGTTACGATGATCTCTGGCAGGCAGATTTGGTTGATATGCGCAACTACAAAGACTCTGGCTACCAATACATATTGACATGTATCGATGCATTCTCAAAGTATGCTTGGGCTGCTGCACTAAAGACTAAGAATGCCGAGGACGTTAGTGCAGCGTTTGCTAAAATTCTGCAAAAGAGTGGAGGAGGAGGAAGATGTCCGAGAAATCTGCAGACAGATGACGGCAAAGAGTTCTACAATGCCACATTCCGAAATCTCGTGAAAAAACATCCAATTAATCACTATTCGACATACAGCCCAATGAAGGCGTCGATCGTCGAACGTTGGAATCGAACGCTAAAGGCTGAAATGTGGAAGCAGTTTAGTTTAAATGGAAATTACAAGTGGTGTGCGATACTGCAAGATCTCGTCTCGGCTTACAATAAGAAACGCCATCGCACTATCCAGATGCGGCCTGTAGATGTGAGGCCTGATACTCTGATTGCAGAATTTAATCTGTCGAAAATTAGAAAAAAACCGGCCAAATTCAAGATTGGAGATTTCGTGAGAATAAGTAAATTTAAGAGAGTTTTTGCCAAGGGATACACACCAAACTGGACAACTGAAGTCTTTGCAATTACCAAAGTTTGTTATACCACACCCGTCACCTATCTTCTGCAAGACTATCGTGGCAAAGACATTAAAGGCGGTTTCTACGAGTATGAATTGCAAAAGACAAAAGTTCCCGATACATATCTGGTGGAGCGGGTACTGCGCAAAAAGGATAATAAGATTTATGTAAAATGGTTGGGAATGGATTCATCGTGTAACTCTTGGATTAATAAAAATGACATTGTATAAGATTTCCAATAAATAATAAATCAGTCTTTTATTCCACCAATCGTGTCTTACAATATTCATTTTGCATTATAAATACATTCCTCATTGCACATACTTTCCTCGCACAATGCCATGCACAGTGGTGAAATTTATCATTATTCACATAGTCCTTCAGACGAAATTTAAACATTTGATCGTCAAATTCTCTAATGTTCAACGTCGGGTAAAAATCTCTGAGCCATGTAATCTTCTCCAGTCCCTTTACGTATACAGTGATGGTCTTCACATCATCCTCATCCTGGAGAATCATTCGGATTATATCATTCATCAGCTGACTGCACTGTTTGTATGGTGTATAACCATCAGTCCAGCAAAATCCATGATGATTGTTGCGCAGCCAAGTTGCCCGTTTTATTTCCTCATTGGTCAGCCAATTGTAGGAAAAGGGCTCCCTGAAGACTAAATGTTGTAGTCTCTTTCCGTAGAGGGCGGCAAACTCTTTCACGATGAATCTCTTATTGTCCAGAGTAAATCCCTGCACATCGATAAAAATCACTTTGGTGCACTCCATGACAACTATTGACCTCTGACTAAATTAAGGCTCCGTGCACTAGCCACCTTTATACATTCGAAAACGCTTACATTGCAACTACTTAAATCTATAGTAAATACTAATAAACTATACTAAACTTATTTTATAGTGCCCCCACGGAAGAGTCGAGTATGAATCATCATCATCATCTGTGAGGAGGTAACGTTTGTCGTCATGCGGACTAAGAGCAATTTTTCTCTGTGAAACGGAATAGACTTTGTGCAATTTGGATCTTATATTATTCTGAACTCTAATTTTCTCCGTTGAATTCTGTAAACATTCAACATAATCTTCGAAAGTTATCTCCTTTGCAATCACATAATTTTTCACTCCTTTAGCCTTTTTTACAATTTCAGCAGACCCATTTACCTTCAGAGAATACATTTTCGATCTTAGTCCCACAAATTCACTCATAATTTTCCCGTTGTTCTCATCTTTCATGAGACCGGGGATTTTCTTATTTAAGAGCGGGATATTGTAGATGTTGTCAGGTGGATAGTCACTTGTATCAAATTTGTGAATATCCCGCCTCATGATTTGATAAACGTCCTCACAGATAATGTCATAAATCAAACTATCCGTATCAGTATAAAGAACCTTACAACTAGACCCGAATGTGTGATGCATATAATCATAATGAAATTCATACAAGCAAGTTTTTGAAATATCTAATATGGACATGCCTACGTAAATTGGTTTATCAAATTTAACTGATAATTTGGAAAGTTCAATAGCGGCCAGATTCTCATTGAATATCGCGCGACTGTGAAAATTTGGCTTGGAGATTAACGCTTCAGCCCCATATCTTCCCTCCCACTTGGTCACGAGCTTCACGTCAACGCGATTTCGCACATTCTCCATCGTTTTCCCGAAAACCGCATTGTTCATCAGCTTAAACAGATTTTTCTCAAAATCATTCTTCGCGGTTGTACGTAATCGCGTATTAAGCTGGATGTAAGAGTTGAGCCAGGTGGACTGCTGAAACCGTAAACCACGATGGATACGCTTGAGTACAAGACCATGTCGCAGACATTGCTGTAGCGCACGGTAGTGTATCACATAACGCTCCTTATCGCTTACGGTTGCAAGCAGCTTCACCTGACTCGATGAACCCGACGGTTTTTCACGAACCGGACAGAATGGTAAATCACTGTGCTTGTCATGAAGCTCGCGTGGGTACTCGAGATCCACCTCAAGGATGTATCCGATTGGGGAATCCATGGGAACGCTAAAGACGTTAAAATATACAGCGTCCTCCATCCATTGGAAGTCGTGTGTCGGCAATGGTTGACTCATTGCCCAACCATACAAGTTATTCACATCAAAGTACATCAGGTAACGCGATGCTTCCTCCGGATTAAAATCTGACATGTACTTATTATTGGCTTTAGCATATCGATGGGAGCACTGACTCAAACCACCGCGTATTCCACGTTCAATGAATAAAAGCATATCAATGTCGGTAAATAATTCTAGTTTAACATTAGTAAATTTTAACATTGCATCCCAGGTGAAGCCTGGGAGCGTATAATAATGTGCAGGATCTAGTGTATAATTTTCAATGCAGCTATCGCGAAAATTCTCGAAAACATCAGCCAATAATAGTACGTCAGTCTTTAAATAAAGGTCACTGTACTCTCCAAGCGTTCTCACCTGGAATCTGGTCCACACATCTACAGCATGATTATATGCATCATCCATTATATTGCTATCGGTTAATCTATTATAAAATGATTCACGTGTAGGTAAAACCATCTCTTCCAATTTGGACAGATCGTCCACATAGTCGTAAGGAAAAATACCTTTCTTCGTAAGTAAATTAAAATGATTATCGTCTAAATTTGGAAACTGTGATTTTAGATTTAATAATTGTGATTTTTCTAAATATGAACTAAGCTTGTCCAGACTAGAGGCTAAAAATTTAAATGAATCTATAAAACGCAATTTAATATTGTATTCTTGAACATATTTTGTAAATGAAATGTATTTTTCCTTATTCAGGGGGAGTAGTTCGATCTGTCCCCCGAAAGCGTTCGCGATCTCTTCAATTACAAAATGTGCATCGTAGCCTGATAAATTGTGAAAAATTACTGGAATAACATGCGAATCTTTAAAGTTTAAATTACAACTATTGTGGGCAGGTCCCCTATATCTACCATTAATATGATCATGATCGCGAACTACTATATCGCCTGGAAGAAACGGCTTTTTACAGATATGACACTGTGAATCTTGCGCGTGTCGTCTTAAATCTAACAAATTGAGCGGTTGCATAGGTTGCTCACTGTTCAGTTTGTCTCGTGCAAATCGTGCAATTTCCAACAATTCACGAGCAAACCAATTTGAACAATCTAAACCGCGGTATGAACTATATCTAGTAAGAGACTCATCTCTATTACAATTAAAATAATAACCTACACTAAATGGTATGTGATGCTGATAAGTGTTTGTGTTCTGTGAGGGATCCGAATTGTTCACCTTTCTCAAAAGACACTCAAAATCAGCATACACTATAAACGGTACGCGTTCACTGTTCTTAATGTTTTTAAAACTAATCCATCGATTGTCTGCAGTGGGGAGAACCGCTCTCACTGGTTTCACACGTTCACAGTCTACAATGTGATGATCCAATTTCTCCCGAGTGTGGAAATAGTGGAGGCATCTGCAATATAATTACTAATTAGACACTGAAAAAAAATTTTTTTTTCTCTTCTTCTTCTTTTCCATCCTTACCTATCACATATAAACTTTGAAGACCGATGTTTGCTGAGCTGCATTCCAACGAGACGTGACAGGTTCTTGATGCATGTAAAGTGTCCGATTCCCTCAGAATCAGTTAGAAGCAGTAGATTAACGTGTCTCGCACGTTTCAACGTGGTCAGCTGTAGTGGTACTATTTTACCAGCATCCTCAGCATCACACTCCGTGGTGAAAACATTGATCGACACATCATTATCCGACTCAAATCTTCTAATTTCCCGCAAAGATGTTGGGAAGGAAATGTTTTCAATGTTCAATACTGATCTGTAGTGCGGATATGATTGAGTGCGACTTGTATGCTAGGTAGCTGGAAATAATGCCGCTACAACTGACCATGCGAAACATGCATTGTCCGAACTATCAATGTTAATCACTGCCTTCTTCTTCTGAATGTAGTTGGGTAAACTTATACATGCACCGGATCGCAGAGGATTATACTTGTTCACGTTTAACTGTAAATGTATAATCTGTGTCAATTTCCACCCACTGTCACGCTCCTGGAATTCTTCCAGCTCCCTCAGCAGCGGTTCCTTCACATGCTCACGATACCACCCACTCGAATTGTCTGTGGTGAAGAGCGACAAATTCTTGGTGGCAAAAGTCTTCACTTCGCTCTTCTCACCACTTTCAAAGTTTGCGCAAAAAACACAGTTCACTTTCACAGATGTAAACTTTTGCAGCGCGTCTGAAAGTTTATCGGCCACTATCTCTTCGGCTTCCTGAAGAAATAGCTTCGGGTCCATATAATTAAAATTAACAATCATCCCACTAAATAAACGTGATTTGAAGGATGACTCCAAATCTTCCCACTGTAGGTGAGATGGTTGTTGTTATGTACCAGCACCAAACTTGGAGTCTTGCTCTCTGTATCCGTAGGAGCATACACTTCAGACGCACAATTTTAGCAAATTTTTTCTGCCTCAGTCCGACAGATATATTATTATCAATACTTTGATTGATTGAATCAATATAATTTACACATTGAATCTTCCAATGCTTAAACTCTATGGGAGTTTTAATTAATCTTAAAGATTTAATTAGTGTAGCCTCCATTTTTCCAAGTAAACCAATGTGTCTACTGTAGTATAATTTTAAGCCAAGTATACCTATCTGTGATTCAATTCCTACTGAAGTACAATAAAAATCTACAGCCACTAAATATTATCTTAGGTGCAAGATTTCATTGATGATGATGATGAAATTTGCAGTCAAAATGCATCGATAGAAAAATGTAATTGGACAAAAAAAGAGAGGAGTCATATCTGCTATAAAATGCTTAAATCTAATTGGATCCCAGGTGAGATGTGTCACCAGTCTCATATAAAATGCTTAAATCTTATTGGGCGGGCTAGGTGAGACGCACACACACACACATGTCTGTTGCTGCTGCTGTCTCCATGATGCATTTTTGGGCGGAGGTTTGGCCACACGTGCCACGATGATCGGGTCATCGTACAGCCTCCTTCGCACAATTAGAGAAAGAGCTAATATCGCTTGGGTGGGGGTTTTGGCACGTGCCGTTAGCGACAACCGCGCGTTATCATTGATACACGTCAGATAGAGATGCAATGAAATATTAAATGTATTAGAAAGAGACTCACCTTCTTCCAGGTTACTGCCCCAACTGCATCTGATACTTGTCCCCCTTCGTCCCACCTCCATGTTTTCAAGGTTCATCTTCTTCTTGCAGGAATTTGATGATCTACACTATCCCCCACTCCATTGGACTGCACATGTGTGGGTAATTTCATACCCCTCCGCACACCCCTCACCACCATGTTCACTTGTATGGGTGTGTCCGTGTAAGATTTTGCTCTCACAACTACATGAATTTACATGGCTCGCACTCTTGCACTATTAGCAATTTTGGAGATTTTGAAGGTCAATTAATGCGTCAATCGCATAGGTGGGGGGTAGATCGGAATGTGCTGACATTGCAAAAAAAGTGCTGACTAATTGGACTTTGTACCCTCCCCGCTCACCCGCACCTCACCCCCTCACCTACAAGTGTGCATGTGTGGTGTGTCCGTGTGTGTCGGTATGACACTAACACGCGTTGGTCCAGAATCCCCATAGCTACTCTACTGCCACCGACCTCGGGAAACGAGGTCACGGCTCGTTGAGAAACGTCAGGCTCACGGCGCCCGCAGCCCCTACAAGGGAACAACAGGTTCCAGAACCGGTGTTTTCAGTGGCTGACCTCCACTAAGTCGAGTGGGAGGCGCCCGAGGACACCGTGAGCGATTCAGACATAGATGCGGAAGCCTACGAGTCTGAAGACGACGACTTCTCCGATAGCGGATCGGAAGTCAATTATGGGGACGCGGAGGAAGATGACTCGGCGGAGATCGCGGAAGCTCTCGGTCCCGATGAGAAGCTCCAGGGCACCGTCGACAGGGTAGGCGCGATCCGCGAGCGATTTAGCGCGGCTAGGGAACGAGTGGGCGCGCTTAGCGACCGCGAACCGGGCGCGATCGGCACTGACGAGGGGGGCGCCACGGAGGGCGACTCCACGGTGTGCGTCGCGCGTCCGTGTCGCGACGACCCGTCATTGGAGCGACTCGTGCCCGCTGCCGAGGATCGCTTCTTCTTGTCTTTGGATCTCACGGGCCTCAGGTTGCGAGCGATGCTGGGCATCGGGGCCAGGCGCTCGTACTTGGGGTCGCGAGCGTTCGAGAGGATCGAGACTGAAATGGTGTCGGTTCGGAACCAATGGATGCAGGTCGCCGAGGGTAGCGTAACACCGGTGTTAGGCGTCATTACCCTTAGGCTTGAGCTCCATGAAATATCGCGTCGGGTACGTTTCCGGGTGGTACGCGAGCTGGATTACGAGTACATACTCGGAATGGACTTCTTAAGGTCCTTCGAGGTGCAATTCGACTCATGGTCAGGGCATTGGCGAACGAGAAAACGTCAATGTCTCCAAGCTGCGGATCCAGTCGCAGCAATAGTTAGCTCCGGGGCGGTATTCGAGTGCTACGCGATTGCTGAGATGTCGGAGACTCAGCAAGCCGCGCTATAACGACTCCTCGAAGGAAAGCTGAAAGAGCGTACGGGGCCGTTGGCGATGACGACCTTGGTCGAACATCGTATAGATGTCCAAGGTCATCCGCCTATACGGCAGGCCATGCGACGCTACTCCCCCGCGATTTTAGAAATCGCGAAGCAGGAGGTCGATCGGTTATTAGCCGAGGGAATAATCGAGCCATCGACAAGTGCATGGACGAGTTGCCCGCTCTTTCCGAGAAAAGCGAACGGAACGCGACGCACATGCATTGACCTTCGGGCGGTCAATGATGTGACAAAAAAGGACGCGTATCCGTTACTGCACATCGACAGCATACTCGATAAGCTGTGACACGCGAGCTACATTTCTACGCTAGATCTGAGCCAGGCGTATCACCAGATACCCATGGCGGAAGACAGCAAAGAAATCACAGTTTTTATCATTCCAGGTAAGGGTTTTTCAATACCGACGCATGCCGTACGGGTTGACGAACGCCCCCGCGACGTTTCAAAGATTTATGAATCGGCTAATTCCGCCGGAGTTCGATCCGTATGTCTTCATGTACCTGGATGATATTATCATCATGACAGAAACGTTCGAGGAAAACCTGGAATGGCTAGGTCGGGTCTTCGACACTCTTCATAACGCGGGACTGGAAATCAATCGCGAGAAGAGTAAGTTCTGTCGGCCGGAAGTGAAATTTCTGGGGTATCTGGTCAACTCGAAAGGGTTAGCACCAGATCCGGATAAAGTAGCTCCGGTGTTAAAGTTCCCAGCGCCTACCGACATGAAAACGCTCCGTAGTTTTCTGGGTATGGTCGGCTGGTACTCGCGGTTCTTGCCGGACTTTGCACGCGATAAAATTCCGCTCGTCAGGCTGATGCGGAAAGACGAGCGGTGGCAGTGGGGCGAGGAGCAGCAGCTGGCTTTCGAGAAGCTAAAAGCTGCGCTCTGCTCCGCGCCGGTGCTGGCGCGACCGGATTTCACGTGTCAGTTTCACGTGCAGACGGACGCAAGCAACTACGCGATCGGGGCAGTACTGTCACAGGACATCGACGGTGATGAGCATCTGATATGCTATATCAACCGGGTCCTGAATCGACACGAGCGAAATTACTCCACGACGGAAAAGGAGTGCCTCGCGGTAATTTGGGCCATTAAGAAGCTCAGGCCCTATATCGAGGGTTACGAATTCGTGGTCATCACAGATCACAGCAGCCGCAATGGCTGCGTAATCTGAAAGGTCCATCGAGTCGGTTAAGCCGATGGGCTCTAGAATTGCAGCAGTATAACTTTAAAGTTATACATCGCAAAGGGGCAATGCACCGGGTTCCCGATGCCTTGTCCCGTGCAATTCTGGAGGATGACCACACCGAGGCGGTTGGCGGAACCAGCGAGCCCAACCCGGTCTTAAAAAGGGCGATCGACGCGGCGGAATTTGCGCGGGACGAATGGTACGCGAAAAGAATTGCGCGGATCGGCCGCGCATCGCACGCGTACCCGGACTGGAGGGTCGAGGACGGGTTAATTTACTGCCATCGTCCGGAGGCAGAATTAGAGGTGCTAGATCCAACGGCGGAACGTTGGAAACTAGTAATTCCAAGGGGGGTGAGGAAGTTAGCGATCGGCGAAGCGCACGTTCCGGCCACCTGCGGACACGCGGGGATACAGAAGACATACAACCGGGTATGTCGGGAGTATTATTGGCCGGGAATCTATCAAGATGTTGCCAGCTTCGTCCGATCGTGCAAGAAGTGCCAGCAACATAAGGTTTCGCAGGGAGCTCCCTCCGGCTTAATGGGAAGTCGGATAGTGGAGCGACCGTGGACCGTGGTGGCGGCGGACATGATGGGTCCGTTTCCACCGAGCAGGGCGCAATCGCGCTACATTGTAGTTTTTGCCGACAATTTCAGTAAAATGGTCGAACTACAAGCGCTGAGGAGAGCGACCGCCCAGAAAATGTTGCAAGCATTTCAGGAACTGGTGGTCTACCGATGGGGATCACCAGAGATTTTCCTGAGCGACAACGGCACGGAATTCGCCAATAAGGAGGTTACGGATTTCCTTAAGCAGTTGCATATACGGCAGGTAACCATCCCACCGTATCATGCACAGGCGAACCCGGTTGAGAGGGTCAACCGGGTAATTAAAACAATGATCTCAACGTACGTGGAGCAAGATCATCGTAATTGGGATGTCCACCTGTCCGAGTTCAGGTTCGCGATCAACACCGCGGTGCAGGCTTCGACAGGCGTGTCGCCAGCATTCCTGAACTACGGTAGGGAACCCGCGATAGCGCCGAATCTAAGACGGGACATCGAGGGCCCTAAAGAGATCGTGCGGCAGGATACCGCGGGATGGATATCACGGATGAAGCGGATGCCGCTTCTATACGACATCGTGCAGGACGCCGTGGAGGTAGCGAGTGCCAGACAAGCTCGCTACTATAATAAAGGGCGTCGCGATGTCACGTTTCGTGTAGGGGATTTAGTTTGGCGCCGAAACCACGTGTTGTCGTCGGCGGCCAACTATTTCGCTGCGAAATTAGCGCCGGTGTACGACGGACCGTACCCGATCGTGAGGCGTTTGTCACAGGTAGTCTATGAGTTGGGTGAAACTCATGGACGTACCAACCCAAAGGTTCACGTTTCGGACCTGAAACCGTTCATCGCTTCTCTGGAAGAGATCGATGAACAGGAGACCAGCCCTGCCGGAAATCCTGGGGATACACCCGCGGTAACCCCAGCTTCCGGAAATGGGGCACGGGGTCAGGACGAGGAAGATGCGCGACCGGCATCGCCGCTCTCCTCGGCGTGGGCTCAGCGTTTACGCCCACGCAAGTCCTAAGGTCTTCAGCGAGCTAGGGGTATGCACAGCGAGCGAATCTATGTTACCTGTTGTACGTGATATATGTTAGAAATATAGAATTAGGATTTATATTATATTCCCCGGTATAGCATGGAGCAAGGGAACCCATGGGAGCGGAGCCAGCCGCGAGTGGTCAGGGATGGCGACAGCTTATGGGTCCGTTACTCGATGGACGGAGCCAGCGATGGGCGAACGATGGCGGGAGTGGCGGAGCCCGGGTGGAGTTACCCCATGAGGGGACTACCGAGTCGGGAGCGCGACCCCAAGAATCGGCATGGGCGTATTGGGAGGAGGAAAGAAGACGCCGAGAGGAGGACGCCGCTGAGCGGAGGAAAGATCGGGAGGATCGGCGGCGGATGCTCCAGCAAATGGAGCGGATGCTGTAGCAGCAAGCACGGGGAGTGCCTGGACCCTGCCGACGCAAACCGGCACCAACGACGGGAGGCCGTAAGGGAGCAGCGGGACCGGCTACCGTGACGGGCGGACAATCAGGGCCGGAGAAGAGACCGACCAACGCCGGACGAGCGGGGGTAAAACCCACCGGCTCCCGCAGGAAACGGGGCAAGCGCGGGGGAAAGGGCAAGAAGAGGGCCCCTACCACGCCAGCGGGCAAATCTGGGCCGACGGAGCAGCCCGGGACTTCCGGGGCCGCAACAGCGAAGCCGGACTCCATGGAGACCGAGGTGGAGGCCCTGTCGCGTCTCTTGATCGATTTAGATTAAGTTAGGTTTAAGTTGGTGGTGGGTAAAACGTTAAGTTAGATTAAGTTAGGTTAAGTTGGTGACGGGTAGAAGTAAGTTAGCTTTAAGATAAATGTAAGGCGTACGGAAGGCGTACTTTTATAAAATATAGTGTTATACTTAACAAATTGGTTTTATTTCAGCATACCCCACCGTAG
This sequence comes from Sclerodermus sp. 'alternatusi', assembly GCA_037305995.1. Lineage (NCBI taxonomy): Eukaryota > Metazoa > Arthropoda > Insecta > Hymenoptera > Bethylidae > Sclerodermus > Sclerodermus sp. 'alternatusi'. The sequence goes on from CM074553.1 coordinate 159,368, forward strand.
TAGGAGGAAATCATCGCAGTGGTTCGGCTTGAGTAACGCTTTCCATAGCTACGCTCCGGTCAAACTCCTGGTTTGAATCTAGGAGGGGGGATGTGTAACGATGTAAAAAACCGTTGCAGCATCTCTCGACCGATTCCCGATATTAAGAGAATATCGGGAATAAGTTGAGCACACTCGGCACTGTAGCGCCTATGCTGATGTCTGGATCAGCGGGCGAGGCAGTGGGGTGGTGCCGAGTTACGCACCGATTTATTCAGCACGGCTTTTTTCAGCAAAGTCAAGATTGCGCACGACCAGACTCAGCACGACCTATTTACACACAGCGAATATTATGCACGACCGAATTGCGCACCATTTGTTTTTGGAAATAGACCGAATTCAACACAAAATTAAATTAACAAAAATATAACTAGATTCCTGTATAAAATAAAATTAGTGGGGTCCATTTCGACAGAAACAAATTCGACACACGTTTTTTTAACGTTTTCAATTTTAGTACGGATTTTTTGAAGCGACATTTTTCAACATTTCAAATTGAAATTAGAATAAGGAAACGAGGTTCTAAGTAGTTAACATCTGGTGGTGTGTATTGTCAACTCGTCGAAAACACGCGTGTCGAAGTGGTATGTATCGAAATGGAATCCACTAATTTTATTTTATGCAGGAATCTAGTTATATTTCTGGTAATTTAATTTTGTGTTGAATTCGGTCTATTTCCAAAAACAAATGGTGCGCAATTCGGTCGTGCATAATATTCGCTGTGTATAAATAGGTTGTGCTGAATCTGGTCGTGCGCAATCTTGATTTTGCTGAAAAAAGCCGTGCTGAATTCGGCCGTGCTGAATAAATCGGTGCGTAACTCGGCTCCTCCCGAGGCAGTGAGTTGGAGAGAGAACGATGCGAAAGCGTCGTGTCTCTGTCCGACGGCCGGGTGTAGCAGAGTCTGTCTCTGTCTCGCTCATTGCGCGCGGTCTAACATCGGGTTGGACTAATTCCTCCGAACAATAATAGAAAGTTCGGCTATGTCGGTATTGGTCTGATTGGTTGTGTGCGTGGGGAGGATCTTGAACTGTCAAACTGACAGTTCAACGATCTTTCCTCATTGCCGTTATTGTCTTCGTTGTGTGTGGAGGTCAACCAGTGTCGCGAGTTCTGTGCAGCAATCTTGTACGTGAGGTGGACGGTATTGCGCTTGGGATACTGCTGCGTTGGATTGACTTCCGGAGCAACAAATGTAAGTGGGACGCCACTTCATTTGGTGTATTTTGTCTTTTGTGAGTTTTGTGATTGGTTTGTGTTAGCGTATTTTCCCGTGGAGGCTAGCCACCTCAATTGCGCAGGGAGGTAGGAATTACTTCTCCTGCTGCACCGTAGCACCCCGCGAAGCACTTGCCCTCGGGTTGGACTATCGCCTCTCGCAGGGTGGAGTGACTTCGACCGAACGAAGGTCTTCGCGGTATAGCCGACGGCTTGTGCTACGGCATTTAGGAAGGTCGCGAGCGTAGAGCGAGCGGGCGCTCCCGATTTGTTAGGGTATTCGTTGTTGTAATTATTTTGTAAGATTTCCGTGCGAGCGAAATCGGTAGTTACGGAATAAATCTGGTTGTTGAATTGAACGCGGATTTATTCAGTTACCTTCCATTATTATTAGTATTTCAGGGTCACCCGCGGCTTCAAAAGAAAACACACCCTCGGTCTCTTTCCTCCCGGACGGTCGGGAAAATAAATAAATTATTTGTTTCGCGATATCCTCTGGGGTTTCACCCAGCTCCAGGGGAACGTCTAATTCGTGTATTACAAAATATAATAAAATTATATACAAAAATTTATTTTCTTAGTGTGTAAAGTCTCGTAATTAGTTATTATAGGTTTGTTCTTCGTTGCTGCACTAGCTACACTGGTGCAATTATATGCCAATCAGGAACCAATAACAGTATTTTTCTAGTTTCTGATTGGCATATAATTGCACCAGTGTAGGTAGTGCAGCAACGAAGAACAGACCATATATTTGTTAGCCATCTGGTGTTACTTTAGTGAATTTTTTTCCTATAAATTCTATAAGAGAGAGTGAGATAGCACTGAGCCCGATCTGCTTTCTCACTCTTTCCGTTTCCGGCTTCACTCCCCTCGCCTACAAACTTTGAGAATGCTTGGTCTAGTTGTACACTGACCGGCAATGAACGAGTCCCTGTTAGGCATCGAGTATAGCCTTTGACTATATAAATATGGACTGCTAGTGGCGAACTTCATATGTGTCGCCGACCTACAACAGCGCTGTCAGACCCCAATTTTATTGGTGGTATTTTCGGTAACTAAATTAAAACGTGACTGTGTATTGTTTAGTGAAACATAGGTTACGTCCTTTGAATTATTGTGTAAAAAGAGTGCCCTAGAAGACTTTATTTTTAAAAAGTTTTAAAATGGGTCGTTATTGCGTTATAAAAGGATGCAATTCATCCTCGTATTTATCCAAACGAAAAAGGGAGGAAGAAAATCCGACTCCAATTTCATTTTTCAAGTTTGTATATATTTAGTTGTTTAAAAATTTTGCTTTAAATGAAAATAGTTTTTTATTTAACTAAATATTATATATTGTAGGTTCCCTAAAAATCCGAAATTAAAAAATATGTGGCTTAATACTGTAGCTAAGTCGAACAATTCTGATTTACAAAATTTAACACAGGCAAAAATTTGTAGCTTGCATTTTGCTTCAAATTGTTTTTCACATTCAGGATTTAGAAAAGTATTACTAAAATCAGATCTATACCTTCAATATTTCCTACAATAACACCAGATTCTATGAATCTTATTGATAATGAAAAAACTATTGAAAATAATGAAACAGAATGTGAGGTTATTTGTGAAAACGAGCAAATGGAAGATATCCCACAAACAGAAAATGAAATATCATTGAGGTAAATAAACATATTTCATAATAAAGATAGCTTTCATATATTTAACTCTTTAAATAAACAACTTTTACGTTAATAGTTTGCCAGTGGAAAACATAGTTGAAGAAGAATCAGAAGATGGTAAACTTTTATCAACTAAAATAAGATATCCTGCACAAATAACAGAAGAAAATATAAAAACGATGACACCTAAAAGAACATTAAAGGCGTTTAAAGTTTTAAAAGATGCATGTTCAAGAAAGACACTACTTGTGAAGCGTTTACAAACACAAAGACGCAGAGATAAAGCCAAAATTAAAAGTCTTCAAATATTACTGACTCATTTGCAAAGACAATGCCTTCTATCACAGAATTCAGCACAAATCATTGAGGTTGGCAAGCAAATTAATTAAAATATAAAGAAATATATATAAAATATAAAGGAACATAAATGTATATATAAGAAAAGTATATTTTAAATTGTTCACAATTCATTGCGTCATATAAAAGACTTCTCCATCACAATGAAGTAAAATCTTCAATGTTTGCTAATTGCATACCAATTGATGAAACTTCAATTTTAACTGTTTCGTCCGGAAAAAAAATTAAGATGGAAATAAATGAAAGCACCCAGGAAGAGCTAAGCAACGAAGAAAATGAAATAATTGACGATATTCCATTGAATATCATCGATGAAAGCCTTTACCACGCAAATGTGTTCATATCTGGTTATGTAGAAAAAAAATTATTACATAAAATTAAGTGTCAAACATGTATTCAACTATTCAATGAATGCGAAGAGGAAACTTCATCTTTCATTAATAGGAAAAGTAAAGGGTTTTTGCGACAACCAAAAAAAGATACATGTAAAATAACTTGTATATCAGAAAAAATATTTAATTTATATCGATTAAGAAATGGACTTAAAACTAATAATGTTATGCAAAAAATGACTATGGATATTATGAGAAATATAGATTTAGTAAATATTTTTAAAAATTTTACTAATCATATAAAAGATTTAGACCCTTTAGATAATCATCAGTATTATTTAATTAAGTTAATTGTTAGATTTTATTTAGATATCAAGTTATATTATTTCGGTAAATGTATTACATGTAGTAATCAAAATAATTATCTTCGACATACTTTAACAAAAAATATTTTATTCTCTGGCCAATAAACAATTTTTAATAATGTTATATTTTGTTTTTATTTTAATTATTTTAATTATTTACTTTTTATTAACAAATTCGTAAAAAAAAAATTATTTTATTTTTTCATAGGAATAACTTTATTATACTTACTTTTTTATATATTTAAATTGGCGCCTTTTTGGGGTCTTAGAAATCTCGAAATATCGCTAGTAGCTCGGCGACAAAAATCATCATTATTTACTATAGGATATGCAAGCCACTAGCAGTCCATGGGAGCTTTCCAATCGCTGTTTTAGGTAACACAACATGACACTGGTGTCGACACAAGTGCTTTCCAATAGTGCTACAAACCGACTACTCTTGACACACCAAAATAGGTGAGTTACGTTGTGTTTTGTTGAGTTGTGTTCTTAGTTTTTGATAATACTTTTACCATCTTAAGCTTTTGTAACTAATGATTAATTTATTCTTTCAATTTTCGGTAAAATGACTATATTAAAGTATTCAAGTGTTTTACAATATAATAAAATCCAATAATAGAATCATGCACGTAAGAATTAAACATTTTTATAATAGTTAGAAATAAGTTACATTTTTTATATAAAGTGTTAGTAAAAATTTATAACTACTATTACAATATAAGTGTACACAACTACTTTTTATGGAAGCTGTGAAGGAACAAATACTTAGAGGGCCGTTCGAAATACATTCTTCGCGCCATATAAAATTAAGAACACACTCGAAACTTAAAAACAAGAAAGAGTTCTAAATTCATGTTCCAAACACAGCTATTCTTTTGAGTTAAGTTGTGTTCAGCTGTGTGCTTTTGTGTTACTTGATTGGAAAGCTCCCCATATTTATATAGTCAAAGAGTATAGCATAAAGCAGGCTGGACAAATTTTCGCTCTCTCTTGCACGTGACGTCAAAATGCTTGTTGGCAGGGTGGTAGGAGAAGCGCGATGTCAATGTGTATGTATGAAGTATAGGCCAGTATACGACAATACATTTTATTATGCCTATAGGTTGACTGGCGGGGGAAAAGGAGAACGTGGTGAGAGATGTTTCGGTTCCTCATCCTCGTCTTACGCACGCTAAATAATAAGGATAGCTTTATATGGGACGAAAAATCTGCAGATAAAACTAGAGTCCCTATCGGCGTCCTTGTTTGGCAGCCGCTTTAGCATACTCTCTAACTTATTAAACTTACCTTTTCTATCTAAGGAGCGCGCGCAATGCTAGGCCGCTCTTTGACGCTTCCAACTTATGTGTCGCACTCTCACCTGTCTTTTCTACTTAATGTTATAGGAATGATCTTTTTTCAGGGAAAATAAATTATTACTATTATAATTTTATAATTTATTTTTATTCAAATATTTCTAGAGGCAGAGGCAGTTCCTTGTATAATAAATATAGGGTTCTTAAAAGAACCGATTTCTTTACATACTTTTTTTTACATCTTTTTCTTCTCCTTAAATCCCAAATGTTCTTCATTATTAATAAAAATAAATTTTTACAGGTTCGGTTCTTTTCAGAACCACACAACTTAATTAAAAAGAAAATATGTAAAGAAATCGATTCTTTTAAGAACCTTATATTTATTATACAAGGAACTGCCTCTGCCTCTAAAAATATTTGATTAAAAAAAAATTATAAAATTATAATAGTAATAATTTATTTTCCCTGCAAAAAAATCATTCCTATAACATTAAGTAGAAAAGACAGTTGAGAATGCGACACATAAGTTGGAAGTGTCAAAGAGCGGCCTAGCGTTGCGCGCGCTCCTTAGATAGAAAAGGTAAGTTTAATAAGTTAGAGAGTATGCTAAAGCGGCTGCCAAACAAGGACGCCGATAGGGACTCGAGTTTTGTCCGCAGATTTTTCGTCCCATATAAAGCTATCCTTCTTATTTAGCGTGCGTAAGACGAGGATGTGGAATCGAAACACCTCCCACCACGTTCTCCTTTGCCCCCGCCAGTCAACCTATAGGCATAATATAATGTATTGCCATACACTGGCCTATACTTGATACACACACATTGACATGGCGCTTCTCCTACCACCCTGACAATAAGCATTTTAACGTCACGTGCAAGAGAGAGCGAAAATTTGTCCAGAAGAGAGTGTTTCGAAAAACTTTAGAAAGACGTCATATTTTTTTAGGCGAAGGCAGCGCCATCTGTGCCTTTGAGAATTGGACATTTTGCGCCTGCCATGTGTTTGTGAACACATGCGGACTCTGCATCAACTCTACACTCTGATGACTATAGTGACGTCAATCTGTAACTACTTAACTAATTAGGATGTTTTTGCCTTTATGTATACAAAATGCAATCAATTAAAGTTTAAGGTCAATTTCAATAATCTAGTAATTTTATTAATTAAAATAGTCAAATTGAGAAGTTGGATTAATGTAGTTATTAAAAATATATATATATATATAATATTTAAAAATATATTTAAAAATAATTGAAAAAATGGATGATCATGTTTTGGACCATGTTTTGGAAGTAATATTTTCTTATTTAAATTTGAGTGAATTAAGAAATTGCTCTCTAGTATGTAAAAAGTGGTATACGTTTTTAAGTGACGAAAATAATGATTTGTGGCGAATGCATTGTATTAGGAAATTAGGTCAAGAAACACTTAATGCTGATTTATTGTCATCAGTACCTACATATAAATCGAAATTGCGGTCTTTCTATCATGCATGGAATCCTGATGACTGCTCTCGTAATATTTATATCAAGCATAATGGATTTACTTTACATAGGTATGATTATTAGCCCACTGTATATAGTTATATTTTTATTACCCACTGTACACAATTTCAAGTAGTTAGATAACTTGTAAATAACAATTGTTATATTTACTTAATGATGCACAGTTATTTGTATATGTAATGATATTGCAATTATGTAAAATTTACTATTGTAAATTTAAAATTGCAATTTAATAAAGCTGTATTTTTTGTTATACCCATGAGTAGGAATTATCAACTTACATGTAAATTATTAGTAACAATTTTGTTATATTATTTATTGTATGTAAATTATAATCATAATGCATCCTACTGATCATAGTTATTTTTTTATTATATTATGGTTATAATTTATATATAATGAATAATATATAACAAATATGTTTTCAATGACATATATAGGGTGTAATATTGATCCCCTTTGAAATTTTAAGGGGTTGCAGATTAGGAACTCTGCAGAGACTTTTCATTTACCATTTTTCAGTCTGAAGCTTAGATTTAAAGATATTAAACAATACAAATATTATTAACTAGACAAAAGCAGTCAGCTAGTTGAAATTAAATAATATTATTCTATTTTACTTCAATTAACTAATTATTACTGTTTCAAATTATAGCGTATTTGTCATTGAACATTCTGGGAACTGAGCTTCAAACCAAAAAGTGGTAAATCAAATATTGTCTTAGTAACATACCCTCTATAGCCCCTTAAAATTTTGAATGAGATTATTGTTACTCCTTGTATATAAGTTAAAATTTTCCACCCATGAATATAACAAAAAACATAGTTTTACTAAAATGCAGTTGTGAACTTGCAACAATTTTAAATATATTACTTATGTTTTTGTCATCTAATGTTTACATGATTTCAATATCATTACATATACAGGGTGTAATAAAATAACCGCACTTCCTTAAAGAGAGTGATCCCTGATACTATTCTAAGAACTTTTTCTTTTTGCCATTTTTTAATCTAAGGCTTAGTTTTTGAAATATTCAATAATAAAAGTACTATTAGTTAGAAAAAGGCAAACAGATAGTTGAAGTGAGACAGAAAAATGATATTTCACTTCAATTATTAGAATGTCTGTCCAACAAATGGTATCTTTATCGTTGAATATCTCAGAAATGAAGCTTTAAATCAAGAAACGCCAAAAGAAAAAAATTCTTAGAATTGCGTCAAGAACCACCTCTCAAAAAAGTCTCCTTTTTTCCCGGACACCCTGCATATTAGAATGTTTAATTGTTATCATAGATCAAATAAAAGTATTATGAAACTAGAAAGTTTTATTAATAAGCTATATAACTATTATAGAAATATATCAGGTTTAAAAATAAAAAATATTTCTTAATAAAATTATATACTTTAAATGTCTTATATAAAAATTATAGTTTTATCAGTAACAGTAGTAATTGTTTAAACACATTTAATTTAATATAAATAAGCTTATTAACACATTAAATATATTAAAGTATAATTATTTAAATTTTTATAGTTTTCTAATATCTTTATTTACTTTTCATATATAACTTTATATTTTATTTTATAAAATTTCAAAATAAAGCTTTTTTTTATTAAGCTTTTAAACATTCATAAATGTTTGTATCGCTGACATTAAAAGCTACAAATAATTACAAATATTTGGTTTTAATACATTTTTATTTTGGCTAAAATTGTTAGATACCTAAATTGTAATTTTTAATGAATTTAATGATATTCCGTAAGACTGAAATTGATGGCTTTATGAGGAAGACCAATATGCAGTAAGGAGAAAAGAAACCCTTCCTCCTGAGTTTGCGCAACAAGTCTTCCCTGCCTGTTTCATATCTCTCACATTTTCAAATAACGTGATGTAGGTCTTGTACTTGAAAGCCACAATCATTTGTTATTTGATTTAAAAAATATGAGTATTGTTATTTCCATTTTATAAAATATATTTTTTTTACCTAAGTACTGTCATTTAAGTTGAATAATATAATAGTTAAATTTGTGCTAAATTCTTTTATATTAAATTATAAAGTAATTAAAATGTTAAGGTAGTTAACTTATTAATTTTATATTTGGATAGTGAAGGAAGAAATCTATTTTATTTTATTGCAGAAATCCTGTTGCACAAAGCACAGATGCATGTAGGGGCAAAATAGGTTTTCGACATGGTCGGCATGCATGGGAAGTAATTTGGGAAGGACCATTAGGTACTGTAGCAGTTGTTGGAATCGCTACCAAAGAAGCACCATTATTATGTCATGGATATGTAGCTTTACTTGGGTCAGATGAAGACTCGTGGGGATGGAATTTGGTTGATAATCATTTATTACATAAAGGAGATGCACAGGAAAGTTATCCTCTTCTGAATAATCCTCCTAAATATCAGGTATTTATTTAGTTTTTTTTTAATTAAGAAACAGACACTAATAATGTTTAAATATTATATTGATATAAATTTTCTGTATTTTTTTTCAGGTTGGAGAAAGAATTACAGTAATATTAGATTGTGATGACAATACTCTATCCTTTGAGAAAAACTATGAGTTTTTAGGGGTAGCTTTTAGAGGTATTATTTTTTATAATTAAAATTTTATAGAATATATTGTTATCATTTTATCTTTAATTTATTATATATGTTGATTTTTTAATTTATTAAATAATTATATTTACATCTATATTTATTAGAATAAAAGTGATGAAGGAGAGAAAATTCTTACACTTTTGATGTTAAATATAATAGTATACATGGTGTTCGGAAAAAAAGAAGACGTTTTGTGGATTGGTTCCTGAAGCTATTCTAAAAACTTTTCTCTTGGCATTTTTTGATTTAAAGCTTCATTTTCAAGATATTTAAGGATAAAGATGCTATTAGTTAAAGAGAGACTCTCCGATAGCTGAAATGAGAAAGAATGGCGCCATCTCACTTCAACTATCGGAGTGTCTCTCTCTAACTAATGGCATCTTTATCGTTGAATATCGCGAAAATGAAGCTTTAAATCAAAAAATGCCAACAGAAAAAAGTTCTTAGAATTAAGTCAGGAATCACCGCTTAAAAAATATCACCTTTTTTCTAGACATCCTGTATAATGATGTCTTTATCATTGAATATCTTGAAAATTAAGACTCGAGTCAAAAGTTGTAAATAAAAATTCGCCTTAGAATTCTACCTCTTAAATTTATGGAACATGTCATAGTTGTACATTATATATATTTATATGTATTTATTAATTTTATTAACAATATTAATTTTTCAACATGTGTAATGTAAGTCTTTACGAGTTCAAGAGTACGAGAGATTGAACATTTTTTAATTTCACAATTTTCATTGAGTTTCAATTGTGCGCGGAAGATTTCTACGAGTTATTCTTATAAAATGTACCAAAGAAAATAATAGTTCCGTCTACCCTTAGGCCACGAAGTGATACGAGGGATTGACAAATTTTGTATTTTGCAATTTTTATTGTCTGTTTCAGTAATATATGAAAGAGTTTTATAGAATATTTCAATACATATTTCAGCATCTTTTGTAGCTTTTAAATTAACAATGTCAAAAAGTTGTAAATTGTGAATTTAGCGCAAAATATTTTCAAAAATAATTTTTTTAACTTTTTATTTTCGAAACTATTTATAATTTTGGTAAAATATTTTGGAATTTTCTACGCTACTGAAACTCCAAAAAATTTCTTAATATTACTCTGCTAACTTCACACACGTTCCTGAGTATGAATATAGAAGTTATTCATCTTTTTAGAGACTGCCTCTAGTTTAAGGGGGAAAATACGCGTAGACGGATGAAAAGAAGGTAATTTTAATGAATTTTTAAAGAAACGTGGATATTACATTTTGGAATTAATGAGTCTGATTTACCTGGCATCACCCATGATTTCATTCGTTTAGACTTGTAGTAGATTCATTTTTCATTTAATTTAATTTAATTTGATGCAGAAACCTCTTCCTTTTTTGTCACCAAATATCTTCAAATGTCTTTTTCTTCCCTATGATGTGACATCCAATTTCCAGATTTTGGAACCATTTCTAAAGCAAGTAAACGTTTTCCATCGGTAGATTTATCTACATTTAATTCTTTTGGCAAATTTTGAGGTGTTTGACACAAATCTTTTAGCAAATCTTGCAATTGTGAATCTTGGCATTTTTAAGGCATCCCTTCACGTTCTCGATTGCTCACATCATAATCACCACTTCGAAAATGCTGAAACCATTCTTTAGAAGTGATATTCCAAGGAACATGATCGCTGTAAATATCAATAAGCACTCAACGCGTTTCACCAATACTTTTCTTTAAAATAAAATAATGAAATAATACTTCCCGCAAATGCTGCTTACTTGGAGTAAATGTTGCCATTTCCAATGCGAAAATTAAAACAATGTTTAAACTTTAAAAGAATATTTACTTCTGAAATTCGAAGCACATAAATACACCTTTAAATCACAACTTTAACCGTTGTATCAAATACATAATTAAAGCACTAGCGATATCTTTCTGAAAAGGACAGAAATTTATTCCCACATCCAATAATATTATTCTGCAAATACATTATTTCTTACAATATTTACTTAATTTCAATAAAATCGGTCAAGTAGTTTATTAATTATCTTCCTCGCCAATTTGGAAAATATTGTTTCAAGATAAACGCGTTTAATGTTGTAGGACGTGCTTAAATTATGCGCACACTAGTCACGTTCAGAAGCTATAACTTCTAAACGACTTTGAATTTTGTTTTGAAGTTTTCGCAAAATATTCTTAAAATGTTATGATAACACTTGAAATTGGAAAACAATTTGATTTTTTTTCGTCCTGCAAATATTTTGACTTTAGAAAATTGATAGTTTTTGTACTTTCATATTATACTTGCCAGAAATCTCTTATAATTTTGAAGTAACGAACGAAGCAACCGGCTGACTTGCTATTAGACTTGTGCTTGATTCTTTCTCTCTTTTTTTTAATCCTTATGTAATTCATATTTTTAGTGTTTATTACATAACTGTTTATAATTTTAATAAGTTTTGGCCATTATTTTTAACTATAAAACATTATTTTTTCTGATGAGTAATGACTATAAACGCATTAATTAATCTTTCTTTATTACAAATTATTTTATCCTGACATAAGTAAACATTGTGTTGAATGATCATTTAATTTTTCTTTACATATGTATGATTTGCTTAAAAATGATAGAGAAAAACATGTTTTATTGCTATTTTAAAAATATATTCCTTTCATGTATAATTTTTGGAGCAAACTATACACATGCAAAGAAAGTACGTTTAGTCGTTTGTGAATGATATAGAAAAACATTACTTTACAAATATTTTATGACATGAATTATTCAATACAATATTTACAAATATTAGAAAAACAAAATAATTTTTCAGAATTGGTAAGCCCTGAAGAAGTAAATTAGAATATTTACGAAACGTTTAACAATTAATTCTAAACTTAATAAAGAAAGAATACACTGGATTAATTAGTGTGTTTAGTTTTATTATCCATCAGTTAAAACAATGTTTTACATTTCAAAACTTATTGAAATTATAATTATTTATATAATAAACATCGAGAACACAAATTATACAGAATTATACAAAAATACAAAAATCTGCTATCACGCCATACTCGCTACTTAAGAATTATGATCTTTTTGTCAAGTATACAGAATGTTTCAAAGAGGTATAGCCAAACTTTAAGAGGTTTATAGAAGGAATGATTTTAAGATTATTGTTCCTATATTACTTTTCGAACTGAAACTTTGTTTTCAAGATATTGAACGATAAATGTACTTTACATAGTATTAATGACATGCTGTCTTACTTTGAATATCTGACTATTTCTATCTAACTAATTATACTTTTATTATTAAATACCTTGAAAAAAAATCATTGATTGAAAAATAGTAAATAAAAAATAATCTTAGAGAGAGAATCGTTCTTTTTAAAACCCTTTAAATTTATAATATATGTTATTGTTAACCTTACATAATTATATTTGCCATTAGTTTTTTTATTCAGGGTGATTTAAAAACGTCCTTTTTTCAAATGGTCTACAAAAACGCACCCCTAGTTAATGGGTGATTAATGCCATTAAACTGAGTCGAAAAGTCCTTATCTACTTATCGGTCTGGAGCTTAATTTTTGAATTATAAGGGTTTTTTTGAAATTAATTTTATTGACTATCGCTCGCAAAATGACATTAGATGTGACGTCAGCGACAGAGCAACATAACATTTAAAAAAAAAAGTACGGATCACTTCATTTTCAAAAATTAGAAAAATTAGAAAAATTCAGATTTTCTTCTCTTCAATAAGAGACACTTCTTTCTTTTAATTAATAAGCATAATAAATAACAAACTAATACAAACCATAGTAATATTAATAAGAACTAAACTAATACTAATAAAAACCATAATGATGAACTAATATTTGACCCAAATCGGACAATCCGAAACATGTTAAATAAAGTCTTGAAGTTCACGCAAAAATAATGAATTACTTTTTCCCCAACCTAATATATATTTAAGTCTCGTATTAGTTGGTCATTTATTATGTTTATTAATTGGAAGAAAGGAATTCTTTTTATTGATGAAAAAAAGAATCAGAACTTTGAAAAGCATATTCTGTAGAGTTTACAGTTATTGACGAGTCTAAGTTTTCTCATTTTTAAATTTGGGATGATTCGTACTTTTTTAAAAAGTGTTATGCTGCTGTCTCACTGACATCATACAGATCTGATGTCACACATGATATCACTTTACGAGTGACAGCCAATAAAATAATTTCAAAAATACCATCATAATTCAAAATTTAAGGTCCGAATGGAAAAGGACCTTTCATCTTAATTTAATGTCATTAACCACACATTAACCCCTTGACATCTGGGAGACGTCATTCATTTCATCTGCCATTGTAAAGTTTGACGTCTCCGAGACGTCAAGAACTGTCTTTGGCATACGTCGTGCAATATACAGGGTGTCCGGAAAGAAAGGAGATATTGTTTGGGGGGTGATTCCTGAGGCTATTCTAAGAATTTTTTTCTGTTGGCATTTTTTGATTTAAAGCTTCATTTTCGAGATATTCAACGATAAAAATACTACTAGTTAGACAGAGACACTCCAATGGTTAAAGTGAGGTGGCGCCACTCTGTCTCGTTTCAACTATAGAAGTGTCTTTGTCTAACTAGTGGTATCTTTATTGTTGAATATCTCGAAAATGAAACTTCAAATCTAAAAATGCCAAAAGAAAAAAGTTCTTAGAATAACTTCAGGAACGACACCTCAAAAAATATCTCCTTTTTTTCTGGACACCCTGTATTTTTAAATTCTTTAACTATTTCAGTTGTGTGTAGATGCTGTTTTGTTTAGATTGTTTAAAATGTCCATTTAAGCTAAATTAAATGTGTTCTTTGGACACGTCGATGTGCATTTTATTTGTATATCAAAGGGCTAACTGGGAGTGTATTTATATTTGGACACTGTACTTCTAAGGTCAAATATAATACAAAATTTCTGTGTTACTTTTGCATCCGGAGTTTAGTTTTGAAGATATTCATTAAACAAGTTATTGTTAATTAGATAGAAAGAGGCACATAATTGAAGTGAGGTAAAATGAAGTGAGATAACGCCATTTTGTCTCACTTCAACAAATGAGGTCAATTTTAACACGAGTAGCATTCAATTCGTCACAGTACACTTGGACACAGAATTTACATGCTGTACGATTGGACACGGTTTCATTTAGACATAGATAAAAATCTTAAGAATATCAGATAACTAGATTATTCTGGATTATTCATAAATATTATTTTTAATTTAATTTGATAAAAACCGCATAAAAATACTTTCTTTTCAATTGGACATCGTATAAGTAGCATAGGTTATAAGTAGTTATTACCTGGTGGTGTGTGTTGTAATACACTTATAATGCGTATATTATAAGAATGGAGATCATTTCATGCAAAGGCAGCGGTGTTCAATTGAACAGAAGGTATTTTTATGCGGTTTATCAAATTATAATAGTATTTAAAAATAACCCTGAAAAATCTATTTTTCAGAGATTTATAAAATTTTATAATACTGTGTTCTTCATACTGTGTCCAATTGCACAGTGTCTAATTGTACCGTGTCCAATTGTATTGTGTCCAATCGTACAAAGTGTAAATTCTGTATCCAATCGCACTGTGCCCAATTGTACCGCGTCTAATTGAACCTCTCCTTTTCGATACGGACCACTTCGACACGCGTATTTTCGACGAATTCTATTTCGACACGGGTTTTTCGATATTTTATATTAAAATCAGAATAAGAAAATGAGGCTCTAAGTAGCTAACACCTGATGGCATGTGTTATCGACTCGTCGAAAACACGGATGTCGAAGTAGTCCGTGTCAAAACAGAACCCTTCTTCTTCAACTATTTATCTGTCTCTGACTTAAATGTGGTAAATGAAAAATCATCTTAGAATCGCTCCCTCTACAACCCTCTAAAATTTGACCCCGGATAATTGTTACAACCTGTATATTAAAAATTAAACTCTGGATTAAGCAATAATAAAATAAATTTCTGTTATAGTTAACCTCAGAAGTGTATAATTTGGAAACAGGGCGCCATTTTTTAGAAATCCTATATTGTTATAATTTATTATTATTATAACATAATAACACTACATATGTTTACTTTCTAATTTTCTATTAATGTTAATCAAAAATTTTATAATTATTTTATATAAATAGGTCTTCCAGATAAAAAATTATATCCATCGGTTTCTGCAGTATATGGAAATACAGAGGTTTCTATGGTATATTTAGGATCACCAACGGATGGGTAATATACAATGTACATATGTGTGTGTAATATAATTTATTATAAATTGTAATATCTTAATGCCTACTTTATTTAGAGCACAAATTATTTAATATATTTTTAAATTTAAATATATATACAAATGTAAATATTTAATTAAATTTATTTATTTAATTATCTTTTATAATTATTAAAACGTTTATTTGAAAAGTAATATATAATTGGCTACTTTAATAAATTATTTATTTTATATAAAGTTATATAGTTTTTTAATGGATGATTCCTTTATTTTCCCTTGGCGTTTTTCGATTTGAAACTTTACTTTAAAGATACTTAAGGATAAAAATGTCACTAATTAAACAGGAATACTCTGATAGTTAAAATTAGGTGGTACCATTTTCTCACTTCAAATATCGAAGGGTCTATGTCTAACTAATGTTAACTTATCATTGAATATTTTGAAAATGAAGCTTCAAATCAAAAAGTACCAGCAGGAAAGAGTTCTTAGAGTAGTGTCAGGAATCACCCCCTTTAAGGATGTGCGATTGTTTTGCAACACCCTGTATAATTTGAATAATATACAGGATATTCCAAAATTACTGTATCCCCCCTGAAAACATCAAGATGCAAAAAAAATTCGCCAAGTAATTATCCCCTTCCAAAAAACCTTTATACAAAAAAATACTTATGTTAATTGAATTTTCTTAATAAAAAGTATACCAATAAAAAGAATTAATTGTGGCATTTTCTTAAAAAAATATATTTATTGAAAAATATTACTTATTACAAAACCTGCTTTGGGACTTTGGGAATGCCCCGTTTGTACACTGACCGGCAATGATGCAGTACAAACCATAGTCTATGGCTGACTTCGAGTATAGCTGAAAAAGAAGAAGGTATATCTTCCTTCTCACTCGCACATGACGTCATATATCCCAAATCTGGGGAAAGGCGGAGAAGTTTCAGGGGAATAGAGAGAGGCGGAGAGTATCGCGAGAACATAGGCGATACCTCCCCTTATCAGACTATCTCTCTTAGATCAGCGCCAATATCTCTTTGCTTTTTTCCTCGAATACCCCTCTATTGAAAGACGGGGCTAAAGGGGAAAATTGGTGGGAGGTGTTTTGGATTCTATCCTTGTTTTCTGCTATTAAAAAGACAAGGATGCTTTTGAGGGGAAATTCTGATTTTCGGACAAAATTGGCGTCACTATCGTTGTCCTTGTCTGACAACCGCTCAGGCATGCTTTCATCTCTATCCTTTCTGGCTAGAGGGGAATGCGGAGAAGTATTGCGGGAACATGGGCAATATCTCGATTCTATTTCTTATCGACTTATACTCTTAGATTACTGTTGATTTTATAAATTATTTACTATTATAATTAAGAAAAATTATAATTAAAATGAATTAATGTAATAAATGTTAATAATTTGTATTTTTTAAAATTGTAATAAATTATAATAAATTTAATGTATATTTAAATGTAATATTTAATTCCATTAAATATTATTAGATCATCCAATTTATTGTATATGATTTAATTCTTTATTTCTTTATATATTTATTTAATTTAGTTTTGGTATATAATGGAACAATAATATTTAGTAAATAAGTTAATTAATTACAAAAGTAGTTCTGATCACTAATAATCCAATTTTTAAATTTTCTCTTATTCCGAAGCGGCTCTTTTCGTTAGTTTACGCCTATCTTCGTTAATGTTCGACTCTCTTCGTTAATTTTCGGATATGTTCGGTTGCGTTACAAGTAAACAGAACTACTTTTATAATTAATTAAATCATTTATTAAATATTATTGTTCCATTATATATAAAAACTCAATTAAATAAATAAATATAGAAATTAAGAATTAAATAATAGACAATAAATTGGATGATCTAATAATATTTAATGGAATTAAATATTACATTTAAATATACATTAAATTAATTATAATTTATTACAATTTTTAAAAATAAAATTAATTATAATTAATAAAATTAATTCATTTTAATTATAATTTTTCTTAATATAATAATAAATAATTTAAAAAATCAACAGTAATCTAAGAGTATAAGTCGATAAGAAATAGAATCGAGATATTGCCTATGTTCCCTCAATACTTCTCCGCATTCCCCTCCAGCCAGAAAGGATAGAGATGAAAGCATGCCTGAGCGGTTGTCAGACAAGGACAACGATAGTGACGCCAATTTTGTCCGAAAATCGGAATTTCCCCTCAGAAGCATCCTTGTCTTTTTAATAGCAAAAAACAAGGATAGAATCCAAAACACCTCCCACCAATTTTTCCCTTTAGCCCCGTCTTTCAATAGAGGGGAACTGGAGGAAAACAGCAAAGAGATATTAGCGCTGATCTAAGAGAGATAGTCTGATAAGAGGAGGTATCACCTATGTTCTCGCGATACTCTCCGCCTCTCTCTATTCCCCTGAAACTTCTCCGCCTTTCCCCCGATTTGGGATGTATGACGTCATGTGCGAGTGAGAAGGAAGATATGCCTTCTTCTTTTTCAGCTATACTCGAAGTCAGCCATAAACTATGGTTTGTACTGCATCATTGCCGGTCATTGTACACAAGCCCGATTCTGCACAGACTGTTTATACCTTACCAACATATACTCTCTCTTACCGACAAATTATATAATTCAATTTAATTTTCTATTAAATTAGAGAACGCATTTAATGTATTTTGAATTTAATAATTCATCTTTTTAGATAATGAGTCTTCTATTAACATTCAAAATTAATGCATTTCCATATCTCAATTGTGAAGAATTTATCTGCACATTTCTCACCTTACCCATTGAACAATGTACACCAGTAACAACACACACCACCTGGTGATAACTACTTATACCCTACAGTGATGAGCAAAACTGAATACACTTTATTGATTTTTCAATATTACTAATATTTATTCACTTATATAATATTATATTTTATCAAGTGGTAAGTTATAGAAAAGTCATCATTATATATTGTCTTTCAAAACTTTACTATACTTTTTTACATTTCGTATAGCCTAGATTTTAAGGCTATACGAGTATAGATTTTAATACTTCACTTGTTAAGGCTTTAAAATCATTAAATGATGAAGGAACATAACTTCTACTAATCTTTTGGTTTGATTGTCGCGCCAAACTGCTTTATAATGAAAATGAGTTTACTGCGCTATTCCCTCTTAAGATAGAGGCGGACTAAAGAGATTTTGAGAAGAATGGAGAGGAGGTGAATTCTGCGCGCGTTAGTCTTAGGTTGTTCCCCATTGCTACAACTCTATCTTTCAATAGGACTATCACTTACATCCTTTATGTTAATCAGTGTGTGCCACGAATCGTCTACATCCAGTCATATTGGACAAGTGTCCCTTCTGAAAAGTGTCCTTGCTGAAGGACGATTAAAATCCCATATCAGGGAAATATAGGATAATCAAACTAATTCTACTACATCTAATTTCCCGTATCAGGGCTAAGTTACAATACCCGCTATAGGGTGAAAAAACCAAATTCGTTTCGAGGTCTTCAAATATTGGATAGTCTGATGCCTCAGACAAAATAAAGGGTCCAACCAGGACGTCTAATTTCGGTTCATAAAACCCAGTTTAAAGAAAAAAAGAGATAAAATTTCTTGAATTTCCTTACTTTACTACCAGGTACACGTTTTCTTTATAAATTAATTAATTTAAGTTCAATAAAGGTTGTTTTGAATATTCATGTAAATGCTTGTAGTTTTTCCTGTCCACCGACTACCTTAAAACTTTTTTTTAACATCACTTGTACTTAGTTTTGCACCTGTCGGTTTTTTGAAATATTAATATTTTATCCAAAGACCTTTTGCTTTCAATATAGCATTTATTCTGCTGGACATACCGTGCACTAATTTTTCACAATAATCTAAATCGATTTTATCCCATTCTTCAAAAACTTTAGTACAAAGATTATCTAACAATTGGAAATTTTCATTTTTTAACCAATTTTGTATTGACTTTGCCATGTATTTCGGATCACGATCTTGCTGAAACGTCACTTCAGTCTTGGGCCACGGCATATTCTCTACCATTTGCGATAGATGAGATTGTAAAATTGATCTATAGCTATATTGATTCATATGCCCTATAATTCTGTGTATTGCACTAGTTCCATAAGATGTCATACAGCCCAATATCATAATAGAACCGCCACTATGTTTCAACGTTTCTTTGATATGATGCCGTTTAAGGCTTTCACCATTCCTTTTCCAATACTATGCTCTGCCGTCCGAAGATATGCGATTAATTTTTGTTTCATTTAACCATATTACACATTTCCACTGATCAACGCTTTAATCTTTATATTTTTTTGCAAATGTTAAGCGTGCTTTTACATGCTTCTTAAATAACATAGGTTTTTTTTTTCATTACATATATAATTTTGTCTTTTTAATTGTCTCATTGCTGTCCATTTACTAATTGATTTCTCTGTACTTTTGCTTAACAAATTTTCGGCTACCGATACGCTCGAAGCTTCACCAGTTTGAATATATGTGCCTATTAGTCTTTCTTCTTGCGGCGTCAGCAATTTAGGCCGCCCTCCAAGCGAAACTTGTATATTAGAGCAATTTTTTTAATTTTTTGAACAAGAGACTGATTAATACCATATTCTTTGAGCTATTTTCTTTATAGATAAACCAGAATTTAACTTAAAGATAACATTTTCCTTAGTTTGCTTTGATATAGGATTCATATTGAGAAATAAATGAAAATATATGTATAAGTAGATCTACAGCTAAATGAATTATAAGTAAGTTATAGTAACAACAAATACAATAAATAGTAACACTATTTCACTATTGCTCTTGCTGTAATCATTGTTTAAGCAATAGTAATCAACTGACATTTAGAACGGTGTAAAACTGAACACGAGTGATGTGTAGATTTTAACCCTTTGCGGTCCGAACGCTTTTCACCGTTTCGTTTCGTGCGAAAGTAAACAAAGCGATACCGAGCCACGCGCGACATCGGACCTGCTAGAAGATAAGACGAGTCGAGCCACACTCGACATCGGACGTACTGAAACGAAAGGTCATGTCGAGTCACACTCGACATCGAACCGCAAAGGGTTAAGGATATACAAAATGTAAACAAGCATAACAAGGTCTTAAAAGACAACATATAGTGATGGCTTTTCTGTAACTTACCACTTATTGTAATATCATATTATCTAAGTGAATAAATGTTAGTAATGTTGAAAATTCTATAAAGTGTGTCCAGTTTTGCTCATCACTGTAATTCTCACGTTATAATTATAATTCAAATAATGATTTACCTAATTTTTTCTTTAGAAATCTCGGTCGTCACAATCAGACTTATTACCGAAGTAAATGAATTATCTAACTTAAAATATATAAACGCATAAAGTTTTATATAAAATTAATTTGAATCATAAAACATGTTATGAACCTGTTGGTAAGTACAGGGTGTTCACGGTGGCACCGCTTCTAGGAAAGGAGAGGATATCTTTGAAAAGGAGAGGATTTTGTGAGTGTGAGAGAATGATTGTATAAGTGAGTCAGTTACGATTATGAGACAGCGACACATGAGTGTGTACGTGTAGATACAGATTCGACTGGATTAAGGAGAGCTCTCCGGAATGGTATGTGAATGTGTGTAAAGCCATGTAAGTGTAAAACAGTAATTTTTTATATCAATTGTATAGTTACATATAATCTAACTTCTTTCCTATTATTGACCTCCACATTGGCAGAGATTTTTTTATGCCGCTAACTTCTCCCTGACTAATAAATTAATTTTGTTTAATTTGCCCACCTAAATTCCGATGTTTTATTTAACCGACCATGTGATTCCTTAGCTACGTCCTCATCCTTTTATCTCATGGTATTATTAGAAACACAGAGTACACTCGGTTTGTGTAGAATCTGGCTAGTGTACAAACGGGCATCACTCAATTTTATCTGAGGTCTCCATAAAATCAGGACCACTGATGAAATTCCTGTACATGAGAAATAGTATTGATTAGAGGAACTATTATATGACAAAGCCGAGAGACAAGTTCAAGTACTCTTAGATAATAAGATTATCGTCCCTTCGACGTTACCATACAATTCTTCACTGAGGGTAGTCGAAAAGAAGTCTGATTCTCAGGGAAATAAGAAATTCCGTTTAGTTATCAAGTTTCGAGTAATCGATGGAAAAACAGTTGGAGATGTATTTCAATCTCCTCTCAGTTGATATTCTGAATGAGTAGATCGAGATGCATATAGATTTATTGCACACGGTCTAATTGAACGCAACCGAAATGTACACGGCTGATTTTCACAGTCTTTTTTTTAATATTGATAGCTTTTTTTAATAGTTTATAGTCTAAGTTAAAATTATAAAATGAAAATTACGTTGTAAGTAGTTATCATCTGGTGGTGTATGTTTCAACCCCTATACAGGGTGTCCGAAAAATGATGGATACTTTTCATAGGGGTGATTCTTAACTCAATTTTAAAAACTTTTTTCCTGTTGTCATTTTCTGATTTGGAGCTTTATTTTCAAAATATTCCATAATAAAGGTGATTAGTTAGACAGAGACACTCCGATGGTTGAAGCAAGACAGAGTGGCACCACCTCACTTCAAGTATCGGAGTATCTTTGTCTAACTAATGGAATTATTATCGTTAAATGTCTTGAAAATAAAGCTTCAAATCAAAAACTAGCAAGAGGAAAAAAGTTCTTAGAATTGAGTCAGGAATTAACCATGAGAAAACTGTATATTAGACAATTTTTAAGATATTGTAACGTGGCATTTGTATGCTGCGTTATAATCTTAACCGATGTAAATTCTATTGAATTTATTATGACGTCATCGGCTAAGACTCAGTCCTGTACGCCTCATTGATCAGTTTGCTGTCGCTTAGACGGCACAGCTGATCGCAGTAAACTTTGTTTACATTAGCGCTGG
Source organism: Sclerodermus sp. 'alternatusi' (assembly GCA_037305995.1). Classification (NCBI taxonomy): domain Eukaryota; kingdom Metazoa; phylum Arthropoda; class Insecta; order Hymenoptera; family Bethylidae; genus Sclerodermus; species Sclerodermus sp. 'alternatusi'. The sequence goes on from CM074553.1 coordinate 181,931, forward strand.
CTAATGAGGCATTTAAGAAGGAATTTAAAATATCGAAATTCCTTGCTGGTGCCTGCTGATATTGCGCAATCAGCAGGTGATTACAGTTAAAATCTGATCGTTGAAGCGTCTGCACATCCAAAAATTGGAGTTTACTTTTGATAATGGGAGTGGCAGGTCGCACGAACCTTTGATAATTATTCGGCGATACTGAGGCGACAGAACGTGTTCGTGGGTAACGCTGCAGTTTCGTGGGAGCGTGGTGTCAGTTCGAGGAATCGTGGGTTGAAATAAATTACTGGAAACAATTTTAGTGATGGTGGTAGTTGACGGTGGTGAAACAAAACGGCAAGGAATCGGACTAGAGCAAGATAATTCGAATTTTGAAGAAAAGGAGAGGTTTACGACGACCCAGCTTGACATTGATTACTCTTTGCGCCTCTTGCCGATCATCGAAGTAGTAAGTGGAGTGTTACGCACCCGAATTTTTTCATTTATTAATTGTGATTTGAATTGTGGGTAGACCCGGTTATGGTTAACGGACTTGACCGACTCCGGTTAGCGTCGCTAGTGGGAATCGTGTGCTCCGGTCTTGCAGCGGCCGTAGAGCTCGGGACTAAGTCCTTATTCCCAAACGTAGTGTCCGCCCAGGTTGCCTGAAAAGTTCCTAGGTGTTTTAGACGGCCTTTTAGTATCGTGGGGTCAGTTGTTGCCGCAGGCTCAGCTGTCTCTGCGTTACCGACACAAAGTCTGTCCCGACGCGAGGCAGAGATTATTCGGGAATTTGTTGTACACTGACCGGCAATGATGCAGTACAAACCATAGTCTATGGCTGACTTCGAGTATAGCTAAAAAAGAAGAAGGTATATCTTCCTTCTCACTCGCACATGACGTCATATATCCCAAATCGGGGGAAGGTGGAGAAGTTTCAGGGGTATAGAGAGAGGCGGGAGTATCGCGAGAACATAGGCGATACCTCCCCTTATCAGACTATCTCTCTTAGATCAGCGCTGACATTTCTTTGCTTTTTTCCTCCAATACCCCTCGATTGAAGGACGGGGCTAAAGGGGAAAATTGGTGGGAGGTGTTTTGGATTCTATCCTTGTTTTTTGCTATTAAAAAGACAAGGATGCTTTTGAGGGGAAATTCCGATTTTCGGACAAAATTGGCGTCACTATCGTTGTCCTTGTCTGACAACCGCTCAGGCATGCTTTCATCTCTATCCTTTCTGGCTGGAGGGGAATGCGGAGAAGTATTGAGGGAACATAGGCAATATCTCGATTCTATTTCTTATCGACTTATACTCTTAGATTACTGTTGATTTTTTAAATTATTTATTATTATATTAAGAAAAATTATAATTAAAATGAATTAATTTTATTTTTTTAAATTGTAATAAATTATAATTTAATATATATTTAAGTGTAATATTTAATTCTTAATTTCTATATATATTTATTTAATATAGCTTTTATATAGAATAGAACAATAATATTTAATAAATGATTTAATTAATTATAAAAGTAATTCTGATTTCTTATATATATATATTGTGACGTGGAACTTTTCCCATACTTATGAAAAGTAAAACTCAGAAATGCCGACAAGTCACCAGAATCCGAAAGGGATCTACATAGCCCCAATATCGAAATTGAACTAATTCCTTTTGAATCTAACGTCTAGGAGGACTGGGCAATATCAACACAGATTGGGAATTCCGAACACACTTACAAAGCCGGGAACGGACAATTGCCGAACGGACGAGGACACACGTACCGGAGGACTCACGGACGGCACGACACACGAACACACTCACACACACATCACGGATAGGCTACAGAAGAAGGATGAGAGGGGATATATTATATAGAAATGATAGGGTGAAAGGGGAGGAACAATTGGTTTCCGCCAACGAGGGAGTAAGGGGTGGAAGCGATTCCCGCCCCAGGAAGTAACGGGTCGCGGACTCTAAGTACATTTGTACGAAATACCAATTGTCCCACCTTTTCTCTATTCCCTCCCGGGGGGTAGTAGGGTCTCCTCCCCCACTCATAAGTAGCCGAATATATAATGAGCTGCAGAGCTAATTTGGAGGAACCCTGCGGGGAAAAGTATTTTATAGCGGTTCTACTGGTGGTAACTGAAGTATAGAAAAATCTTAGTAAAAGTATAGAAGATTCTCTCTTCTTGAGTCTTTACCGGTTTAACCGATTCGTGTTTTCCGCGGGAAGATTCCTCAATTATTTATCGAGTTAATTATAATTTCGATTCGTTATTAGAAGCTTGAGATAAGTCCGGGAATTGCGAGCGGAATCACCTGAATTCAGCGTAATCTTGGATTACGGAAGTTTGTCTTGATCCTTCGTCTGTTCCGGTGAATTTTTCTAATAAGTTGCGAATTATTGTGAACCCAACCCCTCTGACCGTAAGGGCTTCAACAGTGATTCTATAACAATTAGTTCCGATTATTGTATTTTTTATTGTATCGGTTATACTTTGGAAATACCGGTATAAGTTTGCTAAGTTAAATAATTGAATACACTATTATATTTTGAAGTTGTATCGATTATAATTTGTAAATATATTCTATAATTGTTTTTTTTTTAAGTTAATTAATTGAAGAATAATCTTTTCTGTGATTTTCCTAAGATTTGAAAATTCCCGTCGCAATATACAGGGTGTAACAAAACTACCGCACTTCCTTAAGGAAGTGATTCCTTGAAGGAAGGGGGTGATTCCTGACGCTATTCTAAGAACTTTTTCCTCTTACGATTTTTTAATCTAAAGCTTAGTTTTCGAGATATTAAATAATATAAGTACTAATAGTTAGAAAAAGACAGATAGATAGTTGAAATGAGACAGAGGAATGCTATCTCACTTCAACTATCGGAGTGTCTCCGTCTAACTAATGGCATCTTTACCATTGAATATCTGGAAAACTAAGCTTTAGATTAAAAAATGGCAAGAGGAAAAAGTTCTTAGAATAGCGTCAGGAATCACCCCCTTTAAGGAAGTGCGGTAGTTTTGTTACACCCTGTATATATATATTATATGGTTTTGTAAATAATTTATTATTATATTAATTACTTTTTATCATTTTTAAAATTAATTTTTTTTTTTAATGTTTCAGAAAGAAATGCATAAACCGCATAAAGCGGTGGAAAATAGGGACCGCTATCGCGAGGCAGTACGCTACTACCGTGCAACCATGAAAGGATCAGATGATTTTACCGATTGGCTGGATGATGATGATCTACCAAGATTATTCCACGATATTGCATATGTTGAGGAGGAGGAGGAGAGCTGGGATGATGGTGAAGATGTTATTGTGCGAGGATATATAGATTTTATCTATCTGTTGGATGAAGGTGACTTTGAAAGATTATTTGGTTATATTGACTATGAAATATTTGAAATTGATTTTGAAGATGATGATGATGATGATAATGATAGTGTTGAATCGGGTTACTGTAGTGAGACTGAGGCTGATAGAGAGAGAGAAAGAGCGATAGCGGAGGTGTGTGTGTATGTGTATGTATGTATTATCATTATCATCATCATCTTGAAAATAAATTTCAAAGATTTCATGGTCAATATAACCAAATAATGTTGACAAGTCAACTTCATCCAGCCAACGTCACCTCGCACAACAGCATCAGCATCATCATCATTAACCCTCTTCCTCAGCATATGTAATATCATGGAATAATCTTGGTAAGTCATATACATCTAGTCAATCGTGAAAAATCATCTGGTTTTTTTAAAATGGTGCACAGTAGGAGTACGCTGTCTCACGATAACGGACTGAGGAGAAGAGCGCATCAAGTTTCACCGTATTACTCTCCATATTTTTTAAATTCCATCTTATAACTGACAGAAAGATGGCGATACCCGGCAATAAAGAAGAAGTGCTGTGTAAAATAACAGACAAGTACCGCCACAAGTATTTATGTTGACCTAGCAGCTACAAAAGATGACAACATGAAGAATATATACCTATGCAGAGTGATAACGCAGCGGTTTACACAAATAAATTCAAGGAGGTAATGTGTAAAGCCTGTCCAGAAATGATATTTCTCATGTTGGTCAAGCAGCTGTAAAAGATGACATATACACATGATGGCTTCAAACATCATCATCATCAGGACACCCATTCATTTGTAAGTATGGAAAATCTTAATTTTTATTATAAACTATCACATTGGTGTAATACTAATCTTATATGTAATATTATTCATAGGTTTCATTTGCAATGCATCTATATTTTTTTTGGTCGAGCAGTACACAAGCTACAATGATATTTTGTTGGTCGAGCAGTTGCAACCAAAAGAGAAAGACATTAATGATGACGACCACCGAAAGGCCGAGTGTGCAGCCAGACACACCGGTGTAGATGACAACAACAAAAATATTAGGATTAGGATTTTATTAAATAAAAAAGAAATATATGTTTTAAAAAAAAAAATTTTATTAATCAATTTTCTCCTCCGCCTCCCCCTTCTCTTCCTCCTCTTCCTCATCCTCATCCTCTTCCTCCTCTTCCGCTTCAAACATCTCTGTAAAAAATTCATCCTGGATGAGCTCTTCTAAAGATTCCAGGATCCCATCAACGATGAGATCGAGTACCCCCCCCCCTCCTCATCCTCTTCCTCCTCCTCCTCCTACTGCTTTTTAAAAATGATTTTTGAGGCGACGGATCGAGATTCTAACAAATTAATATAAATTAAAATAAATTAAATGTAAAAAGAATAAAAAAAGAATAAAAAAAAACTTACTGCATAAAATTGCACCATTTTTCTTTGTCCTCACAATTTTGTAACTGTTTCAGTTCAACTGTTAGATTTATACTGAGATGCATCAAAGACTAACTAACTAGCAAACCTAAACTGTCATTTCAAGACATCAAAGTTTACTTCCTATCATGTTACTAATTTTGCATAGCATTCACAGCGTAGAATGCGTATAGAATTTTAATGTATTCTCTGCAAAGAGAGAGAGAGAGAGAGAGACAACTCGGAGAAATAAAAAAACATAAGCTTTCATTATTATTTTTTATGTAAAGCTACATGTACTAAAGATGCGCCGACGACGGCGCTGCGTCTCATCACCATCGGAGGCAGCAGCAACATAGGCAATGGAGGACGTCCTGATTTCCACTATCGTCTGCCAGAACTAATAAATAAAATATATATTGAAATTATTTGAATAAGAAGAGAGAGAGAGAGAGAGAAAATCTTACCTCAAATTCCTCTGACATCTCCTCGTCATCACTTTCATGCTGCTGCTACTGCTGCCGCCGTAGCCGTTGTTCACGGTTAAAACTAACATATTCGCGGATTTCTTCACGGAATTCCCTGAAGCACGACAATGAAGCAACGACAACGGCGTCGCGCATCATCCTCATCGGGGGCAGCATTAACATAGGCATCGATGGATGCCCTAGCACCAATCAATTCCTGCCAATTCTAATACACAAAATACATTATTTGAGGAAAAATGAAAAAACAAAAAAATCTTAACATAAACTCCTCCGACATTTCATCAATGTTTTCATTATTTGCAACCTGCAACAATTGAATAAAAAGATCTTTATTACATTAACACTAATTCATTACACCACAAGTCTGATTTCTTGACCACTTTTTACTCACCATTTTCAGTTTTTTTTGTCCTTTTGAGTTAAACACTTAATTTTCACACACTTGATACAGATGATAATATCGCTTTCAAGGAAAACGAAATTTGCAAATGTCTTTATAGAGAGCACATCTCCCACTTAAAAAATCTTGAAAGCATATTTTGCATAGTCGCACTTTTTACTCTGAAGCTTTTCCCCCTCTTATTGTCAGAAATAGATAATATATCTGCTTAAAATTTAACGTGTATGTGGGAATGGGATACATTTAATAATGAGAGAGAGATCAGTTTGATGTGGGAAAAAATTATTTATTCAATTATTATACATTTAGTTAATTTTCTAACTATACTATTAAGGGGGTTATATTCAATAACTCGATCATGTATAATTAAGCAGTACGCGGTGGTATTATGGGGTATATTTTGCATGCATTCCATCTCAATTCGGATGTCAACAGTACCGCTTTTTATACTATCGTTTTGATGCGAGCAATCGATCGGCATAATTGGACCAATAATTGCGAAATCCTGTAGACTTAGCATGGGTGTAGCTTTCCTGCCTGCATACCTTATAAAGTTTAAGTACATATCGTACAGGGTAGAATAGCGCAATTCTTCAAAGTTCAAATTCAATCGATCGTAGGGGTATGATTCAGAATTTAGGTAAAGTTTGACATCCGATAGGTAACAATTATCGAAACTGACAAACACTCTATCGCGAGTGCTGGCTCTTTTGTTGGTCCTCAGCGCCAGTATCACGTATAGAGGCTTCTCAAATTGCGTCGCAGCCTTCACCGTCCACACATGCTTCATCGCGGTAGGCAGTAGCGGATACTCGTACAGATCCAAAGTGCGAAAAGCAACACTAATCATATTCCCTTTCTCGATATAGCGTAAAAATTGTAATTTTGTTATATCATTTAGGGTGAGATGAGGCATCCACCACTGTATCCTGCCCAGTTGAACCCTTGATTTGTTAACATTACCACTCTCGGTTATCAGTGCAATATCATCGCGCGCACGTGTTAGCACAAGTTCATGTCGAGCATTTACTACCACACGCTTGTAGTCTTCGCAAAATCCCAGCAGCATTCGCAGCGGTACACTGAAGCTAAAGTTGTTTTTATTCAATGTCAAATCATAGCCATTTAGACTCCAACCAGCATTCCTCAGAGCAGCACTCTCCTCGCTGGTCAACGTCGCCAAATTCTTGATACTCGTAGTTACACCTACATTCTTACATCGGTCAAAACTCGATATCGTTCAGCTCGTAACGAATCTCATTGAACATGTATGCAACACAATTGTTGTCTAACTTGACCGTGATAGGATTATCGTCAACTTTTGCACCTTCCACCAATTTTCCCTCAACGTAGAGATAACTCTCAGAGGGCAGTGTAACCAGATCCTGCTGCTGTATCGATATGCGTATCTCATATTGTTCTCCAGCGATATATTTGCATACGGATTATACGCATGCATCTCAAATTTAGTTATACGATCGTCAGACATTGGTTTTCCAGTGATATTTAGCGGATTCATTTCTTATATTTCGACTGTCTTTTCACCGTATATCCCAAAGATTGGAGAAACTTGATATTTTTCAGAGTTAGCCCTGTATTAGACTTCAGAATGCCTGTAGTAGTAGTAGTAGTAGTAGTATCGGCAGTGTTGTTGATGAATTCTTCTTCTTCTCCGTAATTATCACTGCTGTTGTAAATTAGCATTTCCTCAGATGTAACCTCACGTTGATTTCCTCGTCACCAAAATGTACAAGGTTATCGTATTGGTCCAAGATATTCACAGAGAGATAATCAATGCTCCGTACAACGACTGGCATGTAAATGAGGTTTCTCGGTGTTTCCGAGATCTTATATCCTGGCGGTACATTGGGAAAAAATTCGTGTATGGTATGCCTAGGTTGCCCGTCCACATATGCACTGGTGGTGACGCTGCACGTGATTCGCAAAACATTAACAGCACTGATCTTTATAGTGCTATCTGACTCGACCCAGTGACGGGGCTCGATTATTCTAGTGTTTGAGAATCCCAAGAGTTCCGCAATACTGTTGGGACCCTTGCTGAAATTCACACGATACATGCTTCGAATCATACTCCTTAGTGTATTCCGGTTTACATATATCTCGAGAACGTCGTTTAGATCAGTATTCACTAAATTCTCATTTTCTGCAATTTTCTCTTGCAGGCACTTGCTTATTGCATTCAAGTCGTAGTATCCAACTGGTATAGTGATCACCTTATCATCATCACCATAGTAAAACTTGTTATTTTTCTGATTTACATTGAGAATTGAGTTCCATGCCTGAAAATCTACAAGACCGAGCTCGTATGGACCATCGTAGAGATTGATTTGCAGGAAAAAGTCGGCATTCAGCACAGGCGTTCCACGACCACTTTATGTAAATGTACGCAACATTATTACCGAGAGTTATCGTGAAGAAATCTGACACACAACTGACCACAAATGCTAGTATCATAGCTCTGATGAGCATTGTAATTATAGTAGATTCTAATATTTGATGGGAAATAATCTAGCAATTCAGTGGGTGGTTTTAAATCACCAAATGAGTCAAAGTAAAGTACCTTATTTCCACGTTTAACGTATGCTACCCAATGAGTGCCTGGCCCACTCCAATCGTCCAGATTTATGATTGCACATTCATCGGGATGTGGAGCATCGGGAGGCAGTGCATTACGCATAAAAACACCACGAAAGTCTCGAATATTTTTACAGACTTTAGCTAGCTGAATGTTAGTGGTAGGTAATTTAACAATCATTATTTTTAACTTCTTTCTTCTTCTTCTTCGACTTCTTGGTCACACCCTTACTATGCTTGTACGGTGCTAGATAAAGCCCACTACCTTGTGCTAGTTGCATCGCGCGATTGTGACGCTGCATTTCCTCCAGCTGTTTTCGTGCTGCCTTGGCATCATCACGGCCTTTGCGATACCTGATGCTCCGCCGGCCAATGCACCAAACGCACCGAGCAATGGTAGAAGTGGTAAAATCCCACCCTTTTTCATCGTCTTCATCTTCTTCTTCTTACGCTTCGTAGTACCCTGATTAAGTATCCTTTTCCTAGCACAGAGGCCCATGCCAAATGCCCTCTTTGCATTCATAGCGGCCCAAACAGCTGTTTCGTTTGCTCTCTCACCCAATGTTGCGTCTCCAGCAGTGATACGCTCACGTGCACTGTCAGCGAGAATCTTGTCAGCTCTATGTCGCTCCGGCAGTTCTTTGCTACGTGAATAGGCTACATCGTGTTCCCTGCGAGCAGCGACCAACTTGTTTATTCCACGTTCGCCTCGTTTCAATCATTCTTGCAATCGTGTCCCCGGTCCACAAAAGTGATAGCCCGACAGGTGTAGTTCGACTGGTAGTTTGTTGAGCAAGCGGTTAAACAGACTACTTCCCAACTTTTTCCTAGACATTTGATGGCTCCTTTTTGCAGAGTTGACAGTTTCTCCTCATAGGAGCCGGACCATCAATCTGTGTGTACAGTAGAGGTAGATGCTTTATACAACGACGACAGGCTTGCACGTCACAATCAGACTGAATATGCGGTGCTAATTTGTCCCAAATGTGTTCTATTGCCTCGGGAAAAAACTTTAGCAGTACTGTACGGGGGATAGATCGAATTTCCTCGACACTAAGATTATAAATATCAGTTGAAACGTCTTTCATCGTAGCGGTCTACAGAGCTAATGAGCACTTTTGGGTGAGAGAGTCGGTATAAATACCAATTGCATAGTTTCAGATCAGTCAGTTGCAGGTGGTAGATTGATAAAATGCGATTCGTGAAACATTATCCACGTATTCAGGTGACGAGCGTTGATAGGCTGACGAAGCCTATGGCGAAACGACATGGAAAACTCTTACCATGCACAATATGTGGTATCGTTTGCGGCCCGTCAAATTGCGGCAAGACAAATGTACTGCTCAATCTGATTGAGAGTCCAAACGGTCTACGGTTCTCCAACGTCTACGTCTACTCAAAGTCGTTGCATCAGCCAAAATATCAGTATCTCCAACAGCTCTTGAGTAAAATTCCGGAAATTGGTTTTCACGCGTTCGCCAACAATAGTGATGTGATTGCGGTAAACGAGGCTTTGCCGGACTCTGTCTTTATATTTGACGATGTCGCGTCCGACAAGCAGAACAATATCCGCGATTACTTCTCCATGGGTCGACATTCAAAGATTGACAGTTTTTACCTGTGTCAGACGTATGCCAAGATACCCAAACATCTCATTCGAGATAATACTAATTTCATGATAATATTCCGCCAAGACGGTACCAATCTGCGACACATTTACAACGATCATGTGAATACAGACATGACATTTGACCAATTCACCAAATTATGCTCACACTGTTGGCATGAAAACTATGGATTCTTGGTGGTGGACAAGGACAGTCCTCTTCAAGATGGATGATATCGAAAGGGTTTTAATGAGTTTGCATTGCTCTAATTAAATCAGTCTGATTAGATCAGTTCAACGGATCTGTCCTATAGCCTGTTTAGTCGATCAGTTCAACACCTGTTTATCGGTTCAACTGACCTGTTTATCGGTTCAATTGGCTTGTTCAACCAGTTCAACTGACCTGTTCATCGGTTCAACTGACCTGTTTATCGGTTTAATTGGCTTGTTCAACCAGTTCAACTGATCGGTTCAACCAGTTTAACTGACCTGTTCATCTGTTCAACTGATCGGTTCAACAAGTTCAACTAACCTGTTCATCATCAGTTCAACTGATTGGTTCAAAGATGGATGAGAAGGAGCTTATCAAGAAAATTGCTGAAACCAGTCAGATAATACGGAAGAAGCATCGAGCACTGAAAACTGGTAGACTTGAGAATGAGGAAACGTTCACTGAAGCTTATCAACCGATAATTGCACCACTAAGGAAATTGGTATCAGTGACGGAACAGACAAAGAATCATGCAAAGAATAGCAGTAGCAGTAAAGAGGTATATAATGATGATGATTAGGGGAACGATGAGATTGCAGATGATGACTATACCAATATGTCATATACAGGTATAATTGGTTCAACACCAATTGTAAAACAGTATGATACACTTGGACAAAGATTTGACAGTAACAATTCGGTAGATCAGTCCAAACGTATGCGTTTGGATTCTCGTCTCTCACCGATTGAGAGTGATCATGCATCGTACGCATCATCATCATCAGCAGCAGTAGCAGCAGCTGCTGCTGCAACACCCTCTGTCCTTGAACAGTCTATTCGTGAAATGATGCGGAGTCAGCCAGACGCTACAATAAATGCAATGTCCAAGAATCTTGGGCCTAATGCGCGAGAATACATGAAATTATTCTTTGCCGACCCGAAAGATGTCATAGATAATGTTTATGGAGTGTATTACAAGGGTGATGATTTTTAATGCTTGGCAAAACAAGGTTTAAAGTCACTAAAAACGATACGATTATTGTCAATGATAAATCTTTTCCCGGCACACGGGGTCTGTTTGAACTAATTTTCAAGAAATCACCAAATCTAAATGTCTACACAGATAAAGATTTGAATAACTATAAGGAAATTCTGGAGATTACGAAAGCACACAGACGTCAAAATTCCGATAAAAATCAAATGATTGGAAATAAAGGTTACAAGTATAAGAAAGTTATAGCACCGCTATTTAGACAAAATTCAAACATACAGAGGAAAACTATATCAGCGACTGTAGCAACAACAGCTCTAATGTTCACACCATCTTTCCAACACGAGGGTCATGGCATTTCAATGAAATTGGTTAATAGTAAACCTATCGAGTACGTACACTGGGATGATCCAAATAAACTGGTTGCTCGTCTCAGACTCTTGATTGCATCTCAATCGGCCGGTCACACTGGCCATGAAAATGAAATTTTATCGATCGTCGAGGAACTTCGCGAAGCCGATTTGATTCTATAAAAATATCGACAATTTGGGAAACGGTGTCAGTTTAACATGACTCATGGTAGTAGTATGACAATAAGGCTAGAATGAAAAATAAAGTGTGGTTTAGAATCACGAAGAAATAGAAGAAGAGGAAGGAGGTGGTGGATTGGATTTCTGTACTCTGCCAGCTCTTGCAGCAACTCGTGCTCTGTTTCACTAGCAGAGAAGAAGAAGAAGAAGTGGAGGAATGAGTAAGGAAAAGAGACAGCTGGTCGAAGAACTGCATAAGCCTGCACGGTGAAATTTTCCACGAAGACGGGTAATCGTACGTGGTTATGATAATCTCTGGCAGGCAGATTTGGTTGATATGCGCAACTACAAGGACTCTGGTTACCAATATATATTGACATGTATCGATGCATTCTCAAAGTATGCTTGGGTTGCTGCACTAAAGATTAAGAATGCAGAAGACGTTAGTGCAGCGTTTGCTAAAATTCTGCAAAAGAGTGGAGGAGGAAGATGTCCGAGAAATCTGCAGACAGATGACGGCAAAGAGTTCTACAATGCCACATTCCGAAATCTCGTGAAAAAACATGCAATTAATCACTATTCGACATACAGCCCAATGAAGGCGTCGATCGTCGAACGTTGGAATCGAACGCTAAAGGCTGAAATGTGGAAGCAGTTTAGTTTAAATGGAAATTACAAGTGGTGTGCGATACTGCAAGATCTCGTCTCGGCTTACAACAAGAAACGCCATCGCACTATCCAGATGCGGCCTGTAGATGTGAGGCCCGATACTCTGATTGCAGAATTTAATCTGTCGAAAATTAGAAAAAAGCCGGCCAAATTCAAGATTGGAGATTTCGTGAGAATAAGTAAATTTAAGAGAGTTTTTGCCAAGGGATACACACCAAACTGGACAACTGAAATCTTTGCAATTACCAAAGTTTGTTATACCACACCCGTCACCTATCTTCTGCAAGACTATCGTGGCAAAGACATTAAAGGAGGTTTCTACGAGTATGAATTGCAAAAGACAAAAGTTCCCGATACATATCTGGTGGAGCGGGTACTGCGCAAAAAGGATAATAAGATTTATGTAAAATGGTTGGGAATGGATTCATCGTGTAACTCTTGGATTAATAAAAATGACATTGTATAAGATTTCAAATAAATAATAAATAATAAATCAGTCTTTTATTCCACCAATCGTGTCTTACAATATTCATTTTGCATTATAAATACATTCCTCATTGCACATACTTTCCTCGCACAATGCCATGCACAGTGGTGAAATTTATCATTATTCACATAGTCCTTCAGACGAAATTTAAACATTTGATCGTCAAATTCTCTAATGTTCAACGTCGGGTAAAAATCTCTGAGCCATGTAATCTTCTCCAGTCCCTTTACGTATACGGTGATGGTCTTCACATCATCCTCATCCTGGAGAATCATTCGGATTATATCATTCATCAGCTGACTGCACTGTTTGTATGGTGTATAACCATCAGTCCAGCAAAATCCATGATGATTGTTGCGCCGCCAATTTGCCCGTTTTATTTCCTCATTGGTCAGCCAATTGTAGGAAAAGGGCTCCCTGAAGACTAAATGTTGTAGTCTCTTTCCGTAGAGGGCGGCAAACTCTTTCACGATGAATCTCTTATTGTCCAGAGTAAATCCCTGCACATCGATAAAAATCACTTTGGTGCACTCCATGACAACTATTGACCTCTGACTAAATTAAGGCTCCGTGCACCAGCCACCTTTATACATTCGAAAACGCTTACATTGCAACTACTTAAATCTATAGTAAATACTAATAAACTATACTAAACTTATTTTATAGTGCCCTCACGGAAGAGTCGAGTATGAATCACCATCATCTATGAGGAGGTAACGTTTGTCGTCATGCGGACTAAGAGCAATTTTTCTCTGTGAAACGGAATAGACTTTGTGCAATTTGGATCTTATATTATTCTGAACTCTAATTTTCTCCGTTGAATTCTGTAAACATTCAACATAATCTTCGAAAGTTATCTCCTTTGCAATCACATAATTTTTCACTCCTTTAGCCTTTTTTACAATTTCAGCAGACCCATTTACCTTTAGAGAATACATTTTCGATCTTAGTCCCACAAATTCACTCATAATTTTCCCGTTGTTCTCATCTTTCATGAGACCGGGGATTTTCTTATTTAAGAGCGGGATATTGTAGATGTTGTCAGGTGGATAGTCACTTGTATCAAATTTGTGAATATCCCGCCTCATGATTTGATAAACGTCCTCACAGATAATGTCATAAATCAAACTATCCGTATCAGTATAAAGAACCTTACAACTAGACCCGAATGTGTGATGCATATAATCATAATGAAATTCATACAAGCAAGTTTTTGAAATATCTAATATGGACATGCCTACATAAATTGGTTTATCAAATTTAACTGATAATTTGGAAAGTTCAATAACGACCAGATTCTCATTGAATATCGCGCGACTGTGAAAATTTGGCTTGGAGATTAACGCTTCAGCCCCATATCTTCCATCCCACTTGGTCACGAGCTTCACGTCAACGCGATTTCGCACATTCTCCATCGTTTTCCCGAAAACCGCATTGTTCATCAGCTTAAACAAATTTTTCTCAAAATCATTCTTCGCGGCTGTACGTAATCGCGTATTAAGCTGGATGTAAGAGTTGAGCCAGGTGGACTGCTGAAACCGTAAACCACGATGGATACGCTTGAGTACAAGACCATGTCGCAGACATTGCTGTAGCGCACGGTAGTGTATCACATAACGCTCCTTATCGCTTACGGTTGCAAGCAGCTTCACCTGACTCGATGAACCCGGCGGTTTTTCTCGAACCGGACAGAATGGTAAATCACTGTGCTTGTGATGAAGCTCGCGTGGGTACTCGAGATCCACCTCAATGATGTATCCGATTGGGGAATCCATGGGAACGCTAAAGACGTTAAAATGTACAGCGTCCTACATCCATTGGAAATCGTGTGTCGGCAATGGTTGACTCATTGCCCAACCATACAAGTTATTCACATCAAAGTACATCAGGTAACGCGATGCTTCCTCCGGATTAAAATCTGACATGTACTTATTATTGGCTTTAGCATATCGATGGGAGCACTGACTCAAACCACCGCGTATTCCACGTTCAATGAATAAAAGCATATCAATGTCGGTAAATAATTCTAGTTTAACATTAGTAAATTTTAACATTGCATCCCAGGTGAAGCCTGGGAGCGTATAATAATGTGCAGGATTTAGTGTATAATTTTCAATGCAGCTATCACGAAAATTCTCGAAAACATCAGCCAATAATAGTACGTCAGTCTTTAAATAAAGGTCACTGTATTCTCCAAGCGTTCTCACCTGGAATCTGGTCCACACATCATCTACGGCATGATTATATGCATCATCCATTATATTGCTATCGGTTAATCTATTGTAAAATGATTCACGTGTAGGTAAAGCCGTCTCTTCCAATTTGGACAGATCGTCCACATAATCGTAAGGAAAAATACCTTTCTTCGTAAGTAAATTAAAATGATTATCGTCTAAATTTGGAAACTGTGATTTTAGATTTAATAATTGTGATTTTTCTAAATATGAACTAAGCTTGTCTTGACTAGAGGCTAAAAATTTTAATGAATCTATAAAACGTAATTTAATATTGTATTCTTGAACATATTTTGTAAATGAAATGTATTTTTCCTTATTCAGGGGGAGTAGTTCGATCTGTCCCTCGAAAGCGTTCGCGATCTCTTCAATTACAAAATGTGCATCGTAGCCTGATAAATTGTGAAAAATTACTGGAATAACATGCGAATCTTTAAAGTTTAAATTACAACTATTGTGGGCAGGTCAACTATATCTACCATTAATATGATCATGATCGCGAACTACTATATCGCCTGGAAGAAACGGCTTTTTACAGATATGACACTGTGAATCGTGCGCGTGTCGTCTAAAATCTAATAAATTGAGCGGTTGCATAGGTTGCTCATTGTTCAGTTTGTCTCGTGCAAATCGTGCAATTTCCAACAATTCACGAGCAAACCAATTTGAACAATCTAAGCCGCGATATGAACTATATCTAGTAAGAGTCTCGTCTCTATTACACTTAAAATAATAACCTACACTAAATGGCATGTGATGCTGATAAGTGTTTGTGTTCTTTGAGGGATCCGAATCGTTCACCTTTCTCAAAAGACACTCAAAATCAGCATACAGTATAAACGGTACACGTTCACGGTTCTTAATGTTTTTAAAACTAATCCATCGATTGTCTGTGGTGGGGAGAACCGCTCTCACTGGTTTCACACGCTCACAGTCTACAATGTGATGATCCAATTTCTCCCGAGTGTGGAAATAGTGGAGACATCTGCAATATATTTACTAATTAGAGACTGAAAAAAAAATTGTTTCTCTTCTTCTTTTTCCATCCTTACATATCACATATAAACTTTGAAGACCTATGTTTGCTGAGCTGCATTCCAACGAGACGTGACAAGTTCTTGATGCATGTAAAATGTCCGATTCCCTCAGAATTAGTTAGAAGCAGTAGATTAACGTGTCTCGCACGTTTCAACACAGTCAGCTGTAGTGGTACTATTTTATTATCCAACTCAAATCTTCTAATTTCCCGCAAAGATGTTGGGAAGGAAATGTTTTCAATGTTCAACACTGATCTGTAGTGCGGATATGCTTGTGTGCGGTTTGTATGCTGGGTAGCTGGAGATAATGCCGCTACAACTGACCATGCGAAACATGCATTGTCCGAACTGTCAATGTTAATCACTGCCTTCTTCTTCTGAATGTAGTCGGGTACACTTACACATGCACCGGATCGCAGAGGATTATACTTGTTCACGTTTAACTGCAAGTTTATAATCTGCGTCAATGTCCAGCCACTGTCACGCTCCTGGAATTCTTCCAGCTCCCTCAGCAGCGGTTCCTTCACATGCTCACGATACCACCCACTCAAATTATCTGTGGTGAAGAGCGACGAATTCTTGGTGGCAAAAATCTTCACCTCGCTCTTCTCACCACTTTCAAAGTTTGCGCAAAAAACACAGTTCACTTTCACAGATGTAAACTTTTGCAGCGCGTCTGAAAGTTTATCGGCCACTATCTCTTCGGCTTCCTGAAGAAATAGCTTCGGGTCCATATAATTAAAATTAACAATCATCCCACTAAATAAACGTGATTTGAAGGATGACTCCAAATCTTCCCACTGTAGGTGAGATGGTTGTTGTTATGTACCAGCACCAAACTTGGAGTCTTGCTCTCTGTATCCGTAGGAGCATACACTTCAGACGCACAATTTTAGCAAATTTTTTCTGCCTCAGTCCGACAGATATATTATTATCAATACTTTGATTGATTGAATCAATATAATTCACACATTGAATCTTCCAATGCTTAAACTCTATGGGAGTTTTAATTAATCTTAAAGATTTAATTAGCGCAACCTCCATTTTTCCAAGTAAACCAATGTGTCTACCTGTAATATAATTTTAAGCCAAGTATACCTATGTGTGATTCAATTCCTACTGCAGTATAATAAAAATCTACAGCCACTAAATATTATCTTAGGTGCAAATTTTCATTGATGATGATGAAATTTGCAGTCAAAATGCATCGATAGAAAAATGTAATTGGACAAAAAGAGAGAGAGTCATATGTGCTGTAAAATGCTTAAATCTAATTGGACCCCAGGTGAGATATGTCACCAGATGCATATTTTGGGTGGGGGCTGAGGAATACACGTGCCGATGATCGGGTCATCGTACAGCA
The DNA here is from genome assembly GCA_037305995.1 of Sclerodermus sp. 'alternatusi'. Taxonomy (NCBI): domain Eukaryota; kingdom Metazoa; phylum Arthropoda; class Insecta; order Hymenoptera; family Bethylidae; genus Sclerodermus; species Sclerodermus sp. 'alternatusi'. The sequence continues at coordinate 199,293 of CM074553.1, forward strand.
TCCTTCGCGCAATTAGAGAAAGAGCTAATATCGCTTGGGTGGGGGTTTTGACGCATGCCGTTAGCGACAGCCGTGCGTTATCCTTGATACACATCAGACAGAGATGCAATGATATATTAAATGTATTAGAAAGAGACTCACCTTCTTCCAGGTTACTGCCCCACAGCATCTGATGTGCATCTGATACTTGCCCCCTCCGTCGCATCTCCATGTTTTCAAGATCCATCTTCTTCTTGCAGGAATTTGAAGGTCAACACCACCCCCTCCATTGGACCGCACACGTGTGGGGTAATTTCACGCCCCTCCGCACACCCCCTCACCCCCATGTTCACTTGTATGGGTGTGCCCGTGTAAGATTTTCGTTTCCCAACTACATGAATTTACATGGCTCGCCCTCTTGCACTATTAGCAATTTGGGGATTTTGAAGGTCAATAATTGCGTCAATCGTCCCTGTTAGCAAGTATCAAAGTAGCGAAGCTGCTATCCTGGAACAGGGACTATCACGGTCTGAGGTGCTTGATCCCCAAAGCATGACTCCAAGTGGCTTGCCAAGATAGAGACACGTAGTCACGAAAACGCCCAGTTCTTTCTGGTCTGGTCGAAGAGCAGTTCATCAACGCTTCACTGCATACAATTGTTCCCTATGTCGTGGAGTCATCCAACACCTATCAGCAGCGTCCGGAGAGGAAGAGCAACGTGGACTCCTGCGGTCCGCCTCCTAAGTGAGACGCAGCGTATTTGAATGAAAATACGTAAGGTGGAATGCACTTTGGCGTAGACAGAGATACTTCGATAGTTGAAGCGAGATGGCACCTAAGATATATGAATAAGGAGAGAATAGCACATCCACACGCCATTCAAACACATCGATTAACCCCTTAAAAATTGTCAGTAAAAACGTTTCGGTATTTACGATATCGATTGACCTTTGTTCGTTGCCGCCACTCTCTTCTGTCCCAAATTGCAAATGTTCCAAAGTCTCGAGGCGCACGAGCAGCTGCAGAAATGCAAGTGAAATTTGACAGAACTCCCGAGTGCGGACTCAGCGAATCCGGTGCCGAGTCTTTTCTGACCCACATGGATACATTCGGTCTTTATCTATGTTATGTATTGGAATCATATTTATGTTAATGTGTGCGTTACTGCTAGGAGTTCTATCCATGTATACGTGAATGCTAGCCGGTCACAGATATCGAGTCTATCGACTATGTTACACCCTGTATATATGACAGGGTGTCCGGAAATTGGCGAACTTCCTCTGAGGAGTAGCTTTCTGAGGGTAAACTGAGTCGAAAAATCCTATATCATTTTTTAATCTAAAGCTTAGTTTTTGAGATATTTAATAACAAAGGTACTATATTAGTTAGACAAAGACAGACAGATAGTTGAAGTGAGACAGAGAAATGCTATCACGCTTCAACCAATTGACTGTCTCTGTCAAACTAATATAGTACCTTTATTATTAAATATCTCAAAAACTAAGCTCCGGATTGAAAAGTGGCCAAGGACATTTCGACTCGGTTTACCCTCAAAAAACTACCCCTCAGAAGAAGTGCGCCGATTTCTCTCACCCTGTATATATGAAATATATATTTTACATTGTATATATTTTTACATATTTTTAATAAAAACAAAAGAAAAAGGAAAAAATGTAAAATGTAATTATTTAAAAAAACCTTTATTAAATACATATTTCAGTATAGTTTAAGTTAGTTTTCTCACTACATTATTTAGTGGATTATATTTATTCGATAATAGGATCGTGTATTATTAGACAATAGTATTATGTGGAATATTTTTTTCGCACTCAACTTCCACCTTAATGTCCATAGTGCCACTCTTTATGCTCTCATTTTGATGAGAGCACTCGATTGGTATGAGAGGAGCAATAGTTATAAATTTTAATGCATTTAACATCGGTGTAGTTTTAATTCCAGCATAGTAAGATTTTATGAAATTTAAGTACATGTCGTACAGGGCTGAATAACGTAACTGTTCAAAATTCAAGTTTAATTGATCATAGTGATAGGATTCAGAATTTAAATAAAGTTTAACATCTGACAAATCACAATGATCAAATTTAATAGCCTTCCATAGATATAGATAAATAGTCAATGTACCGTACGACGACTGGCATGCAAATGACGTTTCTAGGTGTTTCCGAGATCTTATATCCTGGTGAAACATTGGGAAAAAATTTGTGCATGGTATGTCTAGGTTGTCCATTTATGTATGCACCTGAGATGACGCTACATGTGATTTGAAGAACATTAACAATCATAATTTTTACAGTTGTATCAGACTGAGCCCACTGATCTGGCTCAATTACTTTATTGGTTGAGAAGCCCAACAGTTCACCAATACTGTCAGGATCGTTGAAATAAATTCGATACTTGAATCGAATTTCACTTTTTAACGTATTATTGTTTGTTTATTTACATAGTACATTGTCAGGATCTTTGATCACTATTCCCTCGTTCAGTATGATTTGTTCCTGCAGGTACTTGCTTATAGTTTTTAATTTATAGCATTTTACATGTATTGCAATTACCTTATTGTTATAGTAAAATTTATTATTATTCTGGTTCACATTGGGAATAGAGTTCCATGCTTGAAAATCTACAAGACCTAGCTCATAGGTTCCTACGTTCAGATTGAGCGGTGGAAAAAAAATTTACATTCAGCACTGATGTACCGCGACCAGTCAGCGTAAAAGTGCGCGACATTCTCTCTCTCTCTCTCTCTCTCACACACACGAAATTTTCACGAAGAAATCTCACACACAACTGACCGCAAATGCTTGTATCATAATCCTAATAAGCATTATAATTCTAGTATATTGTAATCACTACAAAAAATACATTATTTTTCTTATCTTGTTAAAAAGTATTGAAATCATATATAGAATAAAGCCAAGTATGTAATCTTTATTTATTCTCAGCATATAGTTTATAAAAAATATGTATAATAAAGAGAAACTGCATTTGAAATGCAGATAGTTTATAAACAAATTGCATAAAAGCTTTTTATATATAGTTTATAAACAATATGTTTATAATTTTTTTATACAGAACTTGGCGAGCCTCCATGCTTTTTTAAATGATATTTGATTTTACTTTAAATCCTGCGACAAATTCTCTGCTCTTGTCCTGTAGCAACTACGAATTCCTGCTAACGAATTTTCTCTTCTTTTCATGTAATAATAACGAATGCATGTCGCTCGCCGAATTTTCAAATGTTTTCATATAGCAGTTATGAAATTATAACATTTTCCTATATATTATAAGAAGTGAGATATTTTTAATTAACATGATTATTGTGTGTCATTTAAAAAAGCATGGAGGCTCGCCAAGTTCTGTATAAAAAAATTATAAACATATTGTTTATAAACTATATATAAAAAGCTTTTATGCAATTTGTTTATAAACTATCTGCATTTCAAATGCAGTTTCTCTTTATTATACATATTTTTTATAAACTATATGCTGAGAATAAATAAAGATTACATACTTGGCTTTATTCTATATATGATTTCAATACTTTTTAACAAGATAAGAAAAATAATGTATTTTTTGTAGTGACTATATATTTCAAATAAATATATTCTTTTTATTGTTATACCTTTATTAAGAGAATTCATTAAATAAGTGTATAAATAATATATATTTTTTGAATAAGGGGGTTTTTAGAAGGGGATAACTACTTGGCGTATTTTTTTACATCGGGATGTTTTTTAGGGGGATTTCACTAATTTTTGTAAGTTAGCGTTGAAAATTTATATTTTTTAATAGTATCTCCAACTATTTAAGTTCATATCACGCATTTCCTTATATCAAGCTCTATGACGTCATGTTGTAACGCCCTTAATAAAAAGTTTTCAAGTGATAGGAAAAGTTAAAATTTATATTTTTTTCAAATTATTTCCATCTATTTAGGTTCGGAAAACGTATTTCGCTATTTCATGCCCTATGACGTCATACTCTGATGTCACTAATTGCAGATTTTCAAGGGTGGCGAAAAGTAAATATTTATAATATTTTTTTTTAATTATTTCCATCTATTTAGGTTCGGAATACGTATTTCGCTATTACATGCCCTATGACGTCATATTCGGATGTCACTAATTGCAAGTTTTCAAGGGTGGCGAAAAGTAAAAATTTATAATATTTTTTTTTAATTATTTCCATCTATTTAGGTTCGGAACACGTATTTCGCTATTTCATGCCCTATGACGTCATACTCTGATGCCTCTAATTGCAGATTTTCAAGTTTGGCGAAAAGTAAATATTTATAATATTTTTTTTTTAATTATTTCCATCTATTTAGGTTCGGAACACGTATTTCGCTATTTCATGCCATATGACGTCACACCCTGACGTCACTAGTGGCATGTTTTCAAAAGGTGCGAAAAGTAATAAATAATAATAATTTTTAACATTATTTCCGACTATTTAGATACGGAACATGTTATTTCGCGATATATAGCCATATGACGTCACGCTCTGACGTCACTAATACTACGTTTTCAAGAAGTTAGAAAATTAATAAACAATCAAAATTTAGAATTTTATGTCGCATTACTTCCGACAATTTATTTTCGGAACACGTTATTTCACGGTATATAGCAAAATATGACGCCACGCTCTGACGTCACAAATGGCACATTTCAAAGGGTGCGAAAACCAATAAATAACTCAAATTTATAATATTTTTTAACATTATTTCCGATTTTTTTAGGTTCGAAACAAGGTATTTCACGATATATAGCCATATGACGTCACGCTCTGACGTCAGTAATGGTACGTTTTCAAGAATTACGAAAAGTAAATAAAAAATAATAATTATTTAATAATTAAATAATATTACTCATTTATTATTACAATTATTCGCAAATGACAATGGTTAATTTATAAAAATGAAACAATAATTTATTAATTATTAATTTGTTTTATTAATGTTTAGTTTATTTATTAAAATAGTATGAATAATAAATATAATAAATAAAAAAATTAATTTACATTATAAAGTTATAACATTTTCAACACTATTTCCGATAATATAGGCTTAGAACACGGTATTTCGCTATATCTGTGTTTATGACGTCACGCTCTGACGTCACTAATGGCACGCTTTCAAGCGGTGCGAAAAAGATGGAGATGGAGACGACGACGACGACGACGACGACGAAGACGACGGAACTGAACATGCACTTTTCAAAAATTGAAAAATTAAGAAATTTATGCAAATGCACTTTTTATGCATTTTGGTGCATTTAAACGAAAAACATTTTTTTTTTTTTTTTTTTTTTTTTTTTTTTTCATTATTTGCTTCAGAAGGTCTTAAAACGTGTTTTTGCGTTAAAATTTCTTTAAAAAATCGACTTCAAATTTTTGATGTTTCGGGAAAAGTATACTCGGTGTCTCGCGCACAGTAGCACATGAAATCACTGTGAGGCTATACTACTTGGCGCGAGACTCTACCGAGTCTCCTGATATTTGGAATGAAGTATTCAGTCAGTTAAGTGGTTGGTCTTAAATCACCAAAGGAATCAAAGTTAAAACATTGCATCCACATTTTACATATGCTACCCAATGACGTGGACCATCATGAGGCAGTTCGTTACGCATAAAAACACTACGACAACCTCGAATATTTTTACATGCTTTAGTTAGTTATATAGGTTAGTTTAGTAGGTTTTTAACTTCCTCCTTCTTCTTCTTCGTCACTCCTCTACCGTATCTGTAAGGTGTCAAGTAGAGCCCACGACCTTTGCAAAGTCTCCATCGTACGATTGTGTCGTTGCATTTCCTCCAGCGGTTTGCGCGCAGCCTTGGCATCGTTCACGGCCTTTGCGATATCCGATGCCCCACTGGCCAACACACCGACCGCTCCGAGCAACGGGAGCAGAGGTAGAATTTCACCCTTCTTCTTCTTCTTCTTCATTGGATTGGGAGTATGAATCTTTCTCTTTTTCTTATCACGTAACCCCATACCAAGCTTCCGCTTAATCTTCATGGCAGCCCAAACAGCTGCGGCGTTTGCTCTCTCACCCAAAATCGCGTCTCTAACAGTGATACGCTTACGTGCACTGTCAGCCAGAATACCGTCGGCAATGTGTCTTTGAGGTAGGTCTTTGCTGAGCGAATAGGCTTTATCGTGTTCCCTACACGCAGCGTCTAACTTGTTGTAACGTGCGTTTTTCCGTAACCCCGGGAGGAGGTGAATCTCCCGAAGTTACACGCAGTCACAATAATTTAATTATAAATCACCGGAGCTCCTCACCCTTGAGGAAACCGACTCCGGTGAAAGGGGCCCAAGGGAGGTTCTCCCGTTGCTGAGGACTAGGCGGTGTACAAATAATGACACAAATTGACTAATGTTGACTCGCGGATTTATTATACGACTCGATACAAAACAATATAATAAATTAATGTTCCCCGTAGGGCCGCAATATTACAAAAGATAATTATAACAATCCGCGCGGGGTGCCCGTACACCCACTGTAGTCTCACCTAGTGGATTCGGACTTTTCGGTAGTCCGTCGGCGTCGGCAACGCAGAGACCGCTGAGCTCTCTTCAACAACGGCCCCCACGTCACGGGGAATGGGTCGTCTGAAACACCCAGGAGCTTTTCAGGCAACCTGGGCGGACGTTCCCCGGGGATGAGGACTAGGTCCCGAGCTCAACGACTGCTGCGACAGTCGGAGCACACGATCCCGCACACACTCAACCGGGCACGGTCAAGTCCGTGTCCCTTGACCGGCACTTAACGCTCTACTCAATAAAATGACTGAGCGCGTGGCGCTCCACTTACTACTTCTGTAGTCCAACTTGGCACCAAGGTGGCCGTCCGGGTCCGCAAGGGTTCTGGAGGTTATCCCTGTCGTGCCGTGGTGGTCGGAGGAATCTCCCCGTATCCTGGAGCTGGTTCCACGGTTAGGATCCTGGATCCCGGTCACTCCACACACTACCGAACACAATTCCGGTCGCTTGGTCTACGAAGTAGCGGATTTAATAATATCTCGCTCGAGCGACGCACGCCCGTTCGCTGAGACGATAATACTAGAAGTGATAAGCCAGCTGATCGCGCGATATCAGCTAGCCCCAGTAAGGGAATTTAAATCAGTTAAATTCCCTTCAAGGACGCCTCATTAGCTAACACTAGCTTAATGAGAAACGGTAATCAGCTGTGCCGAACGACAACAACAGCGACCACCGTTGGCGTCCCGGACCGAGCTCAGCTGATGCTATCATTTGGAATATTACTATATTCCAATCAGCTGAGCCTGTAACGCATTTTCAATAAAAATGCCACGTTACATTGTTAATACCACAATCTCCTCATTACAATCTTTCCCGCAATCGTGTTCCTGATCCTCAAAACTGATAGCCTGGTAGGTGTAGTTCGAACGGCAATTTGTGTTCAGCAAACGATTGAAAATACCACTTTTAGACATTGGACTCTATTTGACAGAGTCGACAGTTTCTCCTCATAGAGAACAGTCTGTCAACTTGTGTACACGATAGAGGTAAATGTTTGATGCAACGACGACAATTTTGAACGTCGGTATTAGCCTGAATATTCTGTGACAATGAGTTCCAAATGTACTCGATTGCTTGGGGAAAGACCTTTAGCAGCACTTCTTTAGGAATACTCTGTATTTCCTCGTAACTCAAACCGTAGATATTCGAAGAGACGTCCGTAATTTTGAACGTCTGCTGAACTATAATGAGCGCTCACAAGCGTACGACTAGATATAAATATGATGGAATACAACATGTACTTAAATTAAATAAGGATTTTGAAAATAAAAAAAAGATATTCTTTATTCGTTTACATATATTTATTTATTTATAAAGAAATTCAGCCTCACGATACTCTCTACTATTCATAATTTTTACATATATTTTTCCCTCTTGGATATTTTGTAATAAATTTTTATAGTATTCTTGATTTTCAAGAAACTTAATAAATCTCGGTGGTAAGAAGAAAGAGAATTCAGAGGTATCAATGATTAACCTTTTCCCATATTTTGTGTTGACCTCTCTTATCTTCACCACTTTCAATTCAACATTATCCTCAATATCGCAAAGTTTCTTCAAGGAGAGAAACTCACTGATCTTCCCAAAATTATTGATTTGTAATAAATCCATCCATATGAATAAATATTATTAATATTTAAGATATTAATGTTACACACAGTTCTAATGAATATATTATACCTTATAAGATTGTATATATTCTCTTCAGAGAATCTTTTTGAGTTTGCACGATGCGTTTGTTACAACTGAAGTCGTATAATAAAATTATTCATAACATCATTAAAAATTGTTGCATACATAAACATTTTGAGAAGTTTCAACTCGTTTAGAAGAGGATTGTAACTTGTGGTGGGAGAGAAATCAAATTTCATCAATTTTGAAGATTTTTGTTAACACAAACACTTTAGCATGCTTCGATTCGTTGAAAATCGTAGTGGGGGTCGTGGAAAGAAAAATTGTGCCGATGAAGGGAGTCAAATTTCATCAATTTTGCACTTACAGCAAAGTTACACTTTTGCAAAGTTAAAGCAATCAGAAAATGGTCATAATATGACCATAAGAAGTGTTGCGATTTTAGTTTTGACCAGTTTGTATTATTATAAAAATTGTGTATCATGAAATAATATTAAAACTTAATTTTTAACTCAAACAGTTTTATTAATAAATTTTTTACATGATCATTCATTATCATTTAAAAAAGCAGAAGGTGTACCTTCTGAACCATTACTGTTTAATAACCAAAACCATAATTTAATAAACCAAAGACATATAACTGCTAATATTGTTTCCAATTTTTCAGCATAGTAAAAATGATAATAACGAAATCTATTAAAATAATATTTAATATCTTTCTTAGTTTTCTTTAAACTCTTTACTTCATTTGGTATGTAACCTTGATTCTTCATATTTGGAAAGCCCTTCGATTGTTGGAAACCTATAGAATTTTATTCATATATCAGGTAATTTAATAATATAATTGAGTAAAATCATACTGGATGGCATATTATTGACATATTCATCGAACTAACAAGTATTTCTTTAATAACTGATATTATGTTTAAATATATATTCATTAAATAAATTCGTAATTTTGTTTAATATTTAAATTAAAAGAAAGAAAAATATTTGTTTAAAAAAAAATTGTTTATGTCAATATTTACCTAGTCTTAATAATATGCAGTGTTTTAAAAAAAAGCACACCTTTTTTGAGGGGTGATTTAATTTGAGACTTTATTTCCACACAAGGTATTCATTGATAAAGATACTATTAATTAAATAGAGATTGTCACAGATATTAAAAATGAGTGATGCCAGTTTGCACACAGCCCGTTTATGCACATTCCATTTGCCCACGGACCTATTGCGCACGGACCGCTTGCGCATAAGCACTGATTTACCTACTAGTTAACAATATGTTTTATACCAATATATTTTTGACTACCTAACTTCGAATTAGAATGAGGAAATTAGTTTTTAAGTGGTTAACACATGGTGGTATGTCTTGTCAACTCGCTTACATTGAAAATTGTATACTTTATACTTTGGCGATAAATTTATTGAATTATAAAATTTATTGGTTGGTGGGGTTGGTAAAAAGCGATGCTTGTGCGTAAACGGTCCGTGTCCAAAAAAAACTTGTGGGTAAACGGTCTGTACGCAATAGGCCTTGTGCGCAAATGGTCTGTGTGTAAATGGGACGCTCCCTTAAAAATAAGACAGCGTAAAGTTATCTCATTTTAATTAATTGATCCTCTTTGTCTAATTAATAGTATTTTTTCAATGAATATCTTAAAAATAAAGCTCTTCGTCAAGAAATGATTAAAGAAATATCCTCTTCGGTTAGCTTTAAGAATCACCTTTTTATAAATGATGCGTTTATTTCATATACAGGGTGTAACAATGATGTTAGGAGAAATTTTAAGGGATTGTAGATGGAGGGATTCTAAGACGTTTTCGTTTACCACATTTTAATCTAAAGCTTATTTGTTGAGATATTTAATGATAAAAGTACTATTAGTTAGACAAAGACAGTCAATTGGTTGAAGGAGATAACACCATTCTGTCTCACTTCAACTATCTATCTGTCTCTGTCTAACTAATAGCACCTTTATCATCAAATATCTCAAAAACTAAGCTTCAGATTTAAATGTGGTACATGAAAAATCGTCTTAGAACCATTCCCTCTACAACTCCTTAAAATTTCTCCTACCATCATTGTTATACCCTGTGTAAATTTGTATAAATGTAAAGTACATTTCTAAAATAGAGTGTTATCGAGATGTATACAGATTTATTGCACTCGGCCGGATGTACACAGCCGAAATGTATACAGATTTTATTGTACACGACTGATTAGAACACAGTTAATTTTTTTTTGAAAATTGATAGCTTCCTTATAATAGCTTACAACCCGAGTTAAAATTATAAAATGAAAATCACGTTAAAATGAAAATCTTACTAGTGAAAATCACTAGTTTTTACCTAGTGGTGTGTGTTTCAACCCCTATACAGGGTGTCCGGAAAAAAAGGAGACATTGTTTGAGAGTTGGTTCCTGACGCAATTCTAAGAACTTTTTTCTCTTGGCATTTTTTGATTTAAAGTTTTATTTCTAAGATATTCAACAATAAAGATTCCACTAATTAAACAGAGACACTCCTATAGTTGAAGTGAAGTGGTGCCACTCTGTCTCGCTTCAACTATCTATCTGTCTCTTTCTAACTAGTGGTATCTTTATCGTTGAATATCTCAAAAATGAACCTTTAAATCAAAAAATGCCAAGAGAAAAATGTTCTTAGATTTGCGTCAGGAACCACCTCTCAAAAAATGTATCATTTTTTCCCGGACACCCTGTATAGGGAGTAACAAAGAAATGTTCTATAAATTTAAAAGGTTTTAGAATAAATAGTTCTATAATAAATTTTAGTTAACACTTATCCATTTAAAGTTTATATTCAAGATATTCAGTCAGGAAACTCGGTAATGTCTCGCACTAACAAGGGGAGATCGGCAGGTGCCACGCCGATTTTTTAATGAAATTTCTTGTGAGTGTTCTATGACATCCCACGAAAAACACCCTATAAGCGTTCATCCGATTGGGCCCTAGTTTTAGAGATATAAGGGTTTGAAATTTACCTTGAGCGCGCGTTAGAACGACTATCTAGCCGTGCAACTTCAAGCTTCAACAGTGGCGGCGGTTGAGTGGCTAGAGTATCTAGCTATAGCGCTCTATGTCGCAGGTTCGATTCTTTTGGCAATTTTTTTTTTTTTAAATTTTAATTACACTATTAATTATAAGTAACCTATTAATGTTTTAAGGATATTTCATACATTTTTTGGTCGTCTAAATGTAATAAAATTGGAAGTAAATGTAATTAGAAAAATAGGCAATTTTTAATGGAAAATGTTTATTAATCATCTGTTGATGATTCAGATGAAGTTTCATCTGCACTTTTTTCACTTGAAATTGCACTTGACATATTGGAACTATGCGGTATTGGTGATTCCATTTTAGAAAAAATATGCAACGTTTCAATTTGAAAGTTGAAGAAGAACTGATGAGATACTTATTGTCAGAGACCTACCTAGGGGTTTACAGAAAGAAATGACCTTCTACCTGACGAAAAGTAAGGGACCCCAGGTAACAGTTGGAAGAACAGAAGAAACGTTAGAAACCAGTTTTTCAAAATATATATAGACAAATATAACAGCAATAAAGTGGCTTACAAATACTATTTAAATTACATATTAGACGACCAAAAAATGTTACTTATAATTAATAGTGTAATTAAAATTTAAAAAAAAAAAAATTGCCAAAAGAATCGAACCTGCGACATAGAGCGCTATAGCTAGATACTCTAGCCACTCAACCGCCGCCACTGTTGAAGCTTGAAGTTGCACGGCTAGATAGTCGTGCAAAGGTCGTATGAATAGGTAAATATACAGGGTGTCCGGAAAAAAAGGAGACATATTTTGAGGGGTGATTCCTGACGCAATTCTAAGAACTTTTTTCTGTTGGCATTTTTAGATTTAAAGTTCTATTTCTAAGATATTCAACGATAAAGATACCATTAGTTAGAAAGAGACAGATAGATAGTTGAAGCGAGACAGAGTGGCGCCACCTCACTTCGACTATAGGAGTGTCTCTGTCTAACTAGTGAAATCTTTATTGTTGAATATCTTAGAAATAAAACTTTAAATCAGAAAATGCCAACAGAAAAAAGTTCTTAGAATTGCGTCAGGAACCACCTCTCATAAAATGTCTCCTTTTTTTCCAGACACCCTGTATAAATAAGTATATATATATATATATATCGGTTGTCCCACGTAACATGCTCACCTGTTTTATTTCTAAAGTATGCATTGTATGAAAACATTGTTGTTTTTAGATTTGTATGGTTCCAATATTTCCATAGTTCCATTATTCTTTTTTTTTTTTTTGGTGGAGTGGTTTCGAAGATTTCAAGATCCACTTCATTTTTTTTAATTGAACTATATTTTTTATATTAGAATCTAAAAAAGCGTGATATTTTGAGTATAAAAAAGTACTGACTTGTATTAGTCGTAAGTCTATTAATTAACGGGTAATTTCACTTTGTTTCAAGAACATATTGTGGGCGTAATTATTAGGTCAGAGATTCACACTTATTACAGCTTTCCGCAGGACATCTTTGAACAGCCAACAACAGCTGAAAACATGAAACATCGCATTCGGGAAGCATGTTGAATACTCAATGCCAATATACTTAAAAAATTCATTTCCTTATTAATTAGTAGACTGCAGCATTGCTTTAATGTCGATAACCACACACACACATCAGTTCGAACATTTATATTGATACCAGTATACTACATATGCGTGTTGATAAACTTAATCATATAGACATTACTACTAGGCTGTCCTGCGGAAATCTGTGATGAGTGCGAATCTCTGACCTAATAATTACGCCGATAATATGTTCTTGAAACAAAGTGAAATTACTCATTAATTAATAGACTTACGACTAATACAAATCAGTACTTATTTACTCAAAATATCACGCTCTTTCAGATCCTAATATAAAAAATATAAAGTTTTATTAAAAAAAATAAAGTTAACCTTGAAATCTTCGAAACGTTTCCACCAAAAAAAAGAATAATGCAGCCCTTAGAATCATACAAATCTAAAAAAAATGTTTTCATACAATGCATACTTCAGAAATAAAACAGGTGAGCATGTTACGTGGGACGTCTTATATAAATGTATACAGAGTGTTCGGAAAAAAGGAGACATATTTTGAGGGGTGGTTCCTGACACTATTCTAAGAACTTTTTTCTGTTGGCAGTTTTTGATTTAAAGCTTAATTTTCGAGATATTTAACGATAAAAATGCCATTAGTTAGAGAGAGACACTCCGATAATTGAAGTGAGATGGCGCCACTTTGTTTTCAACTCAGATCAATTCCAAGTTTTGCACTGTTATTTGTTATAATATTAAGCTGGGCCTGAACGAAGGATTTTTAATTTAGTTGAAAAACACAGGTTTTATTGCAAAAGAAGCAAAATGTTGTCACTCTCAAAAGTACATTTTTTAGTAAATTTGTTGCAATTTTTGTGAAAATAAAAATTTCACAAAATCCTTCATTTAGGCCGTTAACAGTATCTTCTACTAACTAAATCTCGAATTATTTTAATTTCAGATAAGCAGTTCTAAACATCATGGCCACGCAGTCACTACAAGAAAAAGGCGTTCTGCGGCAAGATCTGTATGACTTATAATTTATAGGATTTTTTTATAAGAAAAGTATTGTATATATAGTTAAAAACATGTACTTTCTAATAGTGTTTCTAATTTTTTAATAATTATTTGTTAAAGAAGCAAACACAATGTTTAAAAGGTAGGTAATTTTTTCAAAGCTAACTAGGGTAACCCTTTAATAGATGATTGATGACATTAAATTAAGTCGAAAAGTCCTTTACCACTTTGTGGTAAACGTTTATTTCAAATTAAATTTATTGGCTGCCATCCACAAAGTGAAATTATGTGTAACGTCATCTTGTTTTGATGTCAGCGGGACAATACCGTAACACTTAAAAAAAAATACGCATCATACCAGATTCAAAAATTAAGAAAATTAGGCTCACCAAAAACTGTAAGCACTACAGGAGGTCCTTCTCAAAGTTTTGATTATTCTTCTCTTCAATAAATAGCACTCTTCTTTCTTTCAATTGATAAAATACCAAACTTAACCACAATTATCAATAATCACACTAGTGACTACAAATAACCAGTGTATACAGTTTTTAACATTTTATTCATTTCACAAATTAATAACTTTTACTCAAAAACGTGGATAAATCAGAAATTTTATAACCCAAATTGCCTGATTAATAGACGGATATTGACCATGTCATTGCACGCGAATGTACACAAACTGTAGTTCTTCACCTACCAATATCAAATTTTTCTGACTTTTTTGCAAGCTTAGCCAATTAATATTATTGCTTTTCATACTCTTGAACATTGGATATGATTATTATGTTAGAAAATCAATAATATTAATTATCTGAACTTGTAAGAAAATCAGAAAAATTTGATAGTGGCAGATAAAGAACTATAGATTATATACATGCGCATACAATCTCACGGACAATTTGAAATATAAAATCTCCAATTTATCCACGTATTTACGTAAATTTATTAATTTGTGAAGTTAATAAATTGTTAAAAATTGTTCATACAAGTGGTTTAAGTTATTAGTATGTTTATAAATAATTGTGGTTAAGTTTGGTATTAGTTCGTCATTGTGAATTTTATTAATTGGTAGAAAAAATTGCCTTTTATTGAAGAGAAGAGGGATCAGAGGCTTGAGAAGGATCTCCTATAAGGCTTAGTTATTGTTGAGTCTAATTTAAAAATTTTTTAAACCTGGAATTATCCGTATTCTTTTTAAGGTATTAAGGTACTGTCCCGCTAACATCACAAAAATGAGACGTCACACATAATGCCACTTTGCGAGAGATAGCCAATAAAATTTATTTCAAAAAAATCCTTATAATTCAAAAAATAGGCTCCGGATCGCAAAGTGGTAAAGGACTTTTCGCCTAAATTTAACCACCCACTAACTGGAAGTGCGCTTATACCCGGACACCCTGTATGCACGAGACTTCAAGTATCCTTTTCCCGAGACATCGAAAATTTCAGGTCGATTTTTTCAAGAAATTTTAAAGCCAACATTCATTTTTGAATTAAAAGCACAGAAATCAAATGTTAAATAAAGCCAAGTATGTAATCTTTATTCTCAGCATATAGTTTCTCAATAATGTTTACAACTTTTTTATAGATAGTTTTTAATCAATATGCAATATAATTATATTATAGATAGTTTATAAACAATTCCTTTACAATTTTTTTATAGAGAACTTAGCAAGCCTCGATGCTTTTTGAAATAACAAAAAATAATCATTTTAATTCAAAATTTCATACTTCTTATAATATATGAAAATACTATGAATTCGTAGATACTATGTAAAGAAAACAAAATTTGTCAACATGAATTTGTAATTACTGGTCGAAAAAATACTACACTAGTTTACAAATGATTATCAATGCTGTCCAATAGAACTTGAAACTTCACGAAACAGAATAAATTGGTGATAATACATCACGTCCTATATTTGATGTTGGAATAATCTGTTATAAGATATATTTTAAAGTACGTTATTTAAAAAAGTATGGAGGCTTACTAAGTTTTCTATAAAATAATTGTAAACAAATTTTTTATAAGCTATCTATAATATAGTTGTAAGCATATTGGTTAAAAATTATCTACAAAAAAATTTTAACCATATTGTTGAGAAATTATATACTCAGAATAAAGACTGCATGCTTGGCCTCATTTAATATTTGATTTCAATATTTTTTAATAAAATTTAAGTAAAATAAAGTATTTTTTGTAATAAGTAACATTTTTCAATAAATATATTTTTTTAAGAAAATGCAACAATTAATTCTTTTTTATTGATATACTTTTTATTAAGAGAAATCAATTAATTTAAGGGTTATTTGGAAAGGGATTATAATAGTAGTTAAGCGAAGACAGTTAGCTAAAGTAAGGCAAAATGGACTTATTCCACTTCGGCTATCTGATTGCCTTTATCTAACTAAGAGTATTTTATAATTAAATATCTTATAAACTAACCATCGAATAAAAAAATGGTAAATTAAATGTTGTCTTAAAGTTAGTCCTTCCATAGCCCATTAAATGTTTAGAATATTTCTTTATTATGCCCTGTAAAGATAACAAAACTAATAAATTAAAAATTTCTCTAATATTTTATTTTTCTCTACCTAGGATAATCAAAACTTTATAAAATTCATCCACAGTTTATGTGGAAAACTTTTTCACTCATCATTAATATACAAAGTGTTCAGATTATAACATATTATTGCTATTAAAGGTATTTTTAATATAATTGTAAAATATTTATTGATTTGGAACCTCATTATTAAAATTATCAATAGCGTCAGAAATATTATTTAAAAAATGATACACCGGATTCCGAAGACCTTACATAAAGATCAGTGTTTACTCTATCGATGACATGATTTTAACAATGTCAACGTAACGATGTAACGTTTCTCCATGTTACAATTCGACACGAAACAATTCAACACGTTATTTTTCAACGCGTTATTTTTAACACATAATTATTCGACACGTTACAATTCATCACGTAACAATTCGACGCGTTACAATTCGACACGTAACTATTCGACACGATATTTTCACGTGTTATGATATGCGATTTAACACATTAACAAATAAACACGAGCTACCATACACACCCTCAAGTGTTAACTACTTAGAACCAATTATCCATATAGACTAGTTATTATAAAATGTGCAATTAAACATTGCCATATTGCACGTGTTGAATTGTTACATGTTGAATTGTAACGTGTCGAATATGAACCTAACGAAATTAATGTTTAAAAAATCCGTGTTGAATAGTTCTATGTCGAATAATTACGTGTTAAAAATAACGTGGTGAAAATTAGCGTGTCGAATAGTAACGTGCTGAATTGTTTCGTGTCGAATAGTAACGTGCTGAATTGTTTCGTGTCGAATTGTAGCATGTTGAAATGGGTATCACTCGTCAATACTATATTTTCCCAATAAAATAATTTCAGATAGAAAAGAAAAGTACATTTCTTTTATTCGAATTAGTCTTAAGAAAATACCTCTCTCACTTAATACTTTCACATGGGGAAACTAAAATTCTCATTTAGCTTGACATGAGCGCTTTTCAATTAAAAAATGTCAAAAGACAAAAGTTTTTAAGATAGCGTCAGGAATCACCCCATTCAAGGAAGTGCAATCGTTTTGTAACATCCTGTATATGTAGAATTGTTCCAAATTATAGTGATTTGGGTATAATTTAATGAAGCTATGTATGTGAATATAGTTATGTCTTTAGTAGCATATAAAATAAGTTTCTTTTCTATTTTTCGATTCAGAGTTTAGTTTTTGAGATATTTAATAATAAAAGATAACACCATTCTTACTTTCTTCAACTTTCTCGCTTCAACTATCTGTCTATCCTTGTATAACTAAGAGAATATCTTTATTATTTAATATCTCAAAAATAAAGTTCCAAATTTAAAATTAGTATAGCACTTTTTGACTTGCTTTACCCTATCCCCTTCCATATTTTAAAGGGTTGTAGAAACGATGATTCTAAAACTATTTTTCATTTACTATTTTTCGATCTAAAACTTAATTTTAATGATATTTAACAATAAAAATACTATTAGTTAGACAAAGACAGTCAATTAAAGTGAGATAACATCACTCTCTTTTACTTCAACCAACTGACTATCTTTGCCTAACTAATCAGATCAAAAAATCGGGGAGTAAAAAATCGTCTTAGAATCACCCCTTCTACAACCCCTTAAAATTTCAAAAGGGATCATTGTTACACCTTGTATATGCACAAAAAAATCGTGGTAACTAATAGGTTAAAAAAAGTACATGAATTTCAGAGCACCCTGTATAAGTACCAAGTGAAAGTGAAATCAAAGAAAACGGATTTAGTTCAAAATATTGGGAAGAATAGCCCGAGGTAAAAGTATTAAAAAAAAATCATCTTCTGATAAATATTAAAAATAAATAAAATAAAAACACAACTTATAATAAATATTATATACAGTAAAAAATTATAAAATAATTATCTACTTTTATCTTTTTTAATCATTTCATCTTTTTTTTCTGACATGTTATGTACTATATTCTGTAATAATAAAAATAGTATTTATATAAGCATTATAAGTAATTAAGAATAATGAAAATAACTAAATAAATAAATTATACCTTCTTGTTTTTCCAATGTAAAATATGTTGTTCTAGTGTATAACTATGAAAAGTAACATTTATTTAGTAATATTTTTAAAAAGAAGACTACAAATTTCTTAAATATACTCTTTTTAGATAAATAAACAACATAATACAGCTATAAAATATTATCTTAAAATTTACGTCACAGTTACTGATATAATAAATTTTTTACTACTATTTGTCAATGCATTTTAAACTAACATTTTACATTGATTTATGAGTAAAATATTGCTTAACAGATTAAATATTTAAAAAATATTTCTTAATATTAAACAAAAAATATTTTAAATTAATTTTACACTTTTATTCTTGCAAAAAACAAACTAAAAACTTAATAAAAATATACTAGCCGTTATCAGGAGCCAGCTTTTTATACGTGATTCTCATTAGATTATAGCTCCTTATATAGATTTATGTAGGTTGTCACTTCCTACGTAACGTACAACCACAGCAACAAACTACTTTTGTCACTTGAGAGGTGGACTTACTAGCTATAAAAGTTAGAAGGGGAAAAAAATTAAAATTTATTTCTTTATTTATTTTCTTTGTAAGAAATAAAAGTATTCTCGTGTATATATATATATAAAAGTATTTCGACACGGAATACTTCAATACGCGTGTTTTCGACGCGTTCAATTTCGACAAGGTTTTTCAAGGCAAAATTATTTCGGCGCGACATCTTTCGACATTTCATATTAAAATTACAATAAGAAAATTAGATTCTAAGTAGTTAACATCTGGTGGTATGTATTGTCAACTTGTCTACATTGAAAATTGTACACATTTTACCTTTGCGGTAAAATAATTTGAATTATAAAATTTATTGATGGGTTATTTATTGATTAACAATGACATGAAAACCCGATCGTTAATAATTTCTTTCTAATAATTTCTTCCTACGTCGCGAAAGTGTTAAAATAATAACAAAAAAGTTTTATTATTTTTATTTAGGAAATTATGCCGAGCAGTATAAAATGTATAATGCAAGAAAATTAAATAAAAAAGGAAAATATTTAAAAGAAATAAGAAGTTTTGCTTTAATCCTTCACTTTTATTCTCCCAAAGCGTATAATTATATTAGAAAAATTTTGATAAATTATTACCGCATCCAGCTACTCTAAGAGAGTGGTCTAAAGTTATTGATGAATCACCTGGGTTTACTAAAGAAGCATTTGTAGCTATGACATTTAAAACGAAAGAAAAAAAAATAATTGATAATTTAATTTTTGATGAAATAGCAATGCGTAAACAATTAATATTTGAAAATGCATCTTTTGCTGGTACTATTGATATTGGAACTGCAAAAATTAAAGATAAAGATAATATGCAAATGGCTACTAACGTTGAAAGATACCAATAGGATATTTTTTAATAAAGTCATTAGCAGCTACTAAGAAAGCTAATTTAATTAAAAAAGCTTTATATTTAATAGAAAATATAAATATTAAAATTTATTTAATTACCTAGCTTCTAATTTTTATATGGGATTCGCATTAAGTGCTATGTTTAAGGGACTATTACAGTGTGACGGATCGAAAAATTTAATTTTTTTTTTAATTTCATTTTTCAATAGTATACTATCATAAAATTCATATCCATTTGGTAGTAAACTAAATTCTCATTTTGATGATTTTGTACAGTGCTTTAAAGTAGGAGCGGTTTATGCGCGGTTTTGGTGTATCATAACTTTAAACACGTTTTTCTCAAAACGATATTTTTTGACCTGGCGGGGGAAAATATAAAAAAACGATCTAACCGATTGGGCTAAAATTTAGACAGTATATTCAACATACATACGGCAATCGCCCGAACTAGAATTATTAAAAAATTTTATTTCTAACTTATATTTTTGGCCGATTTACGCTGAGAAATCAAACCTTTTTTCGAACACTTTTCTATAAAATGTCGCCATTTTGTTAATTTAAAGGATTAACTATTAATTCTAGTTCGAACGGTAGCAACACTCTTAACAAATAAGAAACGTTTTGAATTTTTGATTTTAAACCACCTGAAGAAATCTGATGATACCCGCCAACAATATATCTTCTTTTTTCAAGCCTTTGGTTTTTAATTAATTGTTAAAAGTATATATATGCGTTTGCAACAAAACAAATACTTTCTATTCTTTAAAAGTATACCTTTTGCACAAAAAAAGTTTGTGCCGATACATAAAATACTTTTTAAATAAATAGTCATTAAATATAGCTCATTTTTTCGGGTGCCACACTGTAATACCCCTTAACTACCCACATAGGAATTTGATGTCCTGAAGACATCCATAGGAAGTCTTAAATGTCTTTAGGATCATCCAAAAGACTGCCATAAGACTGCCTATGGATGTCTTATAGATGTCCAATGACCGCGAAAAAGACCGCCATAAGATGTCCTGGCGATCTAGTAATAAGACATCCCGAAGACGTCCTAAAAATCTAGTTTTAAGACATTGTGGGATGTTTAGTGAATTTAGGGTTAATATTTCGGGAATAAAATTTAGGTTATAAAAGAATAATCGATATATATATAATAAAATTTTATTTATTCTTTTTTAAGAGCTAGTATAATAAAATATATATATATAATTGTAATTATCTGAAAGTATAAATATTAAGTATTAAATACAAATCAATATCTGAAAATAAAATACTTTTTGTTTCGATTAAAGACAAGTAATAAATATAAAAATTAATAAAACTGTTCACTAACCGTTAATTCGTTTTTTCTTCTAGACATATTTTATCTATTCACGATGATGAATCGATTCTACAATTACACATTCTAAATTTTAATTTAACTCTTTACATTTTTCAGCAATAATCACTATTTAAAAACTTAGAATCTGTAACATTTTGATTATGTTTGCGATTAAAATTTCACGAAATTGAGACACACTAGTAATTGTAGCTCCGCATAGTGAGTAATTCTGCAATTAAACTGCGCCAAATCGGACTACTTTCAGATGTCCTATTCAAGACATCTCAGGATGTCTTTTAGTTGTCCTTTCTAAGACATACTAAATATGACGTCTCTGAGAAGTCTTTTAGGAACTGCCAAAAGATGTCTTCAAAAGGAGGTCCTCAAGACTTCCTTTGGAAGTCATTCCTATGTGGGTATCTTTATAAATTTAATCCATATTTTATGAATCCTGCTTCAAAAGAGCCATGTTATATATTTTTTGATTTGTCATATGATTGAATTAATTAGAAACACATTAAGAGATAAAAAAATTTTGAAAATTGAAGAACAAAAAATTCAATAGTGTTATATACAAAAGTTACAAATATTACAAGAAGAAAAAGTTTACGTCTCGCCAATAAATTGACCAAGAAACATATAAATTACCATAACAATAAAATGAATGTTAAACTTGCTTTTCAAACTTTAAGTGATAAGGTTGAAAAATCTTTACAGTTTCTACGTAATTTCTCAGACACAAAAGAATAATTCAAAAGTAGTAAGGCGACTGAAGAATTTTGTTTAAACATTAATAACATTGTTGATATGTTAAACTGTAAAAATAATCTTTCAAAATAGATATATGATCGACCACTTAATAAAGACAATTATACAAATTTAAAATCATATGCAACAGAAGTTTAAAAGTATATAGGGTGTTCGGAAAAAAGGAGATATTTTTTAAGCGGTGGTTTCTGAAGCTATTCTAAAAACTTTTTTCTCTTGGTATTTTTTGATTTGAAGCTTCATTTTCGAGATATTCAACGATAAAGATACCACTAGTTAGACAGAGACACTCCGATAGTTGAAGAGAGATGGCGCCACTTCAACTATCGGAGTGTCTCTAACTAGTGGTATCTTTATTGTGCAATATTTCAAAAATGAAGCTTGAAATCAAAAAATGCCTCCAGAAAAAGGTTCTTTAAATTGCCTCAGGAACCATCCCTTAAAAAAGGTCTCCTTTTTTTCCGGAAACCCTGTATTTACAGTTTAAAAGATTCGCATGACATACCTATTTTATTTTCTACAAGAAAAACGAGATTTCTAGGTTTTATTATAGATATGCATAACATTTAAGCATGTTCAATTTATATGACATAATACAGAAACACGGACAGAAATATTTATTAACATATAAATTAATACAAGATTATTTAGAAACATTTGTTAGCGTTATAAGAAGTAAAGGAGGGTTTAATAATAATCCAAATGTTGTTCAATTTAAATCTGCATATAAAAGATTGCTCATTCGACCGAAAATAAAGGAAATAGAGAATAAAAACTATCTATTTCATAATATTGAAATATTACATTTTTCTTCACAAAAAAATAATATAAAGTGTCATTAGAAAGCGATAAAATCGAAAGTATTTTATTCGACCATAAATATATTATAAAATTACAATCTATTTCACCTATTGTTAAAATATAACTGTATACATAGCGGGGTACATTTCGGCAAAAATAAATAAATCTATAAAATGTGATATACTATGTTGTATCGGGAATTCCTGCTACAATGCTCTCGCTAAGAAAATTTCTAATTTAGGAATAGTTATTGAATCTCAAAGGCACTGCATTAAGGCCATGTTTACCCGAGCAAATTACAGATTTAGAGATTTTGTCGCAATGCCTAAACGGATTTGAAAACCGTTTGAAAGGTACACTCTCAAAAGTAAAAGGATTCGATGTTGATATCTGAAATTTTTAAAATCGAAAAAATATTTACAAATTGCAAAATGCCATAAATAATTATTGTTGTGTTAAAGAAAATATGATAAATATCGTAAAATGTGATATTAACGTCGATAGAGACATAAGAAAGGATTCATTCAAGACTAGTCTCGTTAAAAAATTTGCAGAAATGTGGTCAAAATCTCTAAATCTGTAATTTGTGAAAAATTGCTAAAAAATCAGCCATGTTTTACCTCGAAGGAGATAAACCAGAGCGAAAATTAGTTCATTTAGATGGCGTAACAAAAAATTTTCTTAAATGAGACAAAGATAAGAGATCTTTTGTTTCACTTTATTTAGCTAGAACACGAACCATTTTAGGTGAGGTATACATCCCCTTAAAAAGGAAATGCAGGAACTATGAGACTCCTTGTAGGACTGGTGGAAGTCCAGATGCAAGTTCCGGCGCTCCCAGGAAATCGTTGGGTATTCTCCGGGGTACGCTAAGACGGGAGAGACGGCCTACAGGGACAATCCACAGGACGGGATTACGTGGGAGTCGATGGGGACGAGGCCCGCCGACGTCCTGGAGGGGAGGTCGGAGGAGTCCGCAGGGATAACCCGACTCCCCTAGGAAGCGGTAGGAATCTAGGAGAGTATGTGGATACCCTGGTTCCAGGCCGAGGTATCGGTGAAGGAGGAACCACCCGAAAGGAAGTGGGGACTGATGAGCCGGGACGTGCAGCCCAGAGAGGCCGAAGGGCCGACGTGGGACGCTAGGCTCGATCAGGCGAAGCTCTTTCGAGCGGGGTAGAGAAATGCTCCTTTCAGGTATCCCTTACCCAACACCTTAACCAGATTGGTGGGAAGAGGGAACTTCTCTGTTCCAGGCCCCCGGCGGCTGGGGCAGAGTCGCGGAACTCCTAGGATCGGCGAAGCCAGCCCTGAGGTGAGACCGAGTGGCCGGGATATGCCACCCTGTTCCTCTGGCGAGCCCGAGAGGAGCATTGAGATGGATGTCAAAACTTCGGGAATTTGGCAGAATTCGTGAAGGAAGGAAGGTTTCAGGAAGTCGGGGTGCTGGTTGCCCGATTTAACCAGCTGACGCCCTGAAAGCATACTATCGGGAGGGAGAACAGGCCGAAGGTAACACCCCGTCCCTGCATTCAAGCAGGAGTGCAGGA
Source organism: Sclerodermus sp. 'alternatusi' (assembly GCA_037305995.1). Classification (NCBI taxonomy): domain Eukaryota; kingdom Metazoa; phylum Arthropoda; class Insecta; order Hymenoptera; family Bethylidae; genus Sclerodermus; species Sclerodermus sp. 'alternatusi'. The sequence continues at coordinate 223,521 of CM074553.1, forward strand.
AAACGTGTTACAATGTCAATCAATGCTATTTGGCGAAGAAAGAGACATGCCTTTATTAACTAAATTAAAAACTTATGGAAGTTATAAGACCCCAGCAAAGGATGTGATTTTTATTGGCAAAGTAGCTGAAAGTGTCGTAAGACAGTATAATGAGAAACTTTCTTCTGAAAAAAATATAATTACTTTTTTGATTAACAGAATTTTACTCTCCTTTCAATCAGCCTTTGATAATAGCATTATGAAGGAAAATATAATGTCACAGGTTGTGATAGATATAATTATAAAATACAATTAATAAAGAATATTCTTACATTTTACATTAAAGTAAGAATGCATTATAAAAGTAAAAATAAATTTGTTCATGCTGAGTATATCAGGAGACTCGGTAGTCTCGCGCCAAGTAGTATAGCTTTACAGTGATGTCATGTGCTACTGTACACTGACCGGCAATGAATGAGTCCCTGTTAGGCATAGAGTATAACATAAACCAGGATGGACAAATTTTCGCTCTCTCTTGCACATGACGTCAAAATGCTTGTTGGTAGGGTGGTAGGAGAAGCGCGATGTCAATGTGTATGTATGAAGTATAGGCCAGTATACGACAATACATTTTATTATGCCTATAAGTTGACTGGCGGGGGAAAAGGAGAACGTGGTGGGAGGTGTTTCGATTCTTCATCCTCGTCTTACGCACGCTAAATAATAAGGATAGCTTTATATTCTTAAAAGAACCGATTTCTTTACATACTTTTTTTACATCTTTTTCTTTTCTTTAAATCTCAAATATTTCTCATTGTTAATTAAAATAAATTTTTACAGGTTCGGTTCTTTTCAGAACCACACAACTTAATTAAAAAGAAAATATGTAAAGAAATCGGTTCTTTTAAGAACCCTATATTTATTATAAAAGGAACTGCCTCTTTCTCTAAAAATATTTGAATAAATATATATTATAAAATTATTATAGTAATAATTTATTTTCCCTGCAAAAAGATCATTCCTATAACATTAAGTAGAAAAGACAGATGAGAGTGCGACACATAAGTTGGAAGTGCAAAGAGCGGCCTAGCGTTGCGCGCGCTCCTTAGATAGAAAAGGTAAGTTTAATAAGTTAGAGAGTATGCTAAAGCGGCTGCCAAACAAGGACGCCGATAGGGTCTCTAGTTTTGTCTGCAGATTTTTCGTCCCATATAAAGCTATCCTTATTATTTAGCGTGCGTAAGACGAGGATGAGGAACCGAAACACCTCTCACCACGTTCTCCTTTTCCCCCGCCAGTCAACCTATAGGCATAATAAAATGTATTGTCGTATACTGGCCTATACTTCATACATACACATTGACATCGCGCTTCTCCTACCACCCTACCAACAAGCATTTTGACGTCATGTGCAAGAGAGAGCGAAAATTTGTCCAGCCTGGTTTATGTTATACTCTATGCCTAACAGGGACTCATTCATTGCCGGTTAGTGTACTCTGAGTCAATACCGAACGCAGTTCTATTGTAACAATTTCAGTTTATAAGCCTTGGCTCCATGTGCTAAAAAATAATATTAATGAATCTTTTAATAATAATTTAATGAGTATACTTTAAAGTTTTAAAAAGTGAGGAAATTGATTAAAAAGAAGTTTAAAAGTTTAAGCAGTTGCAAGATCATATTGAGAAACGTAAATTGTTTTTTATTAATTTTAGTAATCTTAACACACACTTGAAATCAATTAGCTTCTTTCTCCCTAAATTTTATACATTTTATTATTATTATTATTTTCAGTTAATTCTATTTAGAAATGGATGAAAGAATTGATGAAGAAGATGTAATATATGTTAATGATATTGATGAAATAGTAGAAATTGAAGATGATAATTCTAATATTAATGAAGAAATGCAATGCGAGACAATAAAGGATGATGCATCCTTTGTATTTAGAGGCCACAAATCTGGTACAGTATTATTTTTATTTTATAAAGTAAATTGTATATAATAAATATTTATGTTTTTAAACTAGGTTCTGTATTTTGTGGTGCATTAACTAAAGATGGAAGTTATGCTGCCACAGGTGGCGAAGAAGATAAAGCTTATGTTTGGAATACAGCTACAGGAGAAATAATCCTTAATTGTACTGGTCATAAGGATAGTATTATATTTGCTGAATTTAATTTTGATGAAACATATTTAGCAACTGGTGATATGAGTGGTATAATTCAAGTATGGCAACTTAGGGAAAAATCAGTAGAATGGGAATATAATATGGGTGATATAACGGTAAGATGTTTTACTTAATAATTTTTAATTAGAAAGATTTTATTTTATTTTATGCCAATAAAAATTTCAAAGATTAAAAATTGATATATCCATTGATATTAATATTTCATTATCCATTATTTAAAAAAAAATTGATAGTGTTATAACAATTATAATTTATTTCTGATATCTGTTTATGAAATACAAAATATTACACTTAAAAAAATTATTCTTTTAGAAATAAAATTTTTTCAATATTTTCAATAACCTGAATTGTTAAATATTAAAATTTTATAAAATGATTAAATAAGATAAAAAGGAATTTCTTAAAAGAAGAGAATCTAATTATATCCAAAATAAAACTAATTTATACATCATAAATGGTGTACGTGTTCTTCAATTTAAACTTCTTAAAATTTAGGGTTCTCTGGATTTAAGAACTTCAATTAATATTAGCAAGCTTGTAATTAGTAATATATGCATCAATAGAAAATTTATAAAATAAAATAAATTTAATATTATTTAGAGTAAAATTTAAAATATAAATTACAAATATTAAAATTTGCTTAAGTAGTGGATGAAATGGCATATGGCAGCTAATGTTCTATTTGGAGGATCTATAAGTGGGGATGTTTACATGTGGAAAGTACCTGATGGGGATTGTAAAATCCTGCATGGTCATGGTTGTCGTGCAGAGGCTGCTACTATATTTCCAAATGGTAAAGATTTCATTCTTATTTTTTATGTATTTTTTTTTAATATAATATATTATTTCATTTTTATTAAATAGGCAAATTTATTGTTGTTGGATATGATGATGGTACTATTAAAACTATTGATTTAAAAACAACTACTGTTGTTTCATCAATATTGCCAAATAATGGTCACTCATCTGTCATAACAGCTCTTGACTGTCATACTGATAATAATTTAGTTATATCAGCAGCAGTAGATGGTAAAACTATACTTAGTATGCCTCATACTGGAAAGGTTTGATAAACTTGATTTAAAAATAATCAAATTTAATTTGAAGAAGAATAATAATTTTTCGATTTTATTTTATTTCTGGATTAAAATATGTAGATTGTATCTATACTTCAAGATTTAAGTAATTTTAGAAATGAAAATGATATCAATAATAAAGACGACGAAGAATGTGAAAATAAAGAATGGGTAGAGGCAGTTGCATTTTCTAAAAATCCTGCATTCTTTGTAGCAGTCACAGGTACTTTGAGTGGTGAAATCTTTATTTGGGATATTTTAAAAAAGGTATATTTGTTCATATATTTAATATAAAAGATTATAAAAATAAGTAAATTATATGACACATTTTGTTTTATTTTTATTAATTAATAATAATTTAAATAAACCATGAGATTATTATATGAAATTAGGAATATAGATTAATTTCTTCAGATTCTCAAAAATTATTTTATTTTTTTTTATTTTAGAGGATTAGACATAAAATAGATCAGAATAGTGGTATCACCAAATTCTATTGGAAAGGAAATTCAACTGTATTATTTACAGCTGGTTTAGATGGTATTTTAAGATGTTATGAAGCAAGAACTAGTGATTGCATAAAAACTTATACTGGTCATGCAGCAGATATTCTTGATTTATTTATTTCTGCGTAAGTACTTTTTACTTTAGATGATCTGTATATTATATATTTCAATAATTTTTTTTACTTGTACTATAAGAATATTTGAAACTATTTTATTTATTTGATTTTTATTAAATATTAATTTTTGAAAAATAAATGATTTTATTTCTAGAAATGGCAGAAAAGTACTAACTACTTCTGATGATACTACTGCAAGGATTTTTGAGATTGAAAATCTCTAACAATAAATAAACATCTAACACATCTTAAAACATCTTAAAGAAATAATTGTTAGCAATTAACAATTGTATGTAATTTTAAAGAGTATTCTTTCTTTGTTTTACGTATAGCTGAATAAAATTTATTTATTTTTTTATTATATAATATGAGAATTATTCCATATTAACAGGACCCTTTCCTGACTTAAAATGGTTCGTGTCTTAACTAAATAGAGTGAAACAAAAATCTCTTATCTTTATTTCACTTATGAAATTTTTTTGTCACGCCGTCTGTATGAACTAATTTTTGTTCTGTTTTATCTGCTTCGAGATAAAACAGGGCAGTATTTTTAGCAATTTAACAATTCGTTCATTTTGTTTCCTGACCACATTTCTCAATATTTTTGATCGAGACTAGACTCAAATGATTCCTTGAATTTTCCTGTACTTGCATGACTTTCGATTTTCGAAATAATATCTAGTTTTTCAGTTACAGAACAAAATGTTTGTGCAAATATAAATTATAAAAAATTTTGTTAAAATTTCAAAAACAGAAAAAGTCACGCAGATTCCTTGTGCTTCCACATTATCCATGTCAAACAGTTTACAAAAATATTAATGGTTGTGGTTAGGAAACGAAACCTCGTTTCTTGGTTGGGAAATGATCCTCTTAATATTTGAAATAAAATATTAATGCAAGATTACACATACATAGAATTTATGTATATAAAATAGTAGCACTCAACATATTAAATTTTTTTAATTAAATAAGTTTTATCTTTGCACCATTCCACGTTAAGTTTATATTCCTTATTGTTCCAAGTGAAATGTGTTGGACAATTCTCTTCACCATTATTAAAACTAAAATATGTACTTAATTCAATAGCTAAATTTGATCGTATTAAACCTATTCCTCCTGCTTTTGCTGGTGCAGGATGATATATTCTACCTGTTTCCTTATTCATAAATAATTTACAAGGTTCAAATGGAACCTAAAATAGAAATAAAAAATTAACTAACAAAGCTTGAGAGCATTTTATGTTAATGTTCAAAATTTCATATAAGATTATATATACATAGATTTTATATCTGTAAATTAATGCTTTCAAAATTAAGTTTATTTTTTTTTTCATAAAAAGTAGAGTGTTAAAAAATAAATAATATATTATTTTAAAAAGTAATTATATACTTTTATAATGCTTTTGTAAATTTGATCAAAATATTACCATTAATAAATCATCTGCATGAGCATAGCTAAAATAATTTTCAATAGCCCCATTTTCTTTATTTTTTATATTAATGAATTTTGTAAAAACTATGGGTACATCATCACATCGAATAAGGTTCCTTTCTCTTCCACATTTAGATAAATATGGAAAATCTTCTGTATAACGATCAGTATTATTTAGACTTATATGTTTGAAGAAAAATGCAATAAATTTTTTATCTAAAAATATATGAATTATTATAGAAGAGAGATTCAAATTTCTTACACTTATTATTTTTGCAAACCTTTGTAACAAGAGGTAAAATTTCTAATCCGAACATCATCCAAAAATAGCTGTAATTAAGTGAAAATAGTAAAATTGATTATCATGCTAATATAGATTATAGGTATACCATGCCTTGGTGATCAATATAATAAAAATATTCCCTTATGTGAGGTGCTGGTGATTGACCTTGTACATACACTGCATAGTTTCTTAAACGTAAAGAAGACAAATACAAGTGTAATGAAACATTAGAACAAACAAATTTTCCACATTGAAACAAGATTTTCATTTGCATTTTATTTTTGTTTTTTAATGTATAAAGTAATTTCTAAAAATTGTATGCAATATATTGATTAAACTAATAATATTAGTACACACACACATAAATATATGTAATAAATTTTATAAATTACACAATATATGTACTTAATACATATACAATATAAATAATTATTTCTAATTTAACTGTTTTTATACAATTTATAAATTACTTAAAAATATAAAATGTCTCTTGATATTGTTGTATAGAATTGCGTATATATATGTATATTGCATACACATCTCAAAAACTTCAGTGGTCTTTCATCAAGAAATAGAGAAACATAGATTTCAAAAATTATTCAACAAAGTATTTTGACTGAAAATTTTCAATCAAATCATTCAAAAATTTAAATTATTCGTCTATAAAAAAATTTATTCTTTTACTTTTATAGGATCTAATTTATTCATTGTTAATATATTTACTTTATAATATTCCATTTCTTTTTTCAAGAAAAATAATTTACGATATGCATAATTTGATTAATTGATATAGAAAATATAAAAGAATTAATTTAATCATGTTTTTATAACTCAGCTATAAATTTTGACCAACTGCTGTTTAAAAAGTCTCGCTTTATATACTTTATTTGGCGCCACATCCGGAGTTGTAAGGTAGCCATACTTGTTTATTCATTTTTCTTGCGTGTGAGGTTAGATGGTTAAATTGATTAAAGTGAGACTTATAACACGGTTTCCATATAACACGATTTAAACTTGGAAACCTTTCTCGCGTAACATGAATTTCTTCATGACATTATTTTGATTAAAATAGAAAAGGATAATATTTTTGTAAATTTTAATTAAATAAATAATACTTCTTTTTTAAATATATTTAAAGATTTATTTATTTTGTTCAGTATTATAAAAGTTAAGAAGCTCTGCTCTTATAGCTTCTAAATATATTTTTAAAGTATTGCCATTATTCCAATAAATATTTATTTCATATAATACATCATTTAAAATTTAGAATTATACGTAAATAAATTGAATAAATATTAGAATAAGATTTAATAATGCAGTTTGTATATAATAATTCTTACTGCAGATTGATTTAATAGGCGTTTTTTTATTCATAAATTTTAATGCATTTTCAGTATTTAATGTGCGGTGTTATAATAAGTTTAAAAATTATTAAATAAGAATAATACTAGTTAATAATATCTAATTTGCGCACGTATTTTTATATTTGAAGACTATCACAAAATTCCAAAATCTATTTAGAAAGGTTACTTAATCTCTGAATTGTCATAATGCTTGTTAAAAGAAAGAAAATAAAATTAAAAAGAAAGTTCATTTCACTTGAAGATAAAATTGAGATTTTAAATCGTTTAAAAAATGGAGAAAAAGTTGCGTCAGTTGCAAGGGCAGTGAAGTTAACTGAACCTACAATTCGAACAATAAGGAAAAATGAAAACAAAATTAGAAAAAGTGTTGCAGAGGGGTGCTCATTAATTGCAAAACGTGTTGCCCGCACGCGAAATATTGACATAATTAAAATGGAAAATGCTCTTATGGTTTGGTTCGAGGATTGTATAAGTAAAAATATCTTTTTAACTGGAAATGTTATCAGAGAAAAAGCTCTCAAAATCTACAAACATTTAAAAAAAATTGAACACTCTTCTGCGAAACAAAATAGTCCACCATTTACTGCAAGTAAAGGTTGGTTCGAAAAATTAAAGAAAAGATTTTGTTTGCAAAATATATTATCTCAAGGAGACGCATTTGCAGAAATTGCTCATAAGTTTACATCGGAACTATATGAAATTATAAACAAAGAAGGGTATACTGCTGATCAAATTTTTAACACTGTCCATACAGTGTTGTATTGGAAAAAAATGCCTTCTCGAACACTTATTTCAAGAAATGAAAGCTATAAATCAGGATTTAAAGCTTATAAAGATACCATAACGCTTATTATGTCTAGTAATCAATCAGGAAATTTTATGTTAAAACCAATGGTAATAAGCCAATCTCTTAAATCTCAAGCAATCAGAGAAAAGAATATTTCCGAGTTTCCTGTATTCTGGCGATCTAGTCATAAGGCTTGGATAAGCAAAAGTATATTTGAAGATTGGTTTAATAATTGTTTTGTTCCTTCTACAGAAAAATATATGAAGGAAAAAAATTTGAATTTTAAAGTCTTATTACTCATCGAAAACGTTACTAACTATAATAAAGAATTCGATCATCCAAATATTAAAGTTGTCTTTTTTCCTCGTAACTATGTATCAATAATTCAGCCAGTGGATCAAAGGATAACTTATATTTTCAAGGCTTACTATATACGCCAAACATTTGAAACACTTTTCAAAAGATTACAAAATGACAATAATAAAACACTTATTCAGATATGGAAAGAATTTTCTATTTTAGATTGTGTTAAAATTATATCATCTGCTTGCAAGGAGATTACGGTATCAACGCTTAATGCTGCTTGGAAAGCTCTATTGCCTCATATGGTTCAAAAAGAAAATACTGTTTCACCAATAAATGAAGAATATAACAGAATAATATACGCTGCTTCTCACTTAGGCGGCGAAGGGTTTGCAGACATAGATATTCGAGATGTAAAAGAATTATTTCAAGAGCATACTTTAAGTGAAGAAGAGTTAATGGAATTTATAAATAAATCCAACTCAAAATCACTGATAGATAATACTTTTATAAGCACAGATGATGGATCAATTCCAAATTTAAATTTAAGTGATCTTAAAATGGGAATAGATTTAGGCAAAAAGTTAGAACTTTATTTCACTGAAATAGACCCTTCAGCAGTACGTAGGGGGAGGTTTAAAAGAGAACTACAAAGTTGTTTAGCTCCTTATCAAAAACTTTTATTAAAACTACAAAATGAAAATACATCGGTATCGAAGATTAATTCAATTACTCTTAATAATGAAGATGCAGTATGTGATAAGGACATTCGACCTGTTAAAAGAAAAAAGTTACAGAACAGTAATGATGTCTAAATTTATAATTTTTATGCATACAAATTTATGTTATACAGGATTTCCGGAGTATGGCGCATCAGCTTTGAAAGTTTGATTCCTAATATAATTAACCATAACTTTATTGTTGGATATCTTGCAAATGGAGCTCCAAATAAAAAAATGCCAAAGAGAAAAATGTTCCAAAATTATGTTAGGAACCATCTTTTAAACAAAATTGTAAGTCGTATTTCGGATACCCTGTAAAACGATTGTTCATGTATTCTCATTTTCATTATTGTATTTATTATTACACAAAACGTATATGTTATATATGTTTATTATTTTATTAATATTATAAGTTATTTATACATGTATAAGTTTTGCTCAAAACGGTTTCGAATGAAGACCATACGAATTAACTGCGTAAATTAATTAAATAAATGTGTTTATTTTTCTATGTAATTTATTTGTAATTTAAGAGTATATTTAATATTTAATTATAATATTAGAAGGACTGAAAAGTAATCAAAATTTTGTTGATGAGTTTATTCACAATTAGATTATGAATCGAAAAATCAAAGAGCTTTCTCGAAAAGGGAATCGAACAACCGTTTTTACGCTGGTAAAAAGTGTTAAAAATGATGGAAATTATTTTATTGATTAGTATTTAAGATTAATTTAATAAATAAATGTTTTTTACCAGTTAAAAAAAATGTTGATTACCTTTTAGTCCCCTTAATATATAAGATTATAATAAATTATAGTATTTATAATAATGTTGAGTTTTTTTATATAATAATGTTTTTAAAAAAATATACATTAAAAATTTTAGGTTTAATTATTTTATAAAATCGCATAAAATTATATTTCAATCACATTTATTATAAACAGGTTATTAAAAATTCATAAAATTAGAATAATTATATTAAACTTTCAATATTTGAGAAGTTAATATAAAATTTAATACAAGTTTATTTAAAATTTGACAACAGTAAAAAAGTAACAAATCATTTTAAACTTGCTCATTAGAATTGTCATTTTTATAATATTTTAAAGAACTCATAAACCGTTATCAAAACTGCATAATTTAAAAAGATCACGCATCAGATATATGTTATAAAAACAATAATTTTTCATAAACGGAGTAAACGTTAAGTTTACCTTTTATTGTTTTTTCATAATTTATATATATTAATATTATTAATTATTCATTTTTATTAATAAATATATAAAAAAAAGATAGAATAAATAATTAATATTCAAAGCTGTTATATGTACAACGTATATGATATAAAGGGCATTCCAAAATAAACACACAATTTTTTAAAGAGAGATACTAAAGTAAGACGATTTTTTTTGTCCCTTTTTATTTAGAGTTTGTATTAACAAAATAACTAATAATAAAAATATTATTAAAGTTATACAGAGACAGACAACTAATTGAAGTGAAATAATGTCAAGTTGTCTTTTACAACTAATTAATATATATTTAACTATTTACTGAATCAAAAGACACGGTAGAGTCTCAATGGCAAGTAATTTAAAAGAAAAAAATGCAAGACACTACTTCTCTTTTACACCAAGTTAGGGCTCTCTAACCCAATTATTTTTTTTCCAAAAGATTATCTAAAAAACATTTATTATAATTTTGAAATTTAAATATAAATTTCATAATATAATATAAACATAAGCTTCCCGGCAAGACCAAGGATGATCGAATTGATTAATGCTATTCTGAGATATCGGAGTTGCGATTTCAAGCCGATCGTTTTGGACTTGTTTTTTCTGCCAAAAATTTGCATGTCTCGTTAATTTTTATGTCTCGTTAGTTTTCATGTCTTCTGTTACTCATTTGACTGTTTACTTATAAGATATATACAGGGTGTAACAATGATGTCCTTCGAAATTTTAAAAGATTGTAGAGAGAGTGATTCTAAGACGATTTTTCATTTACCACACTTTAATCTGAAGCTTAGTTTTTGAGATATTTAATGATAAAGGTACTATATTAGTTAGATAGAGACAGATAGATAGTTGAAGTGAGATAGAATGGTGTTATCTCGCCATTGTATCTCTGTCTAACTAATAGTACCTTTAAATATCTCAAACTAAGCTTCAGATTAAAATATGGTAAATGAAAAATCGTCTTAGAATCAATCCCTCTACAACCTCTTAACCTAACTGGCAGCAAAGTATTATTCAAGGTGTAACAATGATATTCTATAAATTTAAAAGATTGTAGAGGAGTTAATTCTAAGATTATTTTTCATTTATCACTTTTCGATCTGAGGCTTAATTTTCGATGTATTGAACGATAAAGATATTATTAGTTAGACAGAAACAGTCAGTTGGTTGAAGCGAAATAACGTTACTATGTCCTGTTTCAACTGTTGGAGTGTTTCTGTCTAATTAATGGCATCTTTATCATTAAATATCTTAAAAATAAATCTTTAAATCAAAAAATGTCAAAAGAAGAAAGCTCTTAGAATAGCGTCAGAACTCACCCCTTTAAGGAAGTGCAGTTGTTTTATAATACACTATATAGTATAAACTATTAGAAAGTAATAGATGTAAAATAATTAATGATAATAGCTCAAGTATAGTATCAAATGCTACTGTTAAAATATAAAAGGTATAAAACAGAAATATTTTCTTATAAAAAAATCATATCTATTTAATAAAAATATTAAACTTAAAAAAAAAGACAAATTTGTATTATAGAAGATTCTACAAGCTTGATTCCACATAGAAATCTGATACCATATGGACATCTTATATAACTTCTACTTAATATGTTCTAAAATTGTACATATATAAATTTTACTCTTTTTTAGATTAATATCTCTACATATCAAATATTTGTAATAGGAAATCTAAATGTATGTAAAGATCTTGTGTGTGGAAAGAAGCATAATCTTTCTTAAAAGGTGATTCATAGCGTAACTTCAAGATTTTTCAGTTATCTTTTAGGGTATTCAAGAATAGAGATATTATTAATTAAATATAGACCGTTATTTGATATAAGATAAAAGTTACGTTGTCACGGAGATCGCTTTGAAAAATGATACACTAATTATCAGGTTTTTTCTATAGGATGTAACAATGATCTCTTTCGAAAGGGATTGTAACGACGATGATTTTAAGACTATTTTTCATTTAACACTTTTCGAGTAGAAGCTTAATTTTCATAGTTTTTAACATAAAGATACTATTACATAGACAGAAATATTCAACTAGTTTAAAGTAAGATAACATTACTTTATCTTCAACCAACTGATTGTCTCTGCTTAATTAACAGTACATTTATCATTAGATATTTTTAAAACTATGCTTCAAATTAAAAAAATAGTAAATAAAAAATCGTTCTAGATTCCTTTCCTTTACAACCCTTTAAAATTTCAAATGGGAACATTGTAATATCTTGTATGTATAGTTTTGCATAACATTTTTTGACTGGAATTATTTAACACATGAGCACTTGCTTACGCGGGAGGTCTTGGAAATATTAAATATATTTTCAAATATGTAAACATATCTATAGTACACTAACGGCATACATCAAAATTCTAAGCAATACATGAACTAAGTTTTAAACTGTAAAAGTGCTCGAGCTTCTGCTCTCAGAGTTGTGTTTAAAATAATAAGAATGCTTGCTAATAAGTCCGCAATGGGATAATCAAATGATTATTAATGAGAGATATTCTCTTTAAAATGTTTTGTTCTTCTTAACGATATTTATAATATATAATATATAGTAATAAATATAAGTAAGTTTTAATCTAATATTAAGGTTAAAGAAAACGAATTTATAAAATAGCGCCAATTCATTTCTAAATGGAATAATTATAGAATTAATCTTAATTGTAAAATTCTTATTATTAAATTAAATACAAAAACTTTCACATCTCTTATTGTAAGATAATAGTTTAGGCGGAAGAAAATTTTATTTTTAATTATATTTAGTAAAAATAATAATTGTGTTTAAGTATATCTTGAAATATTTACTTAAAAGTCTGAAGTTATAAGCAAATGGTACAAAAATAGTGAGAGGAAATCTATACTCTTTATAACATTAAAGTCATATGAAAATTTGTTTATTTGTAAAAAAAACTTATTACTATTACTAACTTTTTAACGAGTATATTTTCCTCACAGCTTTTTAAGTTTCTCGAATTAATGCAAAATAATTATAATTACAAATTATGCACTTAGTTTACAAAACGTAAGTAAATTGTAAATATAACCGGAAATATTATATTATATGTACTCAATATGCGGTGTTGCAAAATTGCCGCAATTCTTTTAAAAAATTCTGATTCAACAAGTTTTAAATTCAAACTGATTTAAAAATTCTTTTTTCACTTTTTGATCTGAAGCTTAGATTTCGAAATATTCAATAATAAATATACTATTAGTTAAATGAAGACAGACATATAGATGAAGCGAGACAGACAAAAGATAAAATTGCGTTATCTCACTTTAACTATGTTTATCTTTGTCTAAATAATAGTATCTTTATTATTCTATTTCTTTAAACTAAGCTCCGGATTGAAAAATTGTAAGTCTTTTTGACTTGGTTTATCCCCAGAAATAGCTCTTCTCTTAAAGGAAGGGTGCGAATTTTGAAACAAAAATTTAAAATTTTAAATAGAAATTTAAAACAAATCTATAAAAAAGAATCTCTTATTAATCTTTTTTATTCCTATTATTATTTTTATTTCTATCATTTCTTGATATGGTTGACATACCATCAATAAAACGAGTTGTAAATAATACATTAGCATTGTTAAACATACCATCTTTTAAAGATACTATAATAAATTGAGAATGTTTGAAATGCTTTTTTAACATCGAACCAATATTTTCTGTATGAGATAAATCTAAAGCAGCATCTACTTCATCTAGAATATAAAGAGGTGCAGGCTTAAATAACAACATAGCTAATATTAAGGACAAAGCGACTAAAGACCTCTGTCCGCCTGACAATTCACTTAACGATTCTTTCCAAACTCCAGAAAATCCAATTTTAACTTCTAGGCCATCGGTAACGGTTTGGTTTTCTGGTGGTTGCAATTTAGCATTTGCTCCTGGTAATAAACTGCTAAATATAGAACCGAAATCTTTATTTACCTAAAAATAACATATATATATATATATATAAAAGAATAAGTATTTAAAATACTATATAAAAATTTCTAAAAATTATTAAATTTATATACTTGTTCCCAAGCTTTCAGTAATGCTTCTTTCTTTTTTTCATCTAAATGCTGTATTGTTACTATTATTTTTTTCTTATCATTTTCCACTATCTTTTTCCTTTTCAACATTTCATTATAACGTTCTTCTTCTTTGTCAAGTAAACTCATTGCTCGTGTATTAATATTTCGGCTTAATTTCTCTCGAAAAGATTCTAAATGACGCATTTTTTGAGCCATTTCTTCGGGTTTATTAATTTCGAAATCATAGATACCTCCTACATAAAATAATAATTTTATTTATTAAATAATGATACAGGGTGTTATAAAACGACTGCATTTCTGATTGCACATTTTTTAATTTTAAACTTTATTTTCAAAATGTTCAATGATAAAGATGCCATTAGTAAGACAGAGACACTTCGATAGTTGAGGCGAGACAGAGTAGCGCCACCTCACTTCAACTATCGGAGTACTTTGTCTAACTAATGGCATCTTTATCGTTGAGTATCCGGAAAATAAAGTTTCAAATAAAAAAATGCCAAAAGAAGAAAGTTCTTAGAATTGAATCAGGAATTACCCCTGAAAAAAATGTCAATCATTTTCCAGACATCCTGTATATGTATACTGGGTGTTTCAGTGAGGTACGGCCAAATTTTAAGAGATTGTAAAAGGGGTGATCCTAAGACGATTTTTCATATACCACATTCTGATCTAAAGGAGTGAGACAATGTGGCGTGATCTCACTTTAACTAATTGACTGTGTTTATCTAACTAATAGTACCTTTATCATTAAATATCTCAAAAACTAGCTTCAGATCAAAATGTAGTAAATGCAAAATCATCTTAGAATCATTCCCTCTACAACCCCTAAAATTTAACCCTAAGTCATTGTTACACCCTGCATAAATGGCATACTAAATAAGCTTAATAAAATACAAACCTGCTTTTCCAAAATAAGCTTTATCTTGTTCAATCCAATCATATTTTGTTACCAGTTCTGATAGTTTACGATTACAGTCTGTAGTATTACTTTTAATTGAATTAATCTCATGATTCAATTTTTTGATTTCTAATTCTGTTTCTGCATTTTGCTTGATTATATCTTCTTTCTTTGTAATGAGTTTATTTATATCTTTATTCTTTTGTTGAATAACTTCTTTATGCTCCTTTACACTAATTTGAAGTTCTTTGGTAGTATTTTGTGCCTTTACCAATTCTTTTTGTAATTCATTACTTTTTATCTTTAACATGGAAAGAGTTTCTTCTGCTTCTAGAAGTTGTTTTTTCCCAACTTCAATTGTTTTCTTTAATTCTGTAATTTCTAATTCAAGAGTTTCTGACTCTTGTTCTCTTTTCTGCCATTCTTTTTGGCTTTCTTCAGCTTTCATTTTTAAGCGCTTTAAGTCTTTTTCTGCATCCTTTAATTGTTTATCACGTATATTTTTTGAATCTTTTAATTGTAATTCTAAATCCTTCACTCGTTTTGTATTATCTTGTTGAAATTTTTTAGCTTCTTCCATTTTTTCTGACATACTATTAACCATTGATACTAAAGCGTCAACCTGTAAAAATTTATTAATTACAAGAATGATCTGTCAATTTTTTTTATAATAAACAAAATATAAAAGTCAAAGAAACCATTAAATTTGAAATATAATTATATATTATACATAATACAAATATATTATAAATTTATTTTAATCAATTATGAAATGAAAACATTTTACCTACAAAGATTATATAATTTAGTATTTAAAAAATAGTATATAAAACAAGAAAAACTTAGTGCCTTTTTTTATTTTTAAAATAAAATACCTCTTCCTTTAATTTATGATGTGTTGTTTGTTCCAAACGTTGCCTTACTACATTTATCTCATAATTTCTCAAATCAAATTTCTGTTTTAAAATGACATATTTTTCTTCTAATTTGCATATGTTCTTTAAATTATTATTAAGATTATATACATTTTGTTTTTTTGCTTTTAATGTATTTAACATTTCTTTTAATTCATCCAACTTTAAAAGAATTGATCCACCTTTTGCTGCAGCACCACCTGATAAAGTACCTGAAGGATCAAAAGAATCTCCTTCTAGTGTCACGCACTTTTTCATAATTTTTTCATGAAATGCTATTTTCTTAGCTGTTTCCATATCTTTACATATAAATATTTCTCCAAATATCCATGACATTGCTGGTTTAATTTCTTCTGGGAAGTCTATAAGAGATAAAGCTGGCTGTACTTTATCCTTTCCTACTAATTTCTGTGCTAAATCTATTATACTTTGATTCATTATTCTGTTATTTATTTTATTTAAAGGAATTATTGTCACACGTTGTTGTAATTGTCCATGTTGAAGTATTTTTTTACTTGTATTTTCTGTATCGACTATTACATTGTATAGCTATAAAGGTAAATACATTACTATCAATTTTAATATAATTATTTTTAAGAGAATCAACATAATTGAACATAATTTTAAAACTTACAACAAAATAGAATAATTTATTTTACTTTGAAAATCACTTTATAAATAGAGATTAAATAAATTTATATAATAATTAAATATTCAAATATAAATAATTTAATTTCCTTTGTTTTAAAAATGTTCTCAAATTTTAAGAAACATTTATTAAATTTCTAGTTCTATTGAATTTACTGGAAATTAAAAACGTAATATATATACCTTTCCTCCTGCAGCAACTTCTAAGGCATATGCAGCTTTTTTATCTTTAACTGAAAATAATGTACAAACTAAGCCTTTTACTTTGTTCCTATCAAAATTTGGTTCAGGATCTTTATACTGAAATCTTATTTGATGATATTTAGATTCAAACTGATCTATTTTATCTTGCAATATCGTTACTTCTTTCATTATTTCATTTCTTTCACATTGGATACTTTCCATTGAACCTTCTGAATAATTTAACTTTTTTAATTCATTTTCTAAATTTTTTAATTCTTTTTCTTTTTCTTCAAGATTTTTATTATCCTTTATATATTCATTTTTAGTACTTTGCATATCTTTTTGTTTCTTATTTAATTGCTCTTTAGCATGTTTAATTGACATTTCACATTGTTTAAATTCTGTTTCAGCTTGAATGACACTTTGTTTAGCATTTATTAGTTGTTGTTCCAAAGTAGCATTTTCACCATCATCATTAGCCAATAAACCTGCGCTAACTTTTTGGTACTTTTCTTGAGCAAGTAATACAGCTTTAGAATCAGCTTGATCCATTTCTTTCAGTTTATGAAAAAGTTCTGCAACTTTTTTAAATTCATTTTCTTTAACAATTAACATTTTTTCATCATCAGAAATGTTAGTTTTTAATTGACTTATGTTTTTTTCTGCAGTTTTAATATTTTCTCTATTACTATTCATTTCGGCTGATATTTTAAACTGTTTTTTTTCAGCTTCTTGTAATTCCTGCTCTAAAGATTGCAGTTTACCACCCTTTTCCTACAAAAATAAAATCATTAATATATGGTAATTTATTAAAACTGAAGAAGTTAAAAATAACTAAAAAATTAATTTTGTTTTTTGCTAAAAACTATAGTACTAAGTGAGAATACCTCTTTACTAAAATTTGTCTATTAAATTAAATAAATTAAATTAAATAACTATCATAAAAGAATAATTTCATGCAGAATTTCTGCACTTCTTAGAGTATCAGTTTTATCTGTACAATACTTACTCCATCTATTTTTTGACGAATTGTAACTATTTCATTTTCAATGTTTTTCAATTCTTCTTCACCACTCGCTATACTTTGAGTTTTTAATTCAATTTGAGCTTTTGCATTTTCAAAGTTTTCTTCTGCATTTTTGCTATTTTTCATAGCAGTAACGTACTGCCAGGCAAGATAAACTCTTTTACAATGCTCTAATTCTCTCTCTATACGTTGAAATTCTACGTATTGTGTTCTTTCCTCCTTTAATTTAGATAATTTTGGACCTATTTCTTCTTTTAAAATCTATAATACATTAACCAAACTAGTAAAATAAAATTATTATAATAACCAAAGATTAAATAATATATATTAACTTTTTATCTAAATATGAGCTAAGTCTAATAATTATAAAAAAAAAATAACATACATCATTTATTGCCTTCAGTTTACTATCCTTTTTCTCAATAGTTTTAAGAGCTTGTTGTTTCTTATTTTCATACATTCTAGTTCCAGCCGCTTCTTCAATCATTGATAAAATTTCTATTGGTTTCATATTGAGAACTTTTGTTATTCTGCCTTGCATTATTAAAAAATGTGGATTATTCACATTTAATTGTACAGAACAAAATAAATCTTGCACCTTTTTATTTGGTGCATTAGTTCCATTAATTAAATATTTATTTTTGCCGCCAATAACAACTTGTCTTGTAATTGTAATTTCTTCGTAATGTTCATATCCCATAGGGGATGCATCTCTATCACGATTATCAAATGTTATTGTTACACTTGCTTTTGTAATGCCAGCTTGTCCTGACTTATAAACAAGATCTTGCAGAGACGTTGCACGTACCTGAAACCATTATACTATAATAAAATCATAAAATCACAATGAAGATTATCTATAAGCTTTTATATTAACTACATGATAGTGAATTAAAAAAATAGTACTTTTGCAAATATAACTTTAATAGATATACACACAACCTACGTATATATATACACATATATGTATATAATAATACATATAATTCTAATTTTTAAAATAATTAAATATATCTATAATACCTGACCAAGATTAGTAATGCCTAATACGAAACATATAGCATCTAAAATGTTTGACTTTCCACTACCGTTAAAACCGGTAATTGCATTAAATTCTTTATCAAAACCGTTTATTTCTATTCTTTTTCCATAAGATTTAAAACCTTCTAGCACCATTGACTTTATGTACATCTTGCAATTATTGTCTTTTTAAATTCAATATTAAATAAATTTTATTTAATCAATTATAATATGAATACAGTTTTGTGAATGATGTGTTTAACATGGTTCATTTCGGTTTACTTGAGCGGTGTTAAGCGGGCTCGTGGTTTAAAATTGGTGGGTTCCTAAAATCATACATAATGGTAGTCATACAGGATGTATGAAATCTGAAGCTTAGTTTTCGAGATATTTAATGATAAAGTTAAAGATAAAAGGATAAAGGATAAAGGATAAAGGATAAAGATAAAAATGATACTATTAGTTACATAGAGACAGTCAATTAGTTAAAGTGAGATAACACCATTCTGTTTCACTTCAAATATCTATCAATGGGCGTTTTCCAACTAAGTGACACAAAGTAACACAAAATGACACAGTGTGTTTATGTGTGTCGTCCTAAAAGAAACAACCAAAGTTAAATTTATACTCTATGTACGGAAAATATTTAATTAAATTTTGTGTGTCAGTTTACCTATCTTATTACTATAACATCTATGTTCCATTAGAATTAAAATGTTTAAATATTTTTATATTAAATTTATATATATATATATATATATTTTAATATTATATTTTGTATAAATACATTTTATACAAAAGTATACAAATAAATTTTATATCACAAAGGTATATTGATTTTAATTGTTATCTAGCATAATTAATAAGGATAAATTAAATACAGACTGTTACAAAATAATCCTTATCATTAATAATATTTACTAAATATCATTTTATTTATTAATACAATATTAAAATTAAAAAAGAAATTTATTGAATAGTAAGTTATTCAATTACAAAAAAAAATTGAATGCACTTCCAAACTCTTTCAGGATGGTTTCCACATAAAATTGAAGCCGTATTCAACCTTTTTAAGTTTGATCGTTTCAAAACATATAGCCAATATACATTTCACACATTAATACCAACCACAATAAACGATAAAACTATTTTGTACCACATGACACAAATCAACTCAGCTATTTTTCTGTGTTCAATTGCGTCGATTTTAGTCGCTAAGATTTATAGATGGAACACGCTTTGTGTCATTTTGTGTCGACTTGTGTCTAGTAACTTGCTTGTTGGAAAACGCTCACAGTCTCTGTCTAACTAATACCACCTTTATCATTAAATATCTAGAAACCTGAGCTTCGGATTAACCGTTTGCGTACCAGTGGGTTTTGAAAAAACTCGATCGAATAGCGCCAAGGAGCTCGATCGCGCTCCTTCGATTACGTGCCTAAAAAAAGCCAAAGAGCGCGATAGCGCTCCTTCCATTACGTGCCGAAAAAAGCCAAAATTTTACCACCCTGGTGGCTTTTCTCGACACAAAATCTGAAGAGCGCGAAAGTGGCTCGTGGTACGCAAACGGTTAAAATGTGGAAAGGGAAAAAAACGTCTTACAATCACTCCCTCTACAACCCCCTAAAATTTAACCCCGGGTCATTGGGCGTTTTCCAACAAGCAAGTTACTAGACACAAGTCGACACAAAATGACACAAAGCGTGTTCCATCTATAAATCTTAGCGACTAAAATCGACACAATTAAACTCAGAAAAATAGCTGAGTTAATTTGTGTCATGTGGTACAAAATAGTTTTATCGTTTATTGTGGTTGGTATTAATGCGTGAAATGTATATTGGCTATATGTTTTGAAACGATCAAACTTAAGAAGGTTGAATACGGCTTCAATTTTATGTGAAAACCATCCTGAAAGAGTTTGAAAGTGCATTCAATTTTTTTTTGTAATTGAATAACTTACTATTCAATAAATTTCTTTTTTAATTTTAATATTGTATTAATAAATAAAATGATATTTAGTAAATATTATTAATGAAAAGGATTAATTTGTAACAGTCTGTATTTAATTTATCCTTATTAATTATGCTAGATAACAATTAAAATCAATATACCTTTGTGATATAAAATTTATTTGTACACTTTTGTATAAAATGTATTTATACAAAATATAGTATTAAAATATATATATATATATATATATATATATATATATATATAAATTTAATATAAAAATATTTAAACATTTTAATTCTAATGGAACATAGATGTTATAGTAATAAGATAGGTAAACTGACACACAAAATTTAATTAAATATTTTCCGTACATAGAGTATAAATTTAACTTTGGTTGTTTCTTTTAGGACGACACACATAAACACACTGTGTCATTTTGTGTTACTTTGTGTCACTTAGGGCCGATTGTTCCACTTTTTGGTAAAGTTTCTTACCAATGAGGTTTCTACCTAATAGGTAAATATTACCTAGTAGTCTGATTCCTAGGTAGTTTTACCTAAGGTTAAGATAGAATATATCCTATTGGTAAGATTCCTAAGCAGTGGAAAAATTACCAAGAAGTGGAACAACCGGCCCTTAATTGGAAAACGCCCATTGTTACACCCTTTATATGTTCACAAATTATATCAACATATCTTAAAATTTATACTTTTTATTATATAGCTACCTAGAGAAGTGTATTAAAAAAACTAAATTATATACTCACAAGTTTATAATTATTCTATATTTATTCCTTAGAAAGAATAATTTATAAAATTTTATATAATTAATATATTTAATAGGTACACAGACCGGCACGGATGGTGTCCCTACCCGACATAGAGTATAGCATTTACCAGGCTGGATAAATTTGCCCTCTCACTCATACGTGACGTCAATGCTTGTTGGTGGGGTGGTAGGAGAAGCGCGATGCTGGTCTAAATACATGAAGTATAGGCATCTAATTTTGCATTAGATTTTGCACTAAATTTTGCATTATTTCTCATATTTTGTATGGAAAATAATATATAATTATTTTGTGCATACTTATTGACGATCTTTAGGATAAATACTTTTTTATAAAAAAATAGCTGTTCCTATATAATAATAAGAAGAAGAAGAAGAAATAATGCAAAATTTAGTGCTTATCATATTTGCACGTGCGACGTTTGACGTTTCACGCCGAGCTGTCAAATGGCATCTGTCGTAGCCCGCTCCTTAGTCGAAAAAGGATAGTTTAATGATTTTACAGGCATGCTGCAGCGGCTGCCAAACAAGGACGCCGATAGGGACACCATCGTTGTCCGCAGAAATTTCGTCCCATATAAAGCTATCCTTATCATTTAGCGTGCGTAAGACGAGGATGAGGAATCGAAACACCTCCCACCACGTTCTCCTTTGCCCCCGCCAGACAACCTATAGCTAAAGAAAAAGAAAAGAAAACCCTCGGCCGTGCATTTGAGAGAGATAGCATGGTATAGTGTATTGCCATATACTGGCCTATACTTCATATATTTAGCCAGCATCGCGCTTCTCCTACCGCCCCACCAACAAGCATTTGACGTCACGTACGAGTGAGAGGGCAAATTTGTCCAGCCTGGTAAATGCTATACTCTATGTCGAGCAGGAACACCATCCGTGCCGGTCTATGTACAAAGAGTATTCATCTTGTATGTTTTTATTCACTGTTTGGATGTAAATTTCAGTTAGTTTTGAAGTTCTTCCTACTTTTTATGTAGTTTGTGACTACAATTCGAGATATAGTGTTCTATACCATATTGCAAAATGCAGATTTAACCTAACCTATTTCAATAGCGTCCTTAATACAGTTAGAGTGAGTAACTAAAAATTGTTCAGCATTAAAATTGGAATTAAATAATCAAGAATATAGCTTAAAATTATGGTAAGTTAGAAATAAAATATTTTTTATACGATAAACATATAAGTATTTTTAATTGTGTATTTGTATTTAAGTTATATTCGCCTCTTCATTGCTCTCCCAAATTAAAATATTTTTTAATTGTCTTTTAATTTACATTTTTATATATATTTACAAGTTATTTTAAAGTCATGTATTTATTGTTAGATGAAGCATACGCATAGCGTATAATGTTAAATAATGATGAAGTTATAAGAAGCGATACGTGTCCACATATTGTTGTTGCTTTTCTATATTTCATTGAAATATTTGTAATAATTAATCTGAGAATTTTTTTACAAAAGGTAACAAAGTTTAACAAAAAATGCAAATATTAAATTATTTTATAGAAAGAAAGTGTACTTTTTAAAGTTGAAGTATAATTATCAATAAAATTATAACCTATATATGTAATTTTAATTGTCACTTGTCATAGTCTATTGTAATTCATGTTGTGATAATTATACACGAGCTAAAGTTTTTTTCATTGTATATAAAGTTAAACTAAAGTGAAAGGCATAACAAAATTTTAATGAACACAAAATTTATTTTTATAAATATTTCTTTGAAACGTTTAGAATATATATTTACATGAATTCTTAAATAGGAATAAATTAATTATAGTGGAGTACTGCATTATATAACACTAAATACATATATTATAAAATAAAATTATAATTAATAAGTATCAATAACTTGAGTTTTGTAAGGTTTACTAATTTATAACTAGTGCTAATATTAATATTACTTTTAGTAATATCAGTTTATTTATAAGGTTATTTATACTATTTTAAATTTAAATAAAATACAAATTTTATGCATTTTTATTGTTTTATTGCAAATGTTGAAACAAAAAGGTCATTTAATTTGTAAAAACAATATATTAAAAACATCATTTAAGAAAAAATTAAAGTTGTTATTAATTAAATTAATAATTTTTAAATTATAATTCAGAGTGCCCATAATTTTTATATATTCAAATATATCTGAATATATAAGCATACCTTGTTTTTAAAAGATATGGTGAATTAGGTTTTTATTCAACTAATCTATTTAATTACATATGATTCAGATGATTTAAATTTAGGATTTTCAATAAATTAAATTTATTCTCATATACTTGTATATACCTATAATTTATACATATAAATATTTTATTTATTACAAAAATATATTTTTTTTTTATATATAAAATATTTATTATTTTTATTTAATTACATTGTAAAAGATAATTAATTATTTCATCATATGGACTTATAACTTTTGTATATATTGTTTTAGAACATATAAATATATCTTAAATCTTGTTTGGAATGGATCCTGCAACAGTTATAGCTCTATGTAAAGAAAATATCCAACCTCTAAGGTATGGACGAAATGTAACACAATTAGGGACTGCGTTAAGAGCTCAAGAAGATTCAGATGCACAGCAAATACTTTTTACGGAAAAACAGTAAGCAATACCATATAATAAAATATTTAAAATATTTTCTTGTATCTTGAGTATTTTTTCAAAAGTGAATATTTATTTATCATTTTTAAAAAATTTAATCATAATAACAATAATTTCAAAAAATAAGTCTTAATATATTTTTTATTTATCATTTATAAAATTAACCAGCTGTAATAAACAAATAAAAAAAGTATATATTTCCATTTATATATAGAATGCATGAAGATGCTATTAAAAACTATGAGGGTAGTGATCCTTTAGAAAATTGGTATGAATATATAATATGGGCAGAACAAAGTTACCCTAAAAGTGGGCACGAATCACACATTGGTAAACTTTTACAAGAATGTTTATCTACATTTGAAAAAGACGCTAGATATCATCAAGATCGCAGATACATACGTCTATGGATTAATTATGTAAGAGTCTGTAATATATTTCAGGGGTTATGAAAGTTTTAATAAAATATTATTCTAGATAAGTATGCAAAAAAATCCTTTGGAATTGTATCAACTTCTTCACAATAATGGAATTGGAACTATGGTAGCAGATATGTATAGAGCATGGGCATTTGAACTTGAACAAATAGAAGATTATAAAAGAGCTGATGAGGTTTATTTATTAGGTTTATCTGCTCACGCAGAACCATTAGATGAATTAGATCATGCACACAAGTATGTATGTTTGCTATTAATTTTCTAAGAAAAAGTATTCTATTTTAAACTTTTAAAGTATTTAAATTTTCATTAATTATAATACTTGCTTTATTATATAATTATTATAATTACATTATATTTTTATAAATATAATTCTTTATTTAAGTTCATAAGTTTTTATTTAGAAACAAAATTCTAAATATTTATTACAGAAATTTTCAACTCGCTATAGCACGAAAAACATTAGGTCGTATGGAAACAAATCACGAAGCTTCTTTATTAGAACAACGTCAAGCATTTAGTTCCTTAAGAGCAATTCGATCAGGCAAAAAGATTGGAAGTACTCGTACAGGTCATTTTATGCGTGCTCATCATCCAGGAGTAGTTCCACAAGTTGCTGGTGCAGGACAAAATGTAAAATTAAATTCTAAAATACAAATATATCAGGTAAACTAAAAAGTAATATTAAGTTATAAATTTAAATATATTATATTTTAATGAAATATATAATTAATCTTATAATTGTAGGACGATACTACATCAAATGTCAGAGGAGCCAGTATACTAGATCATGTTCCAATAGAGGATATGCAATATAAGGAGAATACTATTAAACCAGGTCCATGGTCTAACGATAGTCGTAAACATGCATTAATTTCATCATCTGTAAAAACATCTTTTAAAAGTATGGGTAGAAATTTATTCACTTTACTCTATAAACTTAATATCATTAATTATTTTAATAAAACTTATTTATTTAGTTCATGAAGACCATACAAATAATTTTGATATGGACAAAATAAAACTATTTCCAAATCATGTACCATATTTTGATGGGAGCAAATATCAGGAGCATGCAATAGTTTCTGTATTTGTACCAGAGGCACAAAATCCAAATATAATATTAAAGCCTCATTATCCCAAAGAAATAGTTTATGCCAATAATGAAGATCGTAGCATGGAAGAAATTAGAGCTGCTGCTTATATAGAAAGGTATTTACTGTACAGCTTTATTATAATTTCCTTTTAATGAAAGAAAAAGTAATATTTATTTTAAATATATTACTAGGCGAAATCAACAAATTGATTCTAAATGTCAAATGCAAAATAATGAATTGCAAAATTCAATTATACCTATGAACCATAATACTATTAAAACAGAGCATGATAGATACTCTATGTCATTTCTTGAATTACAAAGGCAACGACAAGAATTTGAACATCGTCAATTAATACAGAACACGACTGATTTTTCACAAAGTAAACATTGTGCAGAGTCTTTAAGATTAGAAAAAGAACGATGTGATAATGAAACATTATTGCAAAATCAACAATATGACGTTAAAAGCAGAAACTTGGAAACACATTTACTTGAAACAGAACATAATGATATATCAAAACGTAAATGTCAAGATGAACAATTAATGTTGCAGAGACAAAATCAGGAATCGCAAGCAGATAACCAAAAATACGATGTAAAACAACAGGAGCTTGAGCATTTAAAAGCAGAAAGGTTAGAAGCTGAAAGAATAGAAGCAGAAAGAATAGAAGCAGAGAGAATAGAAGCACAACGAATGGAAGCAGAATTTAGTGCTCAGCAAAAGATTCAATCTCAGACATCGGAGTATTTACAACATCATACACGTGTATCTCCTCAAACAGAAGAACGCCTTAGTCAAAGTCTAACTATGAACACAAAAGAAGCTATATCAATTGTTCAAAGTTTATGGAACTCTCCACATCCAATAATTGCTACTACTCCTCAATACAGAAGTCCGTCTTTACCTACAATGGTTGATAATAGAGCAAAATTATCCTTTAATATACATATGGATAGTACAATGACTCAAAACGTTATGTCAACTAATAAACAACATTCAGAATACAATATGCAACCATATAATGATCAAGAAAATCATCAATCTTATTCTGCTAATTATTCTAATCAAGACCATCAAGTCTCTTATGGTGCCCAAAGTATGCCAAATCCATATCATTATCAAATACAGGTAGTTATGTGAGCTGAAAGTTTATATGTAATGTTATTTGAAAGTAATAATATAAGAAAATTGTTATACAGGATGTTACTAAATAAATACACATCCTTTAAGGGTGTTATTTATCAAGGTAAGCCAAGTTAAAAGTCTTTTACCACTATTTGATTCGGTATTTAATTTTTCAATTATAACAATTTTTCTGTACATAATTTTATTGGTTGCCACACATGGGGTGGCATCAGGTATATTGTTAGCGAAATAATGCCATAGTACATTTAAAAACTTACTCGACACTCAAAATCTGATATATTTTTTAACAATTCTTGTCTAAATATTTTCATATCCTTTAAACTATACTCTTTTTTTGTATAATTATCGAATATATTTTTTTCCTTTATTGCACACTAGTGTGTATGCCAATCATTCTTCAATAATCATTAAATGTAATATTCACTCGACATTCTTCTCGCGCCTTTCATCATTTTTCTATTTAATAAAAAGGTTTTCTTTCATTAAAGAGTACTCATTTGTACAATACAAGAATATAAATTTTTGGAAATTCTTTTAAGCCTATATGGGCCGAATTTTAGTTTTAAATCCAAAAAAATTGGAAAACGAAAAATCAGCAATTATAAATCTATATATGCAAATGAAAAAAAGTTTTTACGTTTAAACAATTTTATTGCAATATATTCACTATGTGACCTTTAGGTAACAATGGTCTATAAAAGATTAATAATTTTATTGATTTTCTAACATACTAACCATACTCAATATTCAAGAGTATGAAAATCAATAATATTAATTGTTTGAACTTGTAAGAAAGTCACAAAAAATTTATAATGATAATTGGAGAATTGTTGTTTTAACCTGTAATTTATGTATGTATGCATGCATGCAATCATAACGATTTTGATTAAGTTGAGTATTAACTTATACTAATAATTTTTATTAATTTAAAGAAAGAAGTACTTTTCATTGAATAGAAGAATAATGAAAGTCATGAGAAGGATCTCCTGTGAATATTACACTTAACGATTATTGATGAAATATTGACATGCATGCTAGTGTATAGTATAGGAGAAAAATCTACTATATAATTATACAAAACAGTAGTTTAAACGACATGAAATTATTTAGTAGAAAATTATTAGAAAATATATCAAATTTTGTATTTCGGGTGATTGCATTTTCTTAAACGTACTATGGAGCAGTTCTGTTGATGTCTGCACCCCGCGTGTGATAGCCAATAAATTTATACCAGGTGTCCAGAAAAAAAAGGAGACATATTTTGAGGGGCGGTTCCTGACGCAATTCTAAGAACTTTTTTTGCCCTTGGTATTTTTTGATTTAAAGCTTTATTTTTGAAATATTCGACGATAAAGATGCCATTAGTTAGACAGAAACACTCCGGTAGCTGAAGCGAGACAGAGTGGCGCCATCTCACTTTAACTATCGAAGCGCCTCTGTCTAACTAATGACAAATTTATCATTGAATATCTCAGAAATAAAGCTTTAAATCAAAAAATGCCAAAAGAAAAAAGTTCTTAGAATAGCCTCAGGAACCACCCCTCAAAAAATGTCTCCTTTTTTTCCGGACACCCTGTATATTGAAAATCTCTTATAGTTTAAAAATTAATATTTGGATCGAAAAGTGTTAAATAACTATTTCATTTCGATTACTGATAAAAAAAACTCTCCTGAAAGGATGTGTGTTTATTTAGTAACACTGTAAATAGGGTGTAACGATGACATAAAGGAGACTATAAAACAACCACACTTCCTTAAAGGAGGTGATTCCTGAAGTTACTCTAAGAACTTTTTCATCTTCAAATTTTTTGATTTGAAGCTTCATTTCCAAATCATTCAATGATAAAGATGTTATTAGTTTAACAGAGACATTCCAATAATTGAAGTAAAGTGATGCCACTCTGTTTCACTTCAACTATCAGGGTTATCATTGAATATTTTGAAAATGAAACTTCAAATCAAAAAATGCTAAGGCGAAAAAGTTCTTGAAACAGTATCAAGAATCATTCCCTTTAAGGAAGTGCAATTGTTTTGAAACACCTTGAATTACATAAATTTTATTTTCCCATTTTCAATCTAAAGCTTAATTTTAAAGATATTAAGTAATAGACAGATAGAAAGGAACAATCAGCCAACTGAAATAAGAAAACTCCATTCTATTTTATTTTAATATTTGACTATCTTTATTTAATTAATAGTACCTTTATCATTGAATATCTTGAAAACTAAGCCTCTGATCGAAAATTAATAAATAAAAAATCATATTAGAATTGCCTCTTCTACAATCTTTTTAATCTGGAATATATTGTTGTTATATCTATTGTTGTTTGTCTATCAGGAATAGTTCGTTATTTTTAAAGATAAAAATTTTTTTTGTTTTTTTTTCCATGAAAAGTTGTATAGTACTAAAAGAACTGTGTAATATACTGCTAATAATAATTCGTTGGTGGAAACGTCAAATATTTCAAGGTCATCATCATGTTTTTAAATGATATGCTATATTTTTATATTTATAATTTAATAGCGGATGTTCAGACAATTTCAACAACCTATAATATAAGGTCTTTTAAAATTAAATAAAAGTATAAAGCAATGATTTTTACCTTGCTTATAAGAAATGCTCGAAATGATATCTGTTGATATCAATACAACACTGGACTTTTTGCATGAAAGAAATATGTATATTTCTTAATATAAACTTACACAATATGCATTACTAGTTGGTAAATGTATGGTGCGATATCATAAGTGACAAAATAATCGAATCTTATTTTATCAATGGAGCACTTAATAGCGTGAAGTATGATAATTTTATTAGAAATGTGAAATTAAGAATTTTCTGTGAAATGTGGTATCAGCATGGTGTCACACATATACATATATAGTATTAATACTATATAGTATTAATATACCTTTAATCAAATTTTCTCAAATCGTTGGATAGGACGTGGTGGGTAAATTTCATGACTCGCTTGCTCGTCCGTCATACGAGTTTTTCTTTTGGGAACAAATAAAAAACATTGTATGCAAAGAAATTTCCGACCATACTGAAAAACATAAAGCAATGAATTATTACAGCATGTGCGATAATCAATGAAGAAATATTAAGAAATATGTGTTTTTTCCATTCAGAGTTCAGCGTTGCATCAATGCAAACGCAAAACAAGGTAAGAATCATTGCTTTACACTTTAATTTTAAACAACCAAATAATATAGATCATTGAAATTGTCTGAACACTCACTATTACATTAAGAATAAAGAAATATAGTATGTCATTTAAAAAAATAAAGATGACTTTAAAATTTATAACTCGTCTTCATTTATAAAATAATTATTAGCAACTTATCACAGCCCTTGGTACCATATAACTTTTATACAGGGTGTAACAATGACATGTTCCATAAATTTAAGAGGTTGTAGAGAGAGTGCTTCTAAAACAAATTTTAATTGGCCAATTTTTGATCTAAGATTTAATTTTCAAGAATAACGGTGATAAAGTTACTATTAGTCAAACAGAAATAGATAAATATTTGATGTGAGACAGAATTGTGTTATCTTACTTTTACCAATTGACTGTCTCTGTCTAACTTAAAGCACCTATATCATTTAATATCTTGAAAATTAAGTCTTGGATTAAAAAGTGGTAAATGAAAAATCGTCTTAGAATCACTCCCTCTACAATCCCTTAAAATTTTGACTAACATCATTGTTACACCCTGTATAACGGAGATATTCCAGGTGGAAAAATTATTGTCTCATCTTATATATGTAACACAATTATATATTTATTTTTAATTAAACATAAGGTTTTCAATTTTAAAGACAATATTTAATTGAAATTTTTATTGATTTCAGCCTCATCATAGTCAGCAAATACAACTTTCCCATTCTCACCATCATCATCATCATATGATTCAACCTCATCAACCAGTGCATTCTCCACCTTCGCACCATTCTCAATCTTTATTACAACCACATCTTCAATCACATGCACAACTTGAACATCATCAAAGCCACAATCAATCTGAACATCATCCATCACAAGCTGATCACCATGTGCAGCAGCATCAACATACATCACAGCAGCATATTCAGCATATGCAGCATCCAGATTGTAACAATATACTATCAAATGATATCAATTATCAGCAGTATCATTCAACATTGGATTCTGCAGAAATATCACAAAATTTACAACACCAAAAACAATTACATTATGCTTCATATTCTGAACCGGGAAATCAACAAATGTTGAATTATTATTTTAATAAACCTTATAGAATGCCTCATGAATTACCGTATATAAAATCGCCAGCAACCAATCGAAGAGAATTTAAATATCTTGAAAGTGCAGAGGATAAAGAGAATGCCATTGGAATTGAGTATAATGGACCAATTGAAGATAATATGGCCAAACAATTAGATACAAATCAAGTTTATATTGATGAAAGTTTAGGAATTTGTCCTACAGGATCTAACGAAACATGCTATACAGAAGAATTTAATGTGCAGTTAACTAGTTCTACTCCAATGACTAATCATTTTCGACAGTCCTGCAGAGCTAAAGATGATCAACAATATTCAAATCAGAATCTTCCTCAATCGTATGTATCAGCTTATACAAATTCAGGTTTCATCAATTTTAAAAAGTTTTTATATAAAATTTAACTTTCTTTATATTTTTACACTGTTTACATACAGAGTGAAGCAATTAACTCCTTTGAAATTTTAACAGTTTGTAGAGGGGGGTATTCTGCTACGATTTTCCATTTAGCATTTTTCTTTCTGAAATTTAGTTTTAAAGATATTTAACAATAGAAATACTGTTAGCTAGATAGAGACAGTCAGCTAGTTGAAGTGAGATAACATTAACTCTCTCTTACTTCAACTAGCTGTCTTTGTTTAAGTAATGGCAAGCCTTAAATCAAAAAGTGGTAAATAAAAAATGGTCTTAGAATTACACTCTCTTCATCCCTTTAAAATTTGAAAGGGGATAATTGTTACATCCTGTATATACTGTTAATTATAATCAAGAATATTTATTATAGTGTTCCAGATGTACCAATTAGTGAAGGTGATGATAAACTTAGTGTGATTTTAGAATCTACAAGAGAATATATTTCTAGTAGCTCAGGTAGTAGTGCATATACAAGAAGTACAGCACAATTACAAGGTAAATATGATTGATATTTTGTCATTTCACAAATTAGGCATTTATTAGATTAAAAATATAAATATTTGTGAAGTTCTCCAAAAAGACTTAATATTTATTATAATTTCTTTTTTGATAAACGATTTTTAATACAGGAGAAGAATATAATGAACCTATGTTTCATTCAAATCGACATCTTTATGATCAGAAAATGCGAGCACAAATTCAAGCTGTTCACGCTCAAAGCCCACGTACTGTACAACGAAATGTAGATGAAATAACATCTGAGATTAAGAATAATTGTGATCTTCGTAAATCTATAAGCTTTAAATTTAATAATGAAGAAAATACAAAAGAAAAGGTTATTTCAATGGAATGTGAAGAGCATGAACCAATGGAACAGGTAGAAGAGAAAGAGGAAGAATTTAAAATTCCATCAGGTGACATTAATCCTTTCGATAAAAATTTAATATCTGGTTTATTGAAAAAAATTAAATTTCCACAATCTCATCATGCTGAAGGATATGTAAAATTAAATACTAATTTAAATAAATTTGTGCCTTCTACAATGATTACGCTTGGTAAGTATTTTATATAAGGGTAAATAAAATATATTTCTTTTTGTTTTAACTCCTTTATTTTTTTTTGCATTATTTTATTTAATTATTTATATAAATATATTGTCTTTATTTTATATTTATATAGAATATTTTAAAATGACCATATTTTCTTGAAAAATAATTCATTCTAAAACAAAGAAATCCCTTTTGCTATTTTTCGGTTTCGCCTTTTATACTAAATTATAAAAATTAATACGTTGAGGAAAATTTTATAATCTGAAGAGATAAAGGTGATTTATAAATTAAAAACTGACTAAAATATTTTTTATTCTTCAGTGCTAGCAAAAAGTCCTTGAATATAATATGTTGGAAAATATTCATCAATTAAAGAAATCCTTCAAATAAAAAGAATAGCGCTTAAAAAATCTGGTAGTATTATCTATTTGACCTTGGTATAACCTTGAAAACATAATATAACATAATTATTATTATTACAACATAATATTTTTTAATAAAAACATAAAGTTTTCCAAAACACAAAGGGTTTCTATTAAAAAATATTTTGTTGGTATTCACCGGACTTTTCAAGGTTATGCCAAGGTCATGCAGATAATACTATTTATTAGATTTTTTTAAGCGCTATTCTCTTTATTTGAAGGATTTTTCTAGTTGATCAATATTTTCCAAAATATTTAATTGTTTTTGAACTTTTTGCCAGCACTATACAGGGTGTAACAATGATGTTAGGAGAAATTTTAAGTGGTCGTAAAGGGAGTGATTTTAAGACGAGTTTTCATTTACCACATTTTAATCTGAAGCTTAGTTTTTGTAATATTTAATGATAAAGGTGCTATTAGTTAGACAAAGACAGATAGATAGTTAAAGAGAGGCAGAATGGTGTTATCTCACTTCAACCAGTTGACTGTCTCTGTCTAACTAACAGTACTTTTATCATTAAATATTTCAAACACTAAGCTTCAAATTAAAATGTGGTAAATGAAAAATCGTCTTAGAATCACTCCCTCTACAACCCCTTAAAATTTCTCCTAACATTATTGTTACATCCTGTATATAAGGTGTCCGTAAATAAAGGAGACGTTTTTGAGGAGTGGTTCCTGTGGTTATTCTAAGAACTTTTTCTTTTTGGCATTTTTTGATTTAAAGTTTTATTTTCAAGGTATTCAATGGTAAAGATACCATTAGTTAGAGACACTCCGATAGTTGAAGTGAGGTGTCTCTGTCTCGCTTAAACAATCGGAGTGTGTCTGTCTAACTAGTGGCATATTTATCTTTGAATATCTTGAAAATAAAACTTTAAATTAAAAAATGCCAAGAGGAAAAAGTTCTTAGAATAGCTTGAGGAACGACCCCACAAAAAAGTCTCCTTTTTTTTCAGACACCCTGTATGTAAAAGTATCTTCTTTCAAAAAAATTTCAGAACTTCGGAATATAATGTATATGAACTACTGATTATATTTTAATTATTATTTTTTAATTAATGTTATTTTATTTTTTTTAAGGAACCGATGCGTATGATTTGGATAAGTGCCTTGGAAAAGGAATGTATGGAACCGTTTTCAAAGCAGTAAATTTACAAACGGGCTATACTGTTGCTCTTAAAACGCAAAGACCTGCTTGGGTATGGGAATATTATATAGTAAAGGAAATAAAAGCTCGTCTTACAAATCCACATATGGTATGGTATAAAATATTATAATTTCAATTTTTCTTTTTACACACAGTGTTAAACGAACTACTTAAGACCTCACTTCACTTCATTTCAATTTACTTCATTCATTGCTTAGTTTTTCAGTATAAAAGAGTTTTATTTTATTATTTCAATAATTTTTATTCTTTTTTCCTAAATATTTTCAATTTTTTGTTCTGCTATAAACCTTATAATACAGGATGTTATAAAACAATCGCACTGTTTTAAAAAGAGTGATTTTTGGCGCTATTCTAAACATTTTTTTCTCTTGGCATTTTCTGGTTTGAAACTTTTTTTCAAGATTTTCAATGATAAAGATGTCATTAGTCAGACAGAAACTCCGATAGGTGAAGTGAGACAAAGGGGCGTCATCTTCAATTATCGGAATTTCTCTGTCTAACTAATGGCATTCTTATCATTGATATTTTTAAAATAAAACTCCAAATCAAAAAAGGCGAAGCCACTTTATCCTACTTCAACTATTTTAGTGTCTCTGTCTAACTAATCGCATCTTTATGGAAAAGAGGAGAAAGTTCTTAGAATAGTGTCAGAAATCGCTCTGTCTAAGGGAGTGCGATTATTTTGTAGTACCCTTTACAGTCTAGAAAACAATCAATATACTTTTTGGGTCAAATTATAAAATAAACGTTTTTGTAATTAATATAGGATGTTCCAAAACAACCGCACTTCCTATTAAGAGGTGATTCCTTACACAAGACTAAGTCAAAAAGTCCTTAACCACTTTTCAATCTGGAATTTGGTTTTCAAGATATTAAATGATAAAGATACCATTAGTTAACACTAAACGTACCGACGACCGGTCATTCGACCGGTTTCAACGTAAATTTGACCTTTAGCGAAAGCCTTCGGTACGTTTAGTGTTAAACAGAGACAGACAGATAGTTGAAGTGATATAGCACCACTCTGTCTCGCTTCAACTATCAGAGTGTCTCTGTCTAGCTAATGGTATCTTTATCATTGAATATCTTGAAAACCAAGCTCCAGATTGAAAAATGGCTAAGGACTTTTCAACTTAGTTTTATGAAAGAAATTACCCCATAACAGGAACTGCGATTGTTTTAGACCACCCTGTATATTAAAAATGTTAAGTTATTCTCTCAACTCCTTATTTAATAATAAATAAGTTCGAATAAACATAAATAAGGCTTATAAATTATTTTATAATATTTAAAATCTTTTTATTATTTAAAAATTGTTAATTACTCAGGTATTTTAAATAATCACATATCAAATTTACAGTTACGTGGTTATATGGATGTAACAACGGTTTATGTAGCTGATAATAGTAGTGTTCTTGTTTCGGAATATTCCAAATATGGCACTCTCTTAGCAGTAACTAATCAAATAAAAATTGCAACTGGTAAGCCTTTATCAGAGGCTCTAGCTATTTTCTTTACAATTGAAATATTACAAATTGTGGAATACTTACATAAATGCCAAATCATACATGGAGATATTAAACCAGATAACTTTCTATTAATGCGTCTGTAAGTATATCTTTTATTAAATTATGAAAGGACTTAAATATATTTATAATGTCATACAAATATTATATAAGAATACTTTCATTTATATAAAGTATTTTTGAAAACTTGTGCACATATATTAGGAAGATGTGATCCTAAGATTAAATTAGATGAAAACTCTTGTAGCCATTTTTCTATGTGAATCTTCATTTTTATATTATAAAAACTTTTTTTTATTTTTCCTTGCTGAATCTTACTTTTTGTTTTCTTGTTTACCTTATTGATAGGGTAAGGAATAGCTGATAAGAAGTTGTTTACTAAGAAATCAAGTATTATAATATTATAATCTATTTATTGCAAATTATATAATATAACACTATATGTTCATTAATACCTGTTAGCAACTATCTCTCTGATATTGTAATTGTATATCATGCAAACACTTAAAATATTAATTTTCTATTTAGTTTAGACAAAGGAAAGTATCTTTCAAGGAAATGCACAAATTTTAGGATACCTTATACAGGGTGTTACAAAACGACCGCACTTCCTTAAAGGGGGTGGTTCCTGAGGTTATTCTAAGAACTTTTTCCTCTTGGCATTTTTTAATTTAAAGCTTTATTTTCAAGATATTCAATGGTAAAGATGCCATTAGTAAGAGAGAGACACTTCGATAGTTGAAGTGAGGTAGCATCACTCTGTCTCGCTTCAACAATCGGAGAGTCTCTCTCTTACTAGTGGTATCTTAAAAATAAAGCTTTAAAGTAAAAAATGCTAAGAGAAAAAAGTTCTTAGAATGGCCTCAGGAACCTCTCCCTTTAAGCAAGTGCGGTCGTTTTGTAACACACCCTGTATAATAAATACTACAGCGTATTTAGGGACATATACATGTATTTTATTAAAATAAAATATTTTAAA
Organism: Sclerodermus sp. 'alternatusi'; assembly: GCA_037305995.1. Classification (NCBI taxonomy): domain Eukaryota; kingdom Metazoa; phylum Arthropoda; class Insecta; order Hymenoptera; family Bethylidae; genus Sclerodermus; species Sclerodermus sp. 'alternatusi'. Next base: position 260,133 of record CM074553.1, read on the forward strand.
TACAATATAGTGTTTAGTTAAAATTTAATTAATTTAATCTTTAAATAGGCCAACAGAAGATACAAGACCAACAATTCAACTAATTGACTTTGGATGTAGTATAGACATGTCTTTATTACCAGAGAAAACACAATTTAAACATATTATAAAGACAGAAGATTTTACTTGCATTGAAATGCAAACTGGAAGACCATGGACCTATCAAACTGATTTATATTGCCTGGCTGCCACAAGTCATTGTTTATTATTTGGCAATTATATGAGAGTATCTTATATAGAAGGAAGATGGTTTATTAATGCAAAATTGCCGAGGTATATAAACCTTAAAATAGAACATTGTTATCTATTATATTACTTTTTTGACGAAAATGTTTAATATATATACAGCGTGTTACAAAATGATCGCGCTTCCTTAAAGAGGATGATTCCTGACACTATTCTAAAAATTTTTTCCTCTTGGCATGTTTTGATTTTAAGCTTTATTTTCAAAGTATTCAATGATAAAGATGCTATTAGTTAGATAGAGACACTCTGATAATTAAAGCGAGATAGAGTGGTGCCACCTCACTTCAAATATCAGAGTTATCTGTCTAACTAACAGAATCTTTATTATTGAATACCTTGAAAGTAAAACTTAAAATAAAAAAAAACAAGAGAAAAAAGTTAGAACAGCGTCAAGAATCACCTCCTTTAAGGAAGTGCAATTTTTTTGTAACACCCTGTGTATATATATTTTTTCCATATTAATTAAATAATAATAAGCATTTTCTTATAATTAGTTTATTATCCTTATTGAAATTTATATTTTATAATTGTATATTATATCATTATTGTTATAGATATGCAAAAAAAACTACGTGGGAACAGTTTTTTACAGAATTATTGAATATTGAATCATGTGACAAAATGCCTGATTTGGCTAAATTACGAAATATGATGGAAAGAACTTTAGGTGAAACACAAGGAATTCAGGAAAGAATACGAAGCTTCTGTAACATACTCAACAAACGATAACGCTGGTTGAAACTCATATTATATATAAAGAACTATATTTCCCTTCCCCTCTTCTAAGATAAATGCTTCAAAAATATATATACAAAAAAGTTATAATTACCATACTATTTATTAAAACATAAGCGACACATAAAAGTACGTATATGCATACTTATATAAGTATATATACAAGGTGTTTCAATGAAATAAAAAAAAATTTTAAGGGGTTGTAGAGGGAGTGATTTTGAGACGATTTTTCATGTACCACATTTGATCTGAAGCTTAATTTTTGAGATATTTGATAATAAAAATATTATTAATTAGACAGAGACAGATAATTGAAATAAGACAGATTAACATTGCCCCACTTCACTAATTGAATATCTATGTGAAATATAGTAACTTTATCGTTAAATATTTCAAAAGCTAAATTTCAGCTCAAAATGTGGTAAATGAAAAATCGTTTTATAATCACTCTCTCTACATTTTCTTAAAATTTCGCCGTATCTCATTGAAACATCCTGTTTATATAGATATATATATATATATGTATGTATGTATGTATGTGTGTGTGTGTGTGTGTGTGTGTATGTAATATATATATTTTAATATATATACCTTTAATATATATATATTACAGTTATAATAAAAAGTAAATATACTATCTGGTCCGCATTATGAACGATTTTTAGCCACATGGCTTGACTGTTATCAATCGTTTTGTAGAAGTATGCATAAAATTACTTTCCTAAAATTATCGAATTCTTTTATTATGCGCAAAGACCCCTGAAGTACAGGAGTTTCAAAAATGTCTTTCAAGAGTCCTCGCGACACTGTACCTGCATGTTAGCATTTGAAAAAACATTGTCTATGAAACAACAAGACATGTATTATAAGGTTAAATAATGGAACACATGAACAGAATGTTTGGCATGAATAAATATTTATAGTACAATGCACGTAAATCTAATATAATTAGTAGTTTGAAATAGATAAGTTGAAATAAAAAATAGCAGATGACTACTAATTTGAATAATTTGTTTTATTAATCCATATGTATGTAATATTTATAATGTATTCTCAAAATAAACTTTGGTTTCATAACATGGATTCATCTATTAACATCGTAATTTTTTATACAGTGAAATCTCTACAACGAATAATCTCGGGACCCGTGTGACTGTCCGTTATGGAAAGGTGTCCGCTGTAGAGAGTGTTTTCTTTCTATTATTATATTAAGATCGGTGAATTTTATAACTGTCCGTGAGGAGGAGTTTCACTGTAAATAAAATTAATTAAAAATGTAATTTTCTATTTAATATGAAGTAACTTTTTCTAAATGTATACGACGCATAACAATTATAGGAAACAAATTTAGTTCCTCTTAAGACTAATTAAAACCAAATATATAACTTCTTTTATTATACTTAAATTTTTTATAATTTTATATGAAATAAAATTATTCACATATTTTACATTATAGAATAATATGAAATATATGCATAGGTAGTATTGTAATTATGAATTATAGTAAAATTTTAATTTTAATTGAAACCTGGTATTTAAGAGTTAAAATTATCGTAATTTTTTTATTGAAATAATAAAATAAATACTAATATTTTGGTTATATTTAGGCTAATAATTTATATATCGTTTGTATATGAATAGCAGTAGTACACACGTAGTAACTATTAAAATTTTTATTCACTTCAGCAATACACTTATACAGAATAACCGTTAGATGACGTCCCGTTTTTAAGGAGTAATTGTTAATACAATTTTAACATGTTATTTTCTTTGTTAGTTTTTTATTTAAAGCTTTATTTTCAAAATATTCAATGATAAAAAATACCGTTAGTTAAACAGAGACAGTTATATAATTAAAGTGAGATAGTAATCCTCTTTCTCATTCTATTAAAAATCACTACTCAAAAAAAGGATATGCCAATTTTCTAACACTATATCAAGAAATTTTACTTACAGAAAGCGTTTCAACAGCTCACAGAAATATTTTAATGGATTGTAGAAAGGATAATTCTAAGATGTTTTATTTTAATCGTGTTTTGATTTAGGACTTTATTTTAAGGTATTTACTTTGTAATAAACGTACCATTAATTAAAAAAAGGATAATCAACTAATTAAAGCCAAATAATGTAATGCTGTTGTTTACTTTAATTAACTGATAATCTCTCTTCCTATCTAATACATTTATTATAGAATATCTTGAAAATGAAGTTCTTTTCTAGAGAAGAGGATTCTTTTCCGACTAAAATACTTAAGAGAAAATAGTAACTAAAAATAAAATCATTTTTGAATTATGCCCTCTATAGGGGATTTCTATGTTCTATATACAGGATATCCGGAAAAAAGGAGATATTTTTTGAGAGGTGGTTTTTGAAGTAATTCTAAAAAGAGAGAGACACTCCGATAGTTGAAGTGAGATGGCGCCACTTTGTTTTGCTTCAACCACCCCTCAAAAAATAACTCCCTTTTTTCTGGACACCCTGTATACCCATTTATCCTCCTTCACAACCATTTTAAAATGTATTAATTATATAAAATTAGTCTTAATATATATTTAATTAAAAGGTTGAGTAATATTACAGATAAATGATAGATTAATATTATCAAATACTAAAGTTTTATTTCTTAATAATGAATATAAAATTGCATAACACAATAATGTATATATTTGTTTCATTAATTTATTAATTTAATTAATCAATATGTCATTATGATTTTAGAAAACACATATAAATGCATTGGTTCTATATTTTGTCTAAAAGCTTATATACAGGGTGTCCGGAAAAAAAGGAGACATTTTGAGGTTTGGTTCCTGATGCAATTCTAAGAACTTTTTTTATCTTGGCATTTTTTGATTTAAAGCTTTATTTTTGAGATATTCAACGGTAAAGATGCCATTAGTTAGACAGAGACACTCCGGTAGCTGAAGCGAGACAGAATGGCGCCATCTCACTTCAACTACCGAAGCGTCTCTGTTTAACTAATAGCAAATTAATCGTTGAATATCTTAAAAATAAAGCTTTAAATCAAAAAAGCCAAGATAAAAAAAGTTATTAGAATTAAGTCAAGAATTACCCCTCAAAAAATGTCTCCTTTTTTTCCGGACACCCTGTATAGGGTATAACAATCATTCCCTTCAAAATTTTCAAGGGATGTATAGAGAGTGATTCCAAGACCATTTGTTATTTATCACTTTTTGATTTAAGGCCTATTTTCTAAGATATTTAATGACAAAGATACCATTAGCTCGACAAAGATAGTTAGTTGATTGAAGTAAGATAAAGAAAGAGAGGTTACTCCCTTCAAGTAGCTGACTGTCTCTTTCTAGCTAATTATATATTTATTGTTAAATATCTTTATACTTAAGTTTCAGATCGAAAATTGGCAAGTAAAAAGTCATCTTAGAAGCATCTCTTCTACAACTCCTTAAAGTTTGAAGATTATTATTGCACCATATATATACAGGGTGTTTGAAAAAATATGGACATTTTTTGAGGGGTGATTCATGACCCTATTCTAAATGTTTTTCTCTTGGCATTTTTTAATTTAAAACATTTTTCAGATATTCAATGATGAAGATGACAGTTAAGCAGAGACACTCCGATAATTAAGGTGAGACAGAACGGCGCTACCTCATTTCAACTATTAGACTGTCTCTGTCTCTAAGTAATAGCACCTTTATCATTAAATATTATAAAAATGAGGCTTCAAATAAAAAAAATGTATAAGAAAAAACTCTTAGAATTAAATCATGAATTACCCTTTAAAAAATGTTTGCATTTGTTTCAGACACTCTATACACTAAACAATTTTTTATGAATTACCTGTGCATCATTCCGATTAAAATAATATTTAACTAAATGAACTTTGCTGTGCTTTTTAAATATGTTTGATTTTAGTATTTTAAATTATTTTTATAAGTACTACTATATAATATATAATACAAAAATATACATTATCTAAAATTCATTAATAATTCAAAGTTTTTTATTTTGTTCTACAAAGTATACAAGGATAATGACGTCATTTGGAATTTAAATATCTTATTCCAGTATCTATTAAATACATAAATACATATTATTTACAATTTTATTTATAATGAACGAAGAATATATTTTAACCCTTATACTTTAAATAATAAAATGCTAAATTAGTAATTTATAATTTTTAACTAATATCCCAGATATATATGTCAATGAGATAATCCCTTAGAACATTATTTTTATACACAACTGAATTTAATACCTAAAAAGAAACAATAATAAATTAGTGAAATAATTATTTATGATATTGTAAGTATATTGAATTTAATTATATTTATATAAAGTATTATATAAAATATACCATCGTCACTGGAGTAGCAGTTATGACAATGCAACTTATGATTTCTAACACGTACATCAGTACCCATTAGTCCATCCCCTAATCGTACATGACACACGCAACATTTGAAACACTCCATATGATAAAATAATCGTAAGCTTTCAATGATCATTGCAGCTCCTCGACCTAAGAAAATTATTTAATTATGAGAATAACCCATATAATATAAATATAAATATATTATTAATCAAACTAATATGCTTTTTATTAAAAATTCTCTTATCATTAACTATTAAAATATTATATACAGGGTGTAACAAAACAACGGTAATTCCTTAAAGGGGATGATTCTTGACGCTATTCTAAGAAATTTGTTGCTCTTGCGATTGTTTAATCTAAAGTTTAGTTTTTTTTTTGAGATATTCAATAATATAATTACTCTTAGTTAAAAAAAACACAGATAATTGAAGCGAGACAGAGAAATGCTATCTCACTTCAACTATCGGAGTGTCTCTGTTTACCTAATGGCATCTTTACCATTGAATACCTGGAAAACTAAGTTTTAGATTAAAAAATGGCAAAAGGAAAAAGTTCTTAGAATAGCGTCAGGAATCACCCCCTTTAAGGAAGTGTGGTTGTTTTGTTACACCCTGTATATTGTATTATGCACCTTAACTGTAAATAAAGCATACTTAAAAAGCAAAAAGTGTATTGGAAAAATACCTAATTCATTGCCACAATGCGAACATTTTTTCTTCCCACTTACACTCAACATCTTTTCTTGATTATCATTATTAGGTGATAAGTTTTGTTGTTGATAGATCTGCTGATGCTGTGTTTGATATTGTGTTGACTGAGTTGGTTGATATTGAATTGTAGAAAGATGTTCATGACTGGCAGTTTGTTCCAATCTTTAAAAATATAAATTATAGATAAAGTACATGTTTATAATTTGAAAAAAAAAAAAAAATTATCTCAATAAATATGTTATACAAAAAATATTTTTGAAAATTATTATATAATCTAATTCATTATACAAAGAGTAATAAAGCAAAAAATTGATTTAATTGAAGTAAATATGTTTGAATCAAATAATTAAATTGTCCATGCTGTTACATGCATACGCAGCAAACTGAAGGTAAAAACTAATATTTTTCATTTACCGGTATAAAATTCTCCTCATAATCTTATAAGTTCAGGTAATTAATATTATTGATTTTCTGACAAATTTTTAAATGTTGGGTATGGTCAGTATGTTGGAAAATTAATAATATTAGTTGTCTGAGCTTATAAAAATGTGAGGCGAATTTTATACCGTTAAATGAAAAATATTAGTTTTTACCTTCAGTTTGATGCCTATTCATGTAACGGCATGTACAATTTTGATTTACTAATTACAAGCATTTGTTATTAAGTATCTAGTTATTCGCGTTTCGCGTAAGAGGTATTAATTTATAAAGCATATGAGCTATTAAAATATTACTTATGCTGGTGATTTGAAGTGACAAGAGTGATTATTAATAATTTTGTATTTAATATTTAATTATATTGACCTTTTGCCATCGTTCTGGCAGTGTCAAAATTCCACGTTCGTAAAATTTCTGATCTTTACTATCAAAAAACTCAATCAAAAAAAAGATAAAATCCGCAATCACTTAGTTGCCAACGCAATAGTTATCCTACGTTAGTTTTATTGAAGTGATTAAAAAAGTGGTTTTTATTCAAGAGAAGAAGTATCAGAGCCTTGAAAGAATCTCATACGGATTATCTTAATTAATGGTGAGCCTAATAAATTATTTTATTATTGTTGAAAACTTTATCTAAATGCTAGTGTGAAATAAATGAAGAAAAGTAATTAAATAATTAATAGTAAAAATGCTTAGTACATATTATGAAAATATTTAGTACACAATTAGCATACAATTTTTTAAATTATTGCGTTTCGGATGATTAGTATTTTTTTTAAACATATTACGATGTGTGACCGCTGACGTCACACCGGTCTGACGTCACACATGGTACCACTTTTTGGCTGACAGCCAATAAAATTACTTACATAAAAGCTCTTATAACTTAAAAGTTAAGCTTCGGATTGCAAAGTGGTAAAGTACTTTTAGTCTTAAATTTGTGTAAGGACGTTGCAATTCAAAGGAAGTGTGCCAATTTCCGGACACCCTATATCTTTCATGCTAATTTTAACTTAAAATGTTAATGATATTTAGAAAAATTAAATAAAGTATCTAACTTTTAAGTTGTTCATTTATTTGAAGAATTTATATTAATTATTAGGACAAAGATAAAAATTTAATGAGATTTTGTTGAGCATTTACAAAAATACATAACTTATATAATAAAAAAGAAAAATTTTTTAAATTACATATATATTAATTTCTTCTCGTAACATAAAGATATAAATAAATTTAATAAAAACCTGTTTCTTAATAAATGTGGTCGATCCTGTGCTCGATTTTGAACTCTCTGTGTGAGAGTTTGAATGATAGAGTCTGGTAATGGTTTGCTTTCAAGTCTTGAAGTTTGTGTAGCATTAGGTATTGAAACTCCAAGTCTATATTGCTGATGTTTTCGTGGTGATGATCGTTGATGTTTTTCAGTAATTCTCCTTTGTTCTGCTTCCTAAATACATATACAAAATATAAACATTATTATTTTATTAAAATAAATTATTATTACAAAATGTTTTAATTTAATTATAAAATATTACACGTACCTACTATAATAAAAGAAAATTCCAATATAACTTAATATTGTTTTAACAATGTTAATTGTAGAGAAAAATAAAAATTAATCTATTGATTGATAGTAATTAAATAAAGAAAAACTATATAACTTTAAAAATTAGCAACTTTAAAGTATATATAAGTTTTTTAAATAAAAACTGTAATAATTAATTTACTAAAATCACAATTTTATGGGAAAATTAACGTACTAATTAAAAACTTTCTTCATTGATATTATATCTTTAAATTTTAAAGCTTATGTTTTCATTTTATTAACCTGAATTAGCCAATGTTGATAATTTTCTTGAGAACTTCGTGGAATGTCACTTTTACGTCGTTGAACACATTGATCTGATTCTATTATTTTCGGACGAGGTACTGTATTAAGCGCATGTGCTGTCTGTTTTGAAGTTTGTTGACTACTGGGATTGGATAAGCTTGTAGCTGAAGCACTATGACGAAGAATTTCACCTACTTCTTGTGGGATTGAATCTGCAGATGGCACACGGCTGTTTCTAAAAATAATATAAAAAATTAAAATTTTTTAGATTGTGTCTTATTACTCATATATTTTAAATGTATTATACAGGGTATTTCAGAAATTAATGTGCTTTTTTTTGCGTATGTATTTTTATCTCTTTTTTCACTTAGTTTTCAAGTTATTCAATAATAAAGGTATTATTAGTAAAATAGAGAGACAGACATAGTTGAAATAATACAGTGTTGATATCTTACTTCGACTATATATTTTTGTCTAACTAACCGTACATTTATCATTAAATATCGTAAAAATCAAGCTGCAGATGAAAAATTAATTAAGGACTTTTCGACTTAGATTAGTATTAAGAATCACCCCCTAATTAGGAGTGAATTAATTTTCAGATACCCTGTATTTTCACAATGCTTTTAAATAACTTTATTATATAATTATTTTATTGATTTTATTTATTACACACAGGTATGCAATGTCAGTAATAAAGTCATTTGTTAAATTTACCTTTAACTCTAAAATAATCTATAGATTTTTCTGATACCTTTAATTATTGATTTCTTATTATTATCTATTATGTGTTTGCTTTGGGATAACTTAAATTTCATTGCAAAATATGTTGATTGTAATTAAAATAATTTGAGCATATATGCGTTCATAGCTGATAGTAAATAACTTTACCAAACGTATATATGGGTTCATAGCGCTCAAAGAGTTAAAGTACATCAAAAGAATTATTTTAAGAAGAGCCAAGATAAAAGATTATGTATTCATTTACCTTATCATAGCATCTCGCTGTTTTTGTTTAATTAAACGTAAAGGTTTTGCAGGAGGAATTGGTGGTGGAGGTGGACGTTTTCTTTGCGTATCTTGTTGCAGATTAGGCATAGATGACCTATAATCTAGAAGAAGCTGTTGCTTAAACCATTTAATATTTTCTGTTGAAGAATCTGCTACATCTTGCAACGATGCCCATTGATCTTGCAGTTTCTCCGCTAATTGCATTTGTTTAAATTCTCGATATGCGATATTATTTCGTTGACGTTTTAGTTCTTCTTGTTCAAGTTGCAACAGTTCTCTTTCAACTTGAAGCACATCCTGTAAAAAAGTTATAGTAATAATATTATAGTAGATCTTAGCTAACAGGTGGTAACGTAACCGAGATGGAAATGTTTCCTTAGCACATTGTCGAATGATCGGGGAGATCTTACTATTTGGCAATGTAATGCAATGCAGTACTGTATATATGGCTTTCAACATATTTCTAATATATTCTGATGTCTCTTGCTCGCTTCATTAATTTATCATTACATTTTTTTATTTGTTAAGTAAAATTAAAGCTATTTTGATAAATAAATTTTGTTTCATTACTTTTCTAATTATTGTAATTTGCCGTAAAACATTTTTTTTTCTGTCATACATACTGCTATTATAACGAATATTATAATCTTAAAATTATGAGTTTTTGTTTCTAGGTAATCTACAATAATTAGGCAAGTAATTAAAAATTATGTATGTATTCTTTTTAAATTTGTCCTATTATAACTTTACTAAATTTCTTCATATTGATATAATTAAGTATAATGTGTGTAATAGATAAATTAATATATTAATTGTATTAAAAATATAAACAATATACCATGAATATAATAAAATATCTCTCTATATACAGGGTGTAACAATATGTTCCATAAATTTAATATTTTAAATTTAATTTTTTATTTACTACTTTTCGATCCAAGGATTAATTTTCAAAATGTTCAATAATAAAGGTATTGTTGATTAAACAGAACTAGATAGATAGTTGAAGTAAGACATTATCTCAACTTCAACCAAGTGACTGTCTCTGTATAATTTAAAATACCTTTATCATTAAATATCTTAAAAATTAAACCTCGGATCAAAAAGTGATAAAAAATCATCTTAGAATCACTCCTTCTACAATCCCTTAAATTTATGAAACATGTCATTGTTACAACCTGTATTTTTTATGGTTCCTTACAAAATGTGACACAATCAATGAGTTAAAGCGAAATAAGATTATACCGTTCCGTTTCAAATAATTGACTATCTTTATTTAACTAATGTTATCTTGTTATTAAATATTTCTAAAATTAAACTTTAGATTAAAATGTGACAAAGGAATTTTGCCTACTTTGCTCAAGAGCAAGATTCCCCCTTCAAAGAAATACGTGATTTTTATAACATTTTAAACAGAATAAATTTGTTACAATCTTAGTTTTACAAAAGAGACTTACTCTAGATGGAAAATTATCATCTTGTTCATCCAGATTGCATTTATTGGAAGATTTACTCTATAATAATAAATAACCAATAACATTAGAAATCTAAAGAAACAAAAGTTAGTTTCACATGGTTTATAAGTTCAAGTAATCATTTACGCACTTCAAATATTTAATGTTATTCATATTTTAAATAAAATATTAGAGGGTGTTTCAAAGAAGTATTGCTAAATATTAAATATTAAATATATTTGATGATAAAGATGCTGTTAGTTAAAAAGAAACAGTCAATTAGTTGAAGTGAGATAGTAGCATTATACAGGGTGTAACAAAACAACCGCACTTCCTTAAAGGGGGTGATTCCTGACGCTATTCTAAGAACTTTTTCCTGTTACGATTTTTTAATCTAAGGCTTAGTTTTCGAGATATTCAATAATATAAGTACTAATAGTTAGAAAAAGACAGATAGATAATTGAAGGGAGACAGAGAAATGCCATCTCACTTCAACTATTGGAGTGTCTCTATCTAACTAATGGCACCTTTACCATTGAATATCTGGAAAACTAAGCTTTAGATTAAAAAATGTCAAAAGGAAAAAGTTCTTAGAATAGCGTCAGGAATCACCCCCTTTAAGGAAGTGCGGTTGTTTTGTTACACCCTGTATCTTACTTCAATTAACTGATTGTCTCTATCTGGATAATAGTACTTTTATTATTAAATATTTTGAAAATTAAGCTTCAGATAGAAAAATAGTAAAGGAAAAATCATTATAGGATCACCATGTCTATAATTTTTTTAAATTTGGCCATATCTCATTGAAACATCCTGTATATTTATTTAATTACGTGCAAGGTATTACTAAATAAGTGTACATCCTTTGACAGAGTTATTCTCGAGGGTAAATAAAGTTAAAAAGCCCTTTATCACTTTTTAATTCAAACTAAATTTTCATGGTATTTAACTATAGTGATACTATTATTTAAATGAGACACAAAGAATTGAAATGAGAGAGATAAAAATAAAGAACAGGTATATCACTTCAACTTTCTATCTGTCTCTGTCTATAATTAAATTTATCTTTATTATTGAATATTTTAAAAAATAAACTCCAAATCAAAACAAAGTGATAAAGAATATATTGACTTGATTTTCTCTCGAGTATTACTCCCTCAAAGAATGAGTTTTATTTATTTACTTGATTATATTCAATGTATTTTTAAATTTTCCAATTCGCTTCATCAAAACTAAAAAATTATGGTTTTGGATTTTATGGAAACTGGAATATTTTTTAAATTAACAGAATTGAAAACAAGAAAATGATTACTGTGCAGACTTAAAATTAAGATATAATTAAATTATTTAGCAATATTTGTAAAGTATTATATTTTATGAATCGTACCTCTTCATTAAAAGCAGAAGTATAATTTATTGATTTTATTCCATTTTTACTACTTTGGCAGTTATTTTCAACAGTTACTTGTTTGATTTTTGCTTCAAAATCACTTTGGTATATTGATTTAATATCTTTTTCTTCTTTTTCAGTGAGTTTTTGTACTTGCTGTAATTTATTTTGTTTAGTGGCATATATTGGTATTCCTTGTCGGATTATTGTTTCAGTCTCTTGGTGTTGATTTTTATCATGTTTTTCTTTTCCAGTATTTTCATTGTTATAAGAAATTGAATTCTGGCAATTAAGAACTACTTTTTGATTTTGTTCTAATTCCAATTGCATTTTTTCTTTTTCTAAGATTCGTAGCTTTTGTGCTAATTTTTCACTCAGCTCACTAAAAGAAAAGGCGTTTTAAAAAAAATTAAAAAAAATATATATATATATACTAGCAATACAATGATTACAAGTTATATTAATTTAAAAATTAAATAAAAAGTAAAACTAAAATATTCAAACAATAAAATTAAAGCATTTTGTTCTTTATATAAACATTCTGTAATAATACTAATATAATCTAATAACTGTTATCTTTTTGATTTAATAAACTTATAAAGATATGATTTATTTATGAATTAAAATATAAACATTAATATATATTTTCCTGTACAGATGATTTGAAGTGATAAATGTATTTATTGACAATTGTAGTTATATTAAATATAAATCATGTTGTAATTTTTATTAATTAGAAAAAATTGCTTAGTATTGAAAAAAAAATCTATTCAATAAAGAAAAGAAAGAGAAATCTAATAAATTATTTTATTATTTCTGAAAAATTTACATGTATGCTAGTGTGCGGTAAATAAGGAAAACCAATAATTAATTATATAATAAAATACTTTAAAACACAAAAATATTTAGTACACAATTATTAAACAATTTTTCAAATTTTTGAGTCTCGGATGATCTGCATTCTTTTTAAACATGTTACGGTGGTATTCTGCTAACGTTACACATGATGTCACTTTACAAGCAACAGTAAACAAAAATCATGTTCAAAGAACCCTTATAGTTAAATAATTAATGAAACTTTTCGTCTCGGTTTATCCTCAGGAATTTATCCTTTAAAAGAAATATAAAAATTTTTGAACACCTTGTATACAAATTAATTTTGCACGGTCAGATTACATACAGGGTGTAACAAAACAACCGCACTATTCTATTTATATATATTCTTATATATTCTATGACGCTATTCTAAGAACTTTTTCCTCTTACGATTTTTTAATCTAAAGCTTAGTTTTCGAGATATTCAATAATATAAGTACTAATAGTTAGAAAAAGACAGTTAGATAGTTGAAGTGAGACAGAGAAATGCTATCTCACTTCAACTATCGGAGTGTCTCTGTCTACCTAATGGCATCTTTACCCTTGAATACCTGGAAAACTAAGCTTTAGATTAAAAAGTGGCAAAAGGAAAAAGTTCTTAGAATAGTGTCAGGAATCACCACCTTTAAGGAAGTGCGGTTGTTTTGTTACAATTTGTATAATCCAATAGCGCACAATAAACACCAATTTTACTCTATGTACATGGTGCAACAATGATCCCCTTTGAAATTTTAAGGTTTTTAGAAGGGGGGATAGAGATTCTACGACGATTATTCATTTACTATTTTTCCATATAAAGATTAATTTTCAAAATATTTAGCAATAAAGATACTATTAGTCACACAAAGTCAGTCAGCTAGTTAAAATTAAATAATATCACTCTTTCTTACATCACCAACTGATTGCTTTTGTCTAACTAATAGTATCTTTATTACTAAATATCTTGAAAAATTAAGCCTTAAGTCAAAAAGCAGTAAGTGAAAAAACATTTTAGAATCACCTTTTTTATACTTTCAACCCTTTGCACTCCAAATACCAGCATTATTAATAACAATAACATATTATTAAGTGCTGGCATGACATTTTATTCTGACAACTTCGAATGCCAGCACTGTTGGCTTAAACTGTTGGCTGTGTAGGGATGGCTGAATAATTATTTAACCTTATTTTCAATTAAATAAACATATTTATTACAATGTGTATAAAAGGTAAGTATTGGCAAAGAAAGATTACGCACATCTGCGATAAACCACCACTTCTTTTAAATTTATATTAAAATTATATATTTTAATATTTTATATATATATATATATATATATATATATATTTCTGCAGCTAAAAAGTTATCCAAAATTTTTTATGATAAAATGAATATATAATTATAAAATTCTTAGAAGAAAATGTAAAAATAATCTTGGAATTCAAATGGTTAGAGTTTGGCCGTACCTCGTTAAAACATCCTATATACAGGGTGTTATAAAACAACCTCACTTTCTTAAAAGGGGTGATTCCTGACGCTATTCTAAAAACTCTCTCTTCTTGGCATTTCTTTATTTGAAGCCTCATTTTCTAAATATTTAATAATAAAGGTGCCATTAATTAGACAGAGACACTCTAATTATTGAAGTGAGGTGATGCCACTCTGTTTCATTTCAACTATCAAAGTGCCTCTGTCTAGTTAATAACGTCTTTCTTTATCGAATATCTACAAAATAAGGCTTCAAATCAAAAAATGTCAAGGGGTAAAAGGCTTATTTTTGTGTAAATGAAAAGTACCCCTTAAAAAAATATTATTCAAATTTCGGATACCCTGAATAGTCAGAAACAACGGGATAGCTGAAGAAAGACAGCGCGACATTGTTTCACTTCAATTATTTTGCACTCTCTGCCTAATTAATAGTAATTTTATCATTGAATATCTTAAACATTTAACCTCATTTCAAATAAACCAAATGGTAAAAGACTATTTAACTGAGTTTAATATTAAGAACAACCATTTTAAAGGAATGCTTAAGTTTTAGAACACTTTTGATTTCTTATTGATTTTGATTTTTTTGAATAAGATTTTTATTTATTCTTACCTATCAATTTCTGACTTATTTCCATAACACCACTGATTTTCCTTCTCCAGAATTTCGATAATTTCCATTTCCTTTTTTACCATTTCCTCTTCTTCAGAAGAAGTTACACTCACACCAAAAGGTCCGCTACTTTGACGACTATGTTGAGACATACCAGGACTAGCTACTTGTTTTGGCCAATCTTCAACATGACTCAATTCTACGCCAGAATCTCTTTCATTATTAGAATCTTGCTCATAATTGTTATCTGTGTCATATGAACGTTGTTGTAATTGCTCTACACGTGTTTCTTCAGACAGAAATGTTGATGTATCAGTTGGTTTTACGAATGTAAATTCTTGTTCAACATCACCTATATTTACCTATAAAAATATTATAAAAAATCGTTATTATTTTTCATTTTTTATGATTCGGTTTCTCATTTTCTTTTATATAGAATCTTTCATACAAATTTTATGATAAAGTTAAATAAAAATATTTATCCACTAGCATGTAACATTCACATCAACTATTATACAGGGTATCCGGAAAAAAAGGTGAGATTTTTTGAGAAGTGATTCCTGACGCCATTTTAAGAACTTTTTTCCTCTTGGCACTTTTTGATTTGAAGCTTTATTTTCAAGATTTCAACGATAAAGGTGCCATTAGTTAGACAGAGACACTACAATAATTAAGTGAGATGGTGCCACTCTGCCTTGCTTTAACTATCGGAGAGTCTCTGTCTAACCAATAGCATTCTTATCGTCTATATCTTAAAAATAAAGCTTTAAATCAAAAAGGTCTAAGAGAAAAAAGTTCTTAGAATTATGTCAGATATCACCCTTCAAAAAATGTGTCTATTTTTCCGATACACCATGTATAGGATGTTTCTATTTGAATAGTCATAACTCCTTACTACATAAAGATGTGAGCGATTTGAATCAAAAAGTCCTCCTTTTTTTAGCTGAAGTTAAACAGAATGGTATTACCTTACTTCAATTCTCTGACTATTTCTATCTAACTAATAGTATTTTTTATTAAATATTTTGAAAATGTTAAGCTTCAGATAGAAAAGAAGTACAAGACTTTTCAATTCAAATTACCTTCATCTTCAAAGAGGGCAAACTTAGTATATTTGGATATAAACACCTTGTATGTACATATTGCAAGCATCTCGTTTACCTTTTTTACAAATATACAGGGTGTAACAAAACAACCGCACTTCCTTAAAGGGGGTGATTCCTGACACTATTCTAAGAACTTTTTCCTCTTACGATTTTTTAATCTAAAGCTTAGTTTTCGAGATATTAAATAATATAAGTACTAATAGTTAGAAAAAGACAGATAGATAGTTGAAGTGAGACAGAGAAATGCTATCTCACTTCAACTATCGGAGTGTCTCTGTCTAACTAATGGCATCTTTACCATTGAATATCTGGAAAACTAAGCTTTAGATTAAAAAATGGCAAAAGGAAAAAGTTCTTAGAATAGCGCCAGGAATCACCCCCTTTAAGGAAGTGCGGTTGTTTTGCTACACCCTGTATATCATACAAATCTCAAATTATAATGACTGAACAATCTATACAGGGCGTAACGATGACATTGACATTCTATAAAGAATTGTAGAAGGGACAATTTTAAAACGATTTTTTCTTTAAAACTTTTCGATTTAAAGCTTAATTTTTAAGATATTTAACAATAAAGCTACTATTAGTTAGACCAAAACAATCACCTAGTTGAAGTAAGATAACGCTGCTTTGTCTTACTTCAATTACCTATCTGTCTCTATCTAACTAATAGCACATTTGTCTTTGAATACCTCGGAAATTAAGTCTCAAATCAAAAAGTGGTAACTAAAAATTTGTCTTAGATTACAACCTCTACGACCCCTTGAATTTCTGGAACATGTCATTGTTATAACTTATATAAAAAGAACGAATATAAACGATCACACTTTTTTTAAAATGTTTATTCCTGAAGATAAACCGAGTCGGAAAGTCTTTTGCTACTTTTTGGTCAGAAGCTTAGTTTTCGGGATATTCAATAATAAAAATTATTTTAATTAAACAGAAATAAATAGTATAATTAAAGTAAGATAACACTTCCCTGCTTTTTGTCTGTCTAACTAATAGTATCAATATTATTAAATATTTGTTTTGGATCAAAAAGTGGCAAAGGTCTTTTTGACTTTATTTACTTTTAAAAGTAACCCCTTTAAAGGATGTGTGATATTGAGTAACACCCTGCAAACTGGAAACTTCAAAAATCGTGAATTTCTTTAATGCAGATTACTCTTAAAAGTAAATAAAGTTGAAAAGCACTTTAATAATTTTTTACATATTCAATAATGAAAATAGACAAATATAGTTAGAAAAATAGATAGGTAGATTAAAATGAGACATAATGGCGTTATCTGATTTTAATTATCTATCTCACTTTAATTAGTAGTATCTTTATTATTGAATATCTCAAAAACTATGTTTCAAGTCAAAAAATGATAAAAAGAACTTTTCAACTTGGTTTAATCACAAGAATTATCCCTTTAATGTATGCAGCAATTTCCAGACACCCTACAGTTTGTTAAAAAAAGGAGAATTGTTGGTCTCAAAGAAAGAATTATTGTCATATATAGGGTGTTTCAATGAGGTACATTTAATTTTAAAGGGGTAGTAAATGAGTTGATTCTAAGACTATTTTCAATTTATCATTATTTAATCTGAAACTTAGTTAAGATATTTAGTAATAAAAGTACTATTAGACAGTTAGCTAGATGAAGCAAGACAACATAGCATTAACTATGGTTTAACTAATATAATTTTTATCATTGTATATCTTTAAAACTAAATTTCAGATCAAAAAGTCATGAAAAGGGTATTGAAAAGTCACCTTAGAATTGTGTTCTCTACAACCCTTTCAAATTTGAATATATCACATTGAAACATCCTATATGCATTAAAGATTACTTTTATTATACAAATAACACTAAACAAATTTTATTACTTGATTTTTTGAGTGGGTTTACTTAAAATTTTTAACTTTCCTGATTTAGTTTAATTTTTTTAATCACTAAATAAATATTGTTTATTATCATAATTAATATTTTCAGTCGTGGTGTTCTCTTAATGACAATAAAATAAGAGTAAACAAGTTTTATTTGAAACTTTTCTTTTCCTATCACTTATAATTTCAGCGGAATAAAAGATAGAACAGTAATTAGGAGATATTATACAATATTTTATAAATATTTTATATCTTGGAAATAGCAAATTCAAAAATTTGAACATGTTTTTTAGGCGACTAATTCAGTCTTAATAAAATTTGTATAAAGTAAAAAAAGAGTGAAAAAAGATATTGGCCTCATCATCAATCAATAAAAATCTTAAAAACGCATATTCTCTACTTAGTTTTATTAACCTAGCTAACTCGGTTCAAAAATTACTTTTTCACTTTTTAAACTTTAAAGCATTGATTTTTTTCTAAACTACTTATATGCTAAATCTCATAAAATTGGGAGGTACTCATAATGGCTTCTTTCTAAAAAAGACAGAACCTTTTTTTAAATGTTAATAAACGAACTGCCAACTGGCTTCTCCAATTTGTTTATAAATAGTTTTAATTTTCAAACACTCATTCTCTTCATTCATTCATGGAGGATTTAAGGAAATACGTTAGTTTTGTTATAAGGGTGTTGCTAAATTATCGCATTTCTTTTAAGGATACTCTTAAAAATAAATAGCGTCGAAAATTAGTTTCCTAGATATTTAATAATAAAGATACTGTTAATTAGACAGATATAGATATTTGAGATTTCATTAGGTACAGATATTTGAAGATAAACAAAAGCCAAAACAATATTATTTCACTTTAACTATGTATCTGTCTCTGTTTAACTAAAAGTATTTTTAGTTTTAAATATCTCGAAAAATAAACTTAGGATAGAAAAGTGATATAAAACTTTTCGACTCGATTTAGCCTGTAAAAGTTACTCTTCAAAAGAAGTGTGACAATTTTGCAACACTATGTATTCTGTATGCCTAAATATAATAGCACCTGAATGAAAAACTAATAAAAACAATATCAACATTTTTTAAACTAAAATTGTTGAATTATTTTGCAAAATATTCAAATATATCTTTTTTGAAAACATCAAATTTTTAATTTATGAAAAATTATTGTAAGCACTTAGTGACAACAACGGACTTTAATAAATTGTCTTTATATTCAATGAATTTAAATAAAATAAACAAATATAGAATGCTAATAATGCAATATATTACATGCAGTATGTATGGAATCTTATTTGGTTAATATAAATATTCTTACAAAAAATTTTTATTTCAGAAAACGATAAAATATTAAAAATGATTGATTTTAATAATTTAATGAGGAAATAATCGAAGAAATACTGATAAATAATAATTATGTTTAAAGTAATATGAAAGAGAAATTATTGTAAATTCAAGAACAATAAATATAAATGAAAAATTTGAAATAAAATCGAAATTTTCAAGAACTATTATTTTTAGTAATTACCCCTTCGATGCCAAGAAAATCTGACCGTCTGTTACGTAAATCATTTTTTATTCGTCGCGTTGAATTAAATCGTTTTAATAGTTTCATGGAGTGGCTTTCATCATCACTTGCATCAGCTGGAGGTGGAGGTGGTGGTTTTTCCTTTGGTGGCTCCACGCTAGTAGGAGGACCAAGAGGGAAAGACAATGCATCAATTATTTCTTCATTAGTGGTAAGGCTCAATGGTGGTATCTGTAATTAAAATCACAATAAATAATGATTTTTAAATTTTAAATACTTATAAATAAAAACATAATTAATAAATAATTAATAAAATTCATCCAAAATTTAATAAAGTTTAATATAACAATTTATTTCTTACATTGAAAAACACAATTTGATAATATATCATCAAATGTATACACATATAGTATATATTATTTAAAAATAATATTAAAATATATATAATAGGATAATATTTATAAATGTAATAGACAAAAATTATCATATTTCAATTAATTAGTACTTCAAAATCAGTAATTCCTAATATGAAAAAAACTAAAAGTTGCTTTAATGTGTTTCAATTTGAAAGTATAAACATTTAATTTTACCTATATACAGAGTGTAATAATGATTCCTTTTAAAATTTTAAGAGATTGTAAGGGAATAGATTCTACAATGATATTTCATTTATTATGTTTTAATCTGAAACTTAGTTTTAAAGATATTTAACAATAAAAATGCTAAGAAATAGACAAGATAACATGAAATAACAATATATTCGATTACTTCATCTAAATGATTCTCTCCGTCTAATTAATAGCATTTTTGTCATTAAATATCTTGAAAAAATAGAGCTTTAAATGAAAGTTTCAAGAGGAAAAAATTCTTAGAATAGCGTTAGGAATCATCCTCTTTTAGGAAATGCAGTTATTTTATAATATCCTGTATACTCGAGTGAAGAGGTTTAATGAATTAATATTTCGCTATTTAATAAAAACCATATTTTATATTTCCTTTTAATTTTATGTGTATAGCTTTACAGTGATGTTATGTGCTACTGTACGCGAGACACCGAGTATCCTTTTCCCGAAACATTAAACATTTTAAGTCGACTTTTTAAAGAAATATAGTATAACAATGACCCGGGGTCAAATTTTAGGGAGTTGTAGAGGGAGTGATTTTAAGATGATTTTTGTTTTATCATTGTTTAATGATAAAGGTGCTATTAGACAGAGACAGATAGATAGTTGAAGTAAGACAGAATGGCGTTATCTCACTTCAACCAATTGTCTCTGTCTAATTAATAGTACCTTTATCATTAAATATCTCAAAAACTAAACTTCAGATTAAAATGTGGTAAATGAAAAACCGTCTTAGAATCACTCGCTTTGTAACCCTCTAAAATTTGACCTCGGGTCATTGTTACACCCTGTATATATTTTCGAAACAAAATTTTGTTAAGTTATAAAAATAATCGTAAATAATCATTTCATATAATACTGATTATTTAATAATTTACTTATGAAAAAAGTCTGCAATAACGTATTATTAATAATATAAATTTACAATTATACAGTTTATTTAATTTCAATCGTTAGTGAGTTTATTATAAAATATATTAAATTTTAAATTAAGCAGAAATTTGTATTTTTATAATATATCATGTATTGGAAGTGAAATTTGATTAAATATTTCTACAAAATTGAAATATAATTTATTAGAAATGTTATTTTATTATAATATTAAATTATTTCTTTAAATTTCTATATAAATTAAGTTTATAATAGTTATAATAAAGTAAGTTAAAGCTAAATCTTTCTCATTCTATACTTAAATTTCTTTTAATTTCACTAAATTTTTCTTACCATTAAACTTTATATAAATGAATTTTTTTATTTTAAATACGTTTTATAATTAACTAGTTTTGTCTAACAATGTTTTTAGTAATATAAATTTGTTAATAAGTAATGATAGTATTCTATTATAATTATAGAATTATTACTTAATTATAATATTTATCTGTTTTATATATAAGATGTAATAATAGTGACCTGGAGTCAAATTTTAGGTGATTGTAGAGGAAGTGATTCTAAGATTTTTCATTTACCACATTTTAATCTGAAGCTTAGTTTTTCTGATATTTAATGATAAAGATACTATTAGTTAGACAGGGACAGTCAATTGGTTGAAGTGAGATAACGCCATTCTGTCTCACTTCGACTATCTATCTGTCTCTACTTAACTAATAGTATTTTTATCATTAAATATCTCACACAAAAACTAAGCTCCAAATTAAAATGTGGTAAATTAAAAATCGTCTTAGAATCACTCTCTCTATTACCCCCTAAAAGTTGACCCAGGATCAAATATTGTATATAGTATATATTGTATATATTGACCCTGTACATAGTAAAACATCTTATTTGCACAATATGAATAATTTTTGTTTATAGCGGTTTTTGAGAAATTAAGCATAACTTTAGATTAATTGATTTTCTACAATTCATGACAACACTTTTTAGCATATTAGTTGGTAGAGACTATCATTCACAAAAAAAAGTATATTAAATTATTGTTAAAAGATTAGTTTATGAAAAATGGAACACAGAATGTTATTAGTTGAAATTAATGAGACATTAAATTTTATTAATCCTTCAGAGTATACAGGGTGTAACAAAACTACCGCACTTCCTTAAAGGGGGTGATTCCTGACGCTATTCTAAGAACTTTTTCCTCTTACGATTTTTTAATCTAAAGCTTAGTTTTCGAGATATTAAATAATATAAGTACTAATAGTTAGAAAAAGACAGATAGATAGTTGAAGTGAGACAGAGAAATGCTATCTCACTTCAACTATCTGAGTGTCTCCGTCTAACTAATGGCATCTTTACCATTGAATATCTGGAAAACTAAGCTTTAGATTAAAAAATGGCAAGAGGAAAAAGTTCTTAGAATAGCGTCAGGAATCACCCCCTTTAAGGAAGTGCAGTAGTTTTGTTACACCCTGTATAATGTACAAAAATTTGCATTAACAAAGATTTAAAAAAAGTATAGTTATTTTAATTAAAGCTTTTATTCTAATGCATTTTCAATATATACAAAATGCCTCTAAGGCAATGTACTATTTTGAAAATGTATTTTCCTGAGTCTAAATTACACAAACAATTCTTTTTACAGTTTTAAATTGGGAACTTCATTCTTACTAAATTTTGTTTACATACTAATTAACATCTTCTCAATATGTCATATTATGAACAAAAATATTATAAATATTGGTTCTTTTATTCAATAAAGAATTTTAATATGTAACAATTTAAATCAATATTCTTATTAAAAGAAATGATTAAATATTGTGAAAGGTGTTAAAATACTTTTCAAACTAATAAGTTTAACACAAAGTATTCCAAAACTCGTGTATTTCCTTCAAAAAATAATGTTTAACTAGTTTTCAATTCCAATCTCCATTTTTGAGATAAGAATATTATTAGTTAGACAGACAAATTGATAGTGGAAATCAGAAAAAAATGGGTGATATTATTGCACTTCGCTTATTTGGCTCTCTTTATTTGACTAATAGTAGCTTTATTATTGAAAATTTCAAGAACTCAACACTGAATCGAAAAGTGGAGCTGTCTCGGCTAATTAATTGAATCTTTATCATTGAATATCTTGAAAACTAAGCATCAAAATAAAATATGGTAAATAAAAAATCGTCTTGGAATCACCCCATTTACAACCCCTTAAACTTTCGAAGGGAATTATTGTTAAAACCCTGTATATTGATCAAATAAAATTAAAAAGACAAACGTTAAAGAATGTCTCCTTTAAAGTCATGCAATTTTCAAACATAAAATTTATAATAATTTTTACAGGTTATATATACAAGGTGTAACAAAACAACCGCACTTCCTTAAAGGGGATGATTCCTGACGCTATTCTAAGAACTTTTTCCTTTTGCCATTTTTTAATCTAAAGCTTAGTTTTCCAGATATTCAATGGTAAAGATGCCATTAGTTAGACAGAGACACTCCGATAGTTGAAGTGAGATAGCATTTCTCTGTCTCACTTCAACTATCTATCTGTCTTTTTCTAACTATTAGTACTTATATCATTGAATATCTCAAAAAGTAAGCTTTAGATTAAAAAATCGTGAAAGGAAAAAGTTCTTAGAATAGCATCAGGAATCACCCCCTTTAACCGTTTGAGTACGGCGAAGCGCTATCGCGCTTCGATTGTCATATGCTACAAATTCTTCCGCACTCAAATGGTTAAGGAAGTGCGGCTGTTTTGTTACACCCTGTATAAATCTAAATATCAAATTATAATTTTTTAATCACATATACTACTAAACACAAAATTTTTAATTCTATATTAAATTAATTATACCACGAAAAATATTAATTTTTTTGTACAATCACTTAAAATGAGTGTGATTAATAATAACATTGATTGTTATTTTTATGAAATAATTATTAAGTTATTCTTAGAAAAATAACCATATTGAAAAATCATAATATATCATAATTAATAATAGTAACTAAATTTACTTTATATAAAAGCAATTTAAAAATGTTTAACTATTCAAAGTACTCTATAATTCAAGCATTTCATTAAAAGGATAAGTTTTTATACCAAATCGAGTAGATAATCTCTAACATCTTTTCATTTGAAGCTTTAATTTTTGTCTACTAATGTTGAATCAGTTCTTTTTGCTGCAGATCTTACTGATAATATTCTCCAATAAAATCAAAATTAATTAAAACAAAATATCTAAATAAGTATAAAGTAATTGGCTCATTATATACATTAAAATAGCAAACCAAATAATATTTTTTAATAATCATATTATGTTCTGATAAGCTCATGTTACAATCTAGAATAAAAATTATTGAAAATGAAAATTGAATATTGAAAATGAAGTCTCAGATAGGAAAAAGACTAAGAGATTTTTTATTAAATTTAACCCCTTAACGCACAGATTTAAGAACCAGCCAAAAAAAATTTTTTTAATGTAAAAAAACACTAAAACATTGTCTTGGCAAAAAAATACAAAAATACAAAATTCATCAAAATTTTTATTTTAATTTTGGATTTTGATCTACATTGAAGAAAAGAGTCGAATATTGCAATATTACACATACATCGACTTTTTTATCTTTTTTTTCAAATTGCTATTTCGAAAAAAACATTTTTATCAGTAAAAATATTTATTTATACTTTTATAACAGAAATAATAATAATACTAGTATTTATTTTAAAAAATTATTCAAAATTTTCTTTTGTGTGATATATTTCTTCAAAGGTTTCCATTGGTTACCGTTCCTGATTCAACTTTTCTTTTGATGGACAATTTTGATATGCTACGCTTTTGTTCCATGAAAAAAGGTTATATCTCATTCTTGAATAAATAAGTCTTATAGTTTACAATCTTGTGCAAATGATGAATATCAATAAAACGATTTTTTTTCTTAGCTTTCACATTGTTGTTTTCAATTCTTGATTATATTCGAGTGTGAAAAATTATAGCAGCATAAAATACATCGCCGCTCGAATTATCTCAAGTGTGCACAGTTTGGCCTGTTTAGCGCGTTCGAATTAATTCAAGCGCACAAGTTACGGGGTTAATCTCAGGAATATACCTTATTAAGGAAAAGTGAGCAAACTTAAAACATTCTGTATACAGGATGTCCGTAAAAAAAGACATTTTTTGAGGGGTAATTCCTGACTTAATTCTAATAACTTTTTTTATCTTGGCATTTTTTGATTTAAAGCTTTATTTCTGAGATATTCAATGATAAATTTGCCATTAGTTAGACAGAGACGCTTCGATAGTTAAAGTGAGATGGCGCCACTCTGTCTCGCTTCAGCTACCGGAGTGTCTCTGTCTAACTAATGGCATCTTTATCGTTGAATATCTCAAAAATAAAGCTTTAAATCAAAAAATACCAAGACAAAAAAAGTTCTTAGAATTGCGTCAGGAAGCACCCCTCAAAATATGTCTATTTTTTTTCCGGACACCTTGTATATGAAAAATACTGTACACCATAAAATATTATCAACATAGTTTATTTAATTATTATATGATAATATTATTCAATTACGTTATATACAGATTTTAATATAAAACAAAATTTCTTTTATGTGAACTTTTATTAAATAAAAATGACTAGAAGTATGCAATAAATAAGCTAAGGAATATATACAGGGTGTTACAAAACTTCCTTAAACCCCCTTTAAGCTGGCTCCAGAAGCTATTCTAAGAACTTTTCCTCTTGGTATTTTTTGATTTAAAGCTTTATTTTCAAGATATTTAATGGTAAAGATGCCACTAGTAAGACAGACACTCCGATAGTTGAAGTGTGGTGTCTCTGTCTCGCTTTAACTATCGGAGTGTCTTTGTCTTACTAGTGGCATCTTTACAATTGAATATCTTGAAAATAAAGCTTTAAATCAAAAAATGCCAATAGAAAAAAGTTCTTAGAATAGTCTTAGGAACCACTCCCTTTAAGGAAGTGCGGTCGTTTCGTATTACTCTGTATATATATATATATATGTATAGACAAGAACAAGAATAAATTTTAGTTATAAAATAAAGGACGGCCATTGCAAAAACTATAACTATAATTATACATATTTTTAAATAGGTGTGATACGTTTAATTTCACAATCTATACCAATTAATATTAGATGAAGTTATAGTAGGGGTTGTAATAGGAGTAGTAGTAGTAGTAGTAGTAATGGTAGTAGGAGTAATGATAATAGCAGTAGAAGTAATAGTGTCAGTAGCAGCAGAAGTAGTACTAGTAGCAATGGCAGTAATAACAGCAGTAGAACTACTAGCAAATTTATTTTCAACGCGATTTAATGTAATGAATGGTGTAGGAGTTTTAATATTATCAGATAAAATCATCACCTTTTCACAGTTTTTCATCAAAGCACATGGATTCTTGCTATTATCTACATGATTTACTGTACTAATTACATCTACAAAAGATTCTGATAATGAAAAGTACTTGGATGTAAAATTTTCACTTGAAGTTTTAGATAAACTATACTTAGTAGAAATAGGACTAGAAGGTGTAGAATTAAATTGTTTAGGCGGAGTTCGTAAAAGAAAGGAACTAGATGATTGCCAGCTATTATTAGCTAATCTCATTG
Source organism: Sclerodermus sp. 'alternatusi' (assembly GCA_037305995.1). Taxonomy (NCBI): domain Eukaryota; kingdom Metazoa; phylum Arthropoda; class Insecta; order Hymenoptera; family Bethylidae; genus Sclerodermus; species Sclerodermus sp. 'alternatusi'. Next base: position 286,957 of record CM074553.1, read on the forward strand.
GTATTGCAATTCGTGTTTTATATGGGAAACCTTTTGAAGGAGATATTATTGAAGACGAAGAAGAAGCTGAAGAATGTATAGAAGCAGATTGTATCCCAGATTTACGTTGTAATAGAGTTGGAATTTTTGAAACAGATCGTTTTAATGAAAGCGGACTTTGAGTCGATTTAGATGATTGTATCGTATCTCGTAAATATGTCGATTTTAAAAAATTAACTGCTGAACTTAAGGAGCTATTTATTATTAACATTTCAGATACTGTTTCAGTGGATAAGTTCGCTAAAGAGGATGAAGAAGTTGGCAAAGATATAAGAGTCATGTCTGCAATTATATTACTATCTTCATTTTCTTTCTTATTTGTTACTTGATGAAGGAGAAAATTTTCAGTTAATTTACATTCTAATACATTAGACTTAAATTCATTAGCAGATATTTCTGTATTCAACAGCTTCAATTTAGGAGAGGTCAAAGGAGCTAGTCTTCGAGAAGGTAGTTTGCCATTTTGATGTGCAATTGGTTGACTCGCCATAAAATCGGTGCAAAGTGATGTATCGGTGTTAGAAGTAGCTTCTATGAGAGGGTGAATTTGCAGATGTGGTTTGTTAATCGATTGTTCTTCGGGAAGAGCTTCAGCAGTACCCTAGGAAATGAAAGAGTTTCGCTAGATTGCACTATATTTCATACCCATAACCAAAGTATAATAAAGTAAGTCAAAGAATAGTTCAAATAAGGTAAATTAGTGATATAAAGCAGTTAAAATGAAAACTAAGAACTTTAAGTGATTTGCATATGTATCCATTTTCTATAAATAACAGAGCGTCTGGAAATAAACACACCTTCGATTAAGGGCTCATTCGTAACACTAAACTAAGTCTAAAATTCTTTAGTCACTTTTCAATCCAGAGGTTGGTTTTCAAGATATTCAATAATAAAGATATTATTGGTAAGACAGAGACAGACAGATAGTCAAAGTGAGATAGCAATGCTCTGTCTCGTTTCAACTATCTACCTATTTTTACCTAATTATTAAATATTGGTTAAGAACTTTTTGATCTAGTTTAGCGTCAGAAATCATCTGTTAACTGGGGGTACGCTTATTTCCGAATACTCTGCATAAAAACTTTTTCCGTTTATTTAAGATTATTATAAATAAATTAAAGTTAAACGTAATAAAATTATGATTTTATATATTCATTTTAAATTTGTGATTTGTCGCGATTTTTTATTATTATTTATAAATTATAGAAAATCTCCAAATAACATAATATTTAAGTTATACGTAGATTTGTAAAAAACTGACAAAAAATGCCAAAAACTTTTTATAATTCAATATTTTAATTGTATGGATTCTTAAAAAAATTATCATTTATAAGAAATAACTTAAAAACGCGGAATTTTTTATTCGTTTATGCATAAAAATGATTTACTAAGTAACATAATAAATGAAAGAGAGAATCACTCACCTTATTTAAATATTAATTATGTACATATATTTATAAACAGAATATTTAATATATTAAGTTAAGTTTATAAAAAAATATATAAACTAAACTCATGTTTAATCACTATAAATATAAGATGTAAAAAATGAAAGGTACTTATCATCGAAAATAATAAAATATACTTTCCTTCTTGAAAATACACGTACTCGCACGCATACACCACTCTCGCACTCACGTACAGACAATAATAAACAAGCAAACAATATAAGCCTTTAAGATAATTTATAATATATAAGAAGAAAAACTTACGTTTGATGTTACTGTTGTTTCCTCCAAAGTAGTATTTGCAGAGTTGAATGCACTTGTTGATGAATTTTGTATTTCAATTATATCGGTATTATTATGCTGAGTAAAAGTCGCTTGTAGCGTATTGTCCTGTTCTAATGATGATGATTCTTCTTCTTGAATAATTTCCTGGTGATGCTTTTCGAGCCCGATTATATTAGTATGCAGAATATCTTCATCGATCGGTTCATCAGCTTGACTAACCGAGCAACTAACATCCGCAGTATGAATGCCAGAATCTTCTCGGTCAGTATCATTTAAAAGATCAGTAGAAGATAATGATGGTAAATATTGTCTTCCATAATCAAGTTCTTCAAGACTTTGCACTCTTTCAAATGTATCAGGACCACTCGAAGCATCAGCATCTAAAGAATCAAGACTACGATGAAAAACTGTTCTTGGAACACGATATTCAGAGTCAGGTGAAGAGCTCCTTTCACTAGGCGTAGATGTGTCAATTCTACTTTCTTGTTCCCTAGAATTAAACATTCTTCCAGTAATACCAGAAAAAGATTTTTTCTCTAATAAGTCTTTTCTAGTAGTTTCCAATGAAGGTAAACGCCCTTTTATATCTTTTTTTAATACAATCCCATTTTGACTGTGTAGTTCTTCAGTATTAGAATTTGTATTTATGGTTGATAAAATACTTGTGATACTAGCATTGTTACAAGTATCTGTACTTATGGTTATTGCGTTAGATGAATTAATATTACTTTCAAGATTATCTGTGCAAGGTTTAAGAGATGTTGCAGTTTTATTATCATATGCAGTATTTTCTTTCTCTAAACGTGAGAGTTTTTCTCGTACTGAATTGATATTACCCGAAAGTTTAACACTAGATACTTTCTCATTATAATTTAAAGCATTTGTTGATGCTTGCCTTTCTAAAGTTGATAATTTTTCTTTAACAGATTTTGTGCATACAAAATCAGTAACCAGCCTATTATTCAAATTAGCTTCAATTTGTTTTTGCGATGCTTTTTCAAAAATTTCACGTCTTTTTAATATGTTGATTTTAACTGGAGTTTCAATACAGGATTTTGTATCTGAATTAGTATTACTTTGCTCTTCTGTTGTTGCTTCTTTATCTGGAATAAATCTTTTAGAACCAATATTTTGAGAAACTCGTGAAACATATCCTCGAATTGCACTTTCATATGTGTATTCTTCTGATTCAAGAGAACTGACACTAGTACTTGTTGTTGGTACAAATTCTTCATCTTCATTACAATCTTTACGATACCCATTACCACAAGATCTTTTAGTTACCACTGATGTTATGCTTGGCTGAACTCTTAATTCTGCCATTTTATGAATTTCTCCATCATTAATATTATCAATTTCAGAATGGCTCTTCTCAACTTCAATGTCTTTATCACTCTGTAAAACAAATTTATTTTATTAAACTTTAAAAATACATTAAATAAAATATAATATACTATATAGGGTGTAACATGATTCCTTTTGAAATTTTAAGGAGTTGTAGGAGGGATGTTTCTAAGACGATTTTTCATTTACAAATTTTCAATCGGAAGCTTATTTTTAATGATATTTAACAATAAAGATATAATTAATTAGACAGAGACAGTCAACTAGTTCAAGTGATATAACATCACTCTTTCTTACTTCAACCAACTGACAATTTCTAACTAATAGTATCTGTGTTATAGAATGTCTTGGAAATCACCACCTCTACAACCCTTTGAAATTTCAAAGAGAATCATTATTATACCCTGTATATACAGAATGAAATCAAAAGAAATTAAAATTAGTAAACTTGATTAACTATGTTAAAAACTATATGCAGAATAATTTTTATTGTTTGAAACATTTTAATGATTTCATAAATATAATATAAGAATTTCTATAAATTGTTTAAAATGAATATTTAAAAATTTGTTTTGAAATATAAAATTAAATAAAATTTGAAACATTTATAACACTCAAATCTAAATAATTAAATTACTATATTTTTTATCTTAAACATAAAGAATACTTTTTATAAAGATATGAATATTTTTAAGGTTTTTTGTAACTAACTTTTCAAGGTCTGACTATTTACTATATTTATTAATTTTTGTATGAGTAAAAATATATATAGAGTATAATAACCAAAATACATTCCATAAAGGTAAGTGGCTGTAGAATATGTGCTATTAAAGTAATTTTTTATTTATCACTTTTCGATCTAAGACTTAATTTTCAAGATATCAAATGATAAAGTTAGGTTGTGATGATTAGATGGTTAGACAGAGGTAATCAGGTAGTTGTAATAAAATAAAATAGGGTTATCTTACTTCACCTAGCTGACTGTCTTTGTTTAACGAATAGTGGCATTATTTCTCAAGCTCTTAAAAATTAAGATTCAGGTTGAAAGGGAGTAAATGAAAAATCATCTTAAAATTGCCTCTTATACAAACCCTTAAATTTATAAAATATGTCATTGTTACACCTTGTATATAAATTGTAGAAAATTATAGTACTTTTTTACAAAAAAGTTACTGCTGAGAATGAACTGGATCAAAAAGTTTTGTATCACTTTTTAATCCTCAACTACATTTTCAAGGTATTCAGCAATAAAAACACCATTATTTTTAGACATTCAGTTAATCAAAATAAGCCTATTTGGATTCAATTGATAATGCTTTTCTTATTAAATATTTTAGGAGTGTGTAAGTTATTCAAGAGAAGGGTAATAATTTATGGATACCTTTAGTTAAAATAATTATAGAGTAGAGATGTTTTTAATTAAATTAAATTATATCAATTATTTTAAATTATGCATTGAAATGCATAATTAAAAATTATTTTAAGTATTTAGTAATATTAAAAAAAAATTTTTTTAAATTTGTTTAACAAATATTATATGATAATATTATAATACAGCTATAATTCTGAAAAGATTAATTTAGTTAAGTGTAAATATAAAACTAAAAGAGAATATTCTAAGAGAAAGTATTGTAGATCAAAGAACTCTTTTCAGTACTTTCACTTCTCACTGCTTTGTATTCGTAAAGTCCAGGCATGATTTTATAATTCGTTGAAAGTATTGAACCTTTATTCATTGAAGGGGGCCTATATATTTCTCTATTAGTATACAGGATATAACAATAATGCTATGCGAAACATTAAGGGTTGTAGAGGGGCTGATTCTAAAATGATTTTATGCATTGCATTTTGATATGCGGCTTAATTTTCGAAATATTTAATGATAAAGATACTATTAGTTAAACAAAAACAGATAAATAATTGAAGTGAGATAGAGTGAAGTTATATTACTTAACCCTTTCAGCACTATGAACCCATATATGCATTCGTCAAAGTCATTCGCCATCGTCTACGAATTCATATATGCTCAAATGATTTCAGTTACAATTAACATATTTTTCAATGAAATTTAAATTAGCCCAACGTGTGCTTTATCGTAAAAAGTGGGCAGCCCACAGCAAACGCTTAACATCGCACAACTCGACGCTCAAAAGATTAAACTGTCTCTCTCTATCTAACTAATGGTGACTCTATCATTGTATTTCTTTAAAACTAAGTCTCTTTTATAGTATTTTATAACATATTTCTACTAACACACCTTAATTAATTTATATGTAATAATTATGCTATTTATTATGTTATTCATAACACACTTAATTTACAAATTATACAAACACATTTGTATAATAATACATTTTTTATTAAAATATAAGATCTGCCTCTAGACTAAATTGTTTTAACATTTGCATGTATATTTTTAATTAATTTTTTATTTAATCATTTTATTTAAAACTAATATAATAATTCAGAAATATAAAAGAGGATTCGAAAATAACGCACGACCTATAAAAGGACTATTCTTGACGTAAAACTGAATCAAAACATCTTTTACTATTTTTAAATCTGGAGATTAGTTTTCAAGGTATTCATTCATGAAGTTGCTATTAGTTAGAGACAAACATGTATTTTTGAAATGAAATAACAATTTTATTTTGCTTTAACTATCTGTCTTTATCTAAACTAATAGTATCTTTATTATTGAATATCTCTCAAAAACTAATATTTAGTTTGAAAAGATAATATTTTTACTCAAATTTACATGAAGAATCACTCACTATTCTAGAAACCATATGCTTAACAGGGTGTAACTATGACACATTCCAGAAATTTAAGGAGTTGTAGAGAGAGTAATTCTAAAATGATTTTTCATTTACTACTTTTTGATGTGAGGTTTAATTTTCAAAATATTCAATGATAAAGGTACTATTAATTAGACAGAGACAATCAATTGGTTAAAGTGAGATAATGCCACTCTGTCTTACTTCAACTATCTATCTGTCTCTGTCTAACTAATAATACCTTTATCGTTGAATATCTTGAAAATTGAGCCTTGGATCAAAAAGTGATAAATGAAAAATCGTTTTAGAATCACTCTCTCTACAACTCCTTAAATTTATGGAATATGCCAATGTTACACCCTGTGTAGGAACTTCCTATATAAAAAATATAATAATGATATAAGATAAAATTTTAATGAGTTATAGTGTAAGTAATTCTAAGATGAATTTTCATTTATCAATTTGTGATCTGCTTAATTTTCAAAAAATCAATGATAAAGGTGATTAAATAGAAATAGTCACATTTATATTAGTTAAAGTAAAACAGCATAGCATTATGTTACTTCAATTAATTCATTATCTGTCTAATTCATAGTACTTTTATCCTTGAATAACTTAACCCTTAAAGGATCATAAAGTTGCTAAGAGTAAATATTAGTATGTAACTATTTAAGTTTGCTTAAAAGTAAAATAAATACAAATCATAATAAAAATGCATAACAACGTGTAGTTTTTTTATAATTTTATAAGCAATATTTTTTTCAATGGACTTAAAGGTAACGCAAATTATAATTAGGTTTATTATGCAATGTTTTTTGTTTATTGATTTATTATAACAAAATGTTAATTAAAATAATACAAAATTAAGAAATAAAATTATTATACAAAATGATGTGTTAATTATGATATTTGGTGAAGCAATTTCTTTTGGTTGTGAAACAAAGATGGACATTGCACATAGTACATACATTATAATTGATTTGACAATTCTTTTTTTCTAAGCGTTTCCGTTTATGTAATTGTGTTCGGCATACGTTCTATTTTGATATTCTGTATAAAAAATGCAGATAAGGTTATAATTAAATTTGACAATCATCAATTTTAAAATGAAGAAAAATGTTTCTCTTAATTTTAAAAGGGTTAAAATTAAACTTCAAATCAAAAAGTAGTAAATGAAAAGTTATTTTAAGATTACTTTTTCTACAATCCCTTTTAACATTTTTCTTGTAATCATGTACATAGTATAATTAATTAAATTAAATTTAGTTTTATATGAAAGAATTTCTAAATTAATATTTCTTTTTAAGTTATTGAAAAAATTTTCCACTATTTCAATAAAAAAAAATTGCATCATGAATTTTTAAAATAGTATAAAGACAAAGCTTGTTATGGGCCACCAATAAGATATTAATTTTCATAATATTTATTTTAATACTGTTAATTTATAATTAAAATTTAAATAAATTCTTAGTTTTTTTTTCTTTTGTGTAATTAGTATCAACTGTAAGCTTTGCATAATGTATAAAACAGGTGTTATTTACGTAATATTAATAGTTTATTGAATTTTAGTTTTATGTTATAGAGGGTGTAACAATGATCTTCTTCGAAATTTGAAGGAGTTGTAGAGATAGTGATTTTAGAACGGTTTTTTATTTACAAATTTCGATCTGAAGCTTAATTTTTAAGATATTTAACAATAAAAATATTATTAGCTAGACAAAGACAGTCAGCTAGTTGGAGTGAAATAAGTTCACTTTCTCTAACTTTAACCAACTGACTATCACTATCTAATTAATAGTATCTTTGTTATTGAATATCTGTAAAACTACATCTCAAGTCAATAGTGGTAAATAAAAAATCGTCTTAGAATTACCTACTCTATAACCCCTTAAAATTTCGAAGGGGTTCATTATTACACCCTGTATATAACATTTATATATTGATATTAAATTATATTAGAATAAAATATACTACTGTATTACTAGTATATTAAATTTATACTAAATCTCATACTTTTTAGTATAATATTGTTTTATTTAATATGTTGTATATTTATTAATTTTATAATTGTGTTAGTTGAAAGTTAGTTTTTTAAATAACTTTTTATATACACTATTTCAAATAACTATTTATATATATTAAAAAAGGAGGAAGTGCACTTACCAAAATGCTATGTGTATCATCGTGACTATCATGTGTATCGCCGCTAATTGAACTTTTTCCACTACTAGTTCCAATACCAAGATCACTTAAATCATTTGCATCTTCTTCATGATACATTGCCAAACTAAGTTTTCGACCTCGATTACCTCTTTCCTCCATCATTTCTGAAAAAGTTTTACTCCGACGACGTTGTCGATCATGTTCCTCTAATTCTAACTTTTTAACTTCTACAACTCGTTCGATTATGTGTTCTTGTCGCTTCCTCCTGCTACTTTTCCAATTATCCAGATTCTGAAAACATAAATTATATTCAAATATTCTTTAATATTATTTTGATTATTAAAGCCATTATTTACATATAGACAATAAAATATATAAAATATAAACAAATGTTACAAACATTATTTCATTTAAAAAAGAATTATATAATATATAATAAAAGGTTATCAACAACTTATTACAGTAGTGTCCGGATAACTCATAAATTTTTCTTCGGTTAACTATCATAAAGTTATTTCCACCCCTTTTTTGTCAATTCAGCTCGAACAGCGTACGCGAAACCGAGAGTCAAAAATAAAACGTAAACAAATCGGGCTATTAATTTGTCTTCTATTAGTAAAAATGAATAGTTTTGCAAATTTAGTAAAATACTTTTACAAGTGTTGCTAACAAATTCCTATATTTTTACAATTTCAGAAATTCCAAATATGGCACAATTCGTATTATTTTTCGTTATTTAAAACTAGTTACAATACTTCTAGACTGCCATATTTTATTTATAATTTTTCTCAGGCACTATTATGTTTAATTAAGTAAATTAATTTTATTAATAAACATTATATTAAAAGAGTTTTAAATCTAATCATTTTTCTTAATATATACAATATTGTCGGATAACTGTTATTACGCGGATCCATAATTATTACACAATTTATACATAAAAATATTAAGAAAATCGCTTTGATCTAAAACTCTTTTAATATTTATTAATAAAATTAATTTATTTAATTTAATATAATATATAGTGCTTGAAAAAAGTGACAAATAAAATATACTAAACTAAAATTATTGTAACTACTTAGAAGTAACGAAAAATTATCCGAATTGTGCCGTATTTGGATTCTTTTTAATCGTAAAAATATAAGAAAAGCGTTAGTAACACTTGTAAAAGTATTTAACTAAAATTGAAAAAATATTCACTTTTATAAATGTAAGACTAATTAAATAACCGATTTGTTTACGTTTTTTTGACTTCTCGGCTTCGCGCACACTGCTCCAACTGCGTAAAAAAATATCATTCCCTACAACAGTTAAGTGTCACTAATCGGACCCAAAGTTGACTGTTATTTGGTCACTACTGTATGTATTGGATTTTCTACAAATTTAAAAAAATATATTTAAATGATATTTAAGAGAACACAATTGCTTACAGACTGCCAATCTTCTGGATCATCACGAATCTCTTGTTTTATTTTTTTTACTTCTTGCACTTTTTGTAGTTGTTCTTGTGCAGTTCGATATAACGAGCATGGACCAACTTTAACAAATTGAAGAGGATTTGTGGCTTGTTTCGGAGGTGTTTTTAAAGTCGTTTTTAACTTCGGTGGTTCGTGCATTGTCTAAAAATATAAAACAAGTTTGCAATTATTTAAAAAATACTAAATTGTAATTTAGGTATTTGATAAAAAGATGACAAATTGTTTACCTTTAAAATAAATTAAATAAAAAAAAAGGTATCATATAACTTTTCGACCCAAAGCTTAGTTTTTAAGATATTTAATAATGAAGGTAATTACTACTAGTTAGACGATCATATATTTAAAATAGGATAACGCCGCTTTGCTTCACTTCAGCTATCTGGCTGTTTCTTTGTCTAATTAACAGTATTTTTATTTTGAATATCGCGAAAACTAAGCTTCAGGTCAAAAAGTGACAAAGAACTAATTTAAACTCAGTTTATCCCAGAAATAACACCCTTAAGGAAGCGCGATCGTTTTGTAATGCCTTGTATGCAAACGACTTGCGTTTATTATTAATATTGTCTAATACTGCGTAATTCTAATATTTAAATAATATTATTCGACTTAAGCTACAAAATATGAATAAAAGAGAAAAGTAAAAGAAAGAAGAGATAACAAAAGGAAGGGTGGGAGGGAGAAAGTTAGGGAAAGTTTGAGAACTTTTGTATTAAAGATAAGTCAAAGAAAGACTTAATGTAAATGTATAAAGTTTCTTAATAATACGCGAAACTAGGTTAACTAGTTTTAGCTTAATGTTGTATGAATGTTAACATTAGCTCATAAGATAATTCAAAAAGCACCATTTCTTTTGTTTATGCAAGGTATAACAAGGAGACATGACCAAACTTTAAGGAGTCATAGAGAAGATGATTCTAAAACGACTTTTCGTTAGCCACTTTCTAATTTAGAGTTCTACTTTTAATATTTTCAATGAAAAAAGTACTAGTTAGATAAGGACAATTAGTTAATTAATACGGGATAGTATCACATTGTATCATTTCAACTACTCAACTATCTTCGTCTAATTAATATTACTTTTATTATTAAATATCTTAAAAGTTAATTTTCCAACAGAAAAGTAACAAAGGAATTTTTTTTATTACTTATAACCTTAGACACAAAGCCTTTTAAAAATTTTGCCCGAATTTTAAAACATTCTGTATTATATAAAAACCCGATAAGATTACTTACAATATACTAAATATTAAATATTGAAAGTTACAGAATATCCTTTAATTTATACGAAACAATAATAAATTTATTTTAATGTTTTTATTATTTTTTTTACATTTAGTATTACCCATGCATATCAAACAATAATACGTTTTAATGAATTAAGATTGACAAGAGTAAATATTTACACCAAACTTTTTTTTACACAAATTTTAAAATACATATTCAAACGGGGTTTCCTTTTATGAAAAATCTATTTGATCTAACACGATTTCAAAGTCATTATCTTTTATCTTTTTTTACATGTTATTTTTTTATATGAATTTCTGAGGAACGTATCTACCATATAAAAGAAGAGCTGGGTGTATTAATTTTTTTGAGTAAGGATTATATACCTTTGTAATTGATTAGTTTTTCTCTAAAACTTTGAATGTTTTTAAAACTCTTTCAGTATTGACACGTGTTGATCTAAACACTCACCATACGTTCGTTTCGACGTTCTGTTGTTTCTGAAGCAGGCATGCTTCTTTTCTTTCTCCCTTTCTCGAGCTCCCTCTTCCGGACTTACGTACGCGTGCATGCGCACGCGCAGTTTCACGACCAGTGTATTTTTTCTAATTTCACTTTTAATGCTGTAATTTTTAGTGTCATAAGAATATATTTTTTTTTTTTTTTAATAGAATAAACTAATTTCGATAGCATCCATTATACAGCTTTGACAATCCTGTAAATGAAATATAAATATTACACTTTTATAATGTTGTTAGAACATGAAATATACAGGATATTCAAAAAATGGCGTCCTCTTTTCAAATAGCATACCCCTGAGGTCAAATGAAATAGAAAATCTCCTTGTCATTTTTTCATCCGGAGCTTAGTTTTCAAGGTATTCATTAAAGATGTTACTATTATACAGAAACAAACAGATGAAGCGAGATGACATCACTCTCTCAATTCAACTACCTGTGTGTATGTAATTAATAGTATTTTTCTCATTGAATATCTCAAAAATAAATTATTCCATTTAACCTCAGTAATGTACTATTTAAAGAGGGTCCAATTTTAGGGCACCCTGTATAAGTTTCATTTACTGTAACGAGTTAAAAATATAGTCTTTTTAAAATTATAATTCAATTTAAAATATTTTCTTTTTTAAATTTCTGTTTAGCGAATCATTTTCACAGACAAGCGTGAGTGGATAAACCGTTGACGCCTTGTGATTGGTGAGATGATACACAAGTGCAAGAAAAGCTTTTTACTTTTAGGCGCCTTTTACTTGCACGCATTTAATGAAAAGAAAGAAAATATTAACACGGTTTGAACACCATGCTTGTTTCGTTTAGGACAGCGCGTTGTTTTTTGCGGTGTTTTGAGGTCCGACAGGGAACGAGCAGAAAATCTGATGTCGACCTCTAAGAGCAGGGGTGTGGCGTTGAATGTGTTGAATAAATTTTGGCCAAATTACTAAACAAAAGTTATTAATATAAAGGCTAATATACAGGGTATTGCAAAATTGCCGCACTTACTTCAAAGTGGTTACTTCTGAGGGTAAACCGAGTCGAAAAATCCTCGATCCATTTTTTGATCTAGAGCTTAGCTTTCGAGATATTCAATATTAAAGGTATTAATAGTAAGGCAGAGACAGACGGAGATAGTTGAAGTGAAATAGCACCACTCTTTCTCACTTCAACTATCTGTCTGTCTCTGTCTTATTAATAATATCTTTATTATTGAATATCTTGAAAACCAAGCTCCGGATTGAAAAGTGGCTAAGGATTTTTGAACTCGGTTTATCATCAGAAGTAACCCCCTTGAAGGAAGCGCAGTCGTTTTGTAGCACCCTATATAGTATAAAGTATAGTGTATATAGAGAATGTTACAAAACGATTGCACTTTCTTCAAAAGTATTCAAGGATTGAGGTAAAAGCTCTTTACCACATTTTGAGAGATATCCAAAGTTTAGTTTTTAACACATTGTTAACCGGTCATAAATTAAGTCGTGCCTTCATGCCCAAATGTTATTGACCGGCCTCGAATAAACTTATTTTTTAAAATTGTTAGTAATTAAATTACAATTAAATTTAATTAACAAGAATTGTAATGGTAATAGACGGTGACATGAGATAAATTTTGAGTAAAATTGCCGATCAACAATGTGCACACACACACACTATGATATTCAACAAAAATACTATTAGAGTGAGACAGATAATTAAAGTGTAATAATATTAAGTACATAATCAAACATAATACACATAATAAACATAAAGATTATGTTTATAGATTAAAGAGTACTTTTAATAGTTAAAACGACTACTTAAATTATTCTTTGAGAAAAATTTTATTTGAATATTGTTCGAATATTGGTTATTGTTTTGCCGCTATAGAAATAGGTTACACGAATAAAATATTTTTCTTTTCTATTCGAAATGTAAGTCTTTAAATAATTTCATGTGTTACCTATAAAAAGATTTTTAATTACTTTAATTTATTAATAATAGTTTTATATATATACCTATTATTTTTAAAATTAATTTTTTTATATTTTCTGTTTCTTTTGCATTATCAAGAAGAATTTTATCTCATTTATTGTACATAAATTTATGTAGTATATAAAAAAAATACAAAATAATATTAGCAACAGAATGATTGCAAAATATTGTTATGTTAATGACCGCATGACGTAGTAAGTATCAGTTTATTTCGATTCCTAGTAGCCAGAACTTACAAGAATTATTATGGCTTGACTACGTTTACATGAGAGTTAGTGTACGCCATTGGATGAACGATGGCTAGGTCACGGTCAGGGCGATGCCCTCTTTCAACAAAGTACGAGTAGACAACATAACAGAGAAAGTCAGAAAAGGTGAAAAGAAAATCTAACAATGGCGTAGAAATGTGATTATAACATAAATTTTAGTAAAATTTACAAACTAAAATTTAACAAACTGTTTCACAACATACAGTGTTACCAAACGATTGCACTTCTTTAGAGGGGGTGATTCCTGGCATTATTTTAAGAACTTTTCGAGAGAAAGTTCACGAGATGAAAAAGTACTTAGAATAATACCAGGAATCATTCCCCTTTAAGGAAGTGCGGTTGTTTTGTAACACTTTGCATAGGTTGTCACGAAATAAATACAGTTTTTAAATGGATTATTCGTAATATAAAACCGAGTTGAGAAAGATAGACAAAGACAAATAGATAATTAAAGTTTAATATCACCACTCTATTTCACTTCAATTATCTATCTGTTTCCGTTTAATCAATAGTATTTTTATTCTTGATTATCTCGGAAACTATATATAAACTCTAGATCAAAAAGTGATAAAAAAAACATTTTAATGTATAATTTTATATAAAAGAGAATTCTTAAAAACTTCTATATAACTTAAGTGCTTTTATATAACTAAAAACTTATATGAATAACTTAAATGAAAAGGTAAGATGTAAAATTGTTCGACTAAATATATTATTTAATTTAGGGTATAATTTAATTGGTTAGAGTATACATTGTCATGTGAAAGTCAACTTAAATTTTTAAAATAGAAACTCCAATTTTTAATTGTATAATCTTCTAGTTTATCTTGAAAGTTTTTGTGAAAGTTCTATAATAAAATATTTTTTGTTAGATATGGAAAAGAAGTAGATAATACCGGTAAAATTGTAACTTTCTGGTCTTATTACTGAAAATATACCTAACAAATAAATGATTTATCATATCTGTTTTTATTTAAAAACTTAAAATGGCTTTCACGTGATCTTGTGTACTCCTATCAAAATTAAATTATCCTTTTTATTATACATATTGTATTTTCTTAGTTTAAAAATTATGTTTTTTGTATTTTTTTGTGTTTTTCATTTTTGAAAACATTAAGTACTTTCGGACTTCTTGAAAGCCCTGCGTTAATTTTTATGATACTTAAAAATAAAGATACAATAAAAATTTACTATTTAAGTAGTTTATAAAAGAATTTCAGATTATTTTATCAAAATTAAGAATAATTACACTAGTTAAAATAAAAAATATCTGTTTCCTAAAAATAATGTGCTAAGTTTACTGTTGAAAAATTTTCGACTTTAATAATTTAAAAAGCGTAAAAGATATTACAAAATTATACTAAACCATTGTATAAAACACTTCCATGTATTATTGGAATATTAAGTAAAAACTAAGAAACTCAAATTTGTTCAACTCTTCTTTTAAGAATTAATGAAATTTAAATTTCGTAATTATTATTGAAAGTTCGAATGCCGCATGGATGAGTTCTATATAATGCTTTAGTTCAATTTTTTAAGTATCCTTTATGATTTTTAAATGAAGGACGAATCTTTGTAAATTTTAAACTTAATACAGTATTCTTTGAAAACAGTTTCTTTCGGTTTTAAGAACTGAAATTATTCTTAAATTTAATAAAGTACTCTGGTATACTTCTGCACTCTGCTGAAACTGTAAGCAAACATGTTTTTAATATTGCTATACTAACTTGACACATTTGAGTTGACTTATAACTTTTTGAGAGAAAGATATATTTAAATAAACGATATTTTTGTGAAATTTATAATAAATAAGATATTATATTCATAGAATTTGATAAAATTAAATAATAAGAAATGTAAATGCAAGTATAAATTTAATTCAATATTCCTAAATATATTTTTCTAAGTATTGTATTTTTAAATAAAAAATTACTTAGATTATACTTTATCAATTAAATCTATCGATTAAATAAATTATTAAAATATTTAAGAAAATTATTAGTTTGCACAAAATTTTTTGAAGACAGATGACAGAAAATATTTAAGGTGTGTATTAGAATTATTTAAAAAAACTATCTATTTACAAAAACAATAATGCTAGAAAACCAAATTAAATAAATAAATAATTAAACTGTATAGTGTTTTTCTAAAATAATATTAAAAAATAATTTTTTTAATTTATTTTTCTTTGTATATTTTTACGTGTATATATATTATGAGTTCAGTAATTGTGGTACCAATTCTTCAAGCTTATAGAACTTGACTATTCTTAAGCGATGGTATCTACGGATCAAATTCTCCTACAACCGAAATTCTTTCTCGCCTGACCTCTCTTAAAGCTTATTAATAGTACAAAATTTGGCACTCTGCCTGCCGTTCCTTTCATTCATGCCCCTGTTAGCGCAAACAGTATAGTTTTAAGTAAAATAAATCTCAAGACTACGCATTGGACAAGAGCTATTAAGTTTTTTCTGCTTTAATTAGTTATTTTCCAATTTAGATTACAACCTATTACTTATTTTACATAACATTGCATATTTAAATGATTCAATTGAAAAGCAAGGTTTAAAAACGAAAATTAACTTTATAAAAATTACCTGCTTAATAAAATAAGACAATTTTTATATGCTCAATACATTTTTAATTTTAATAAACAAAAAAACAAAAGTAAAATAAAGTAGAAATAAAAAACAAACAAACAAAATTACAAAAAAATTTATCAAATATTAAACAAAAATTAAGTGACTTCTTTATATAAATAACTAAGTAATATGCATATTTTGGGATGCGATCTCTTCATGCTTATAGATATAAATATATGTATGTATAATTATAAATAACTCTCTTGAGAGGAGAGCCATACGCATTTATATTTATATATTGTATTTATATATAGTTAGATGGTAAAACATATAAAGGTAAAATGGATTGAATTGACAGGAAAGAGACGGAGAGATTGCTAACTATGCAAAAATAGTTAGCAATATAGTAATACATTATGAGATATGAGGACATGACTTATAATTGAAATAAATATTTAAACGATTTAAAGATACTGCTTTTCTACATTTTATAACTTCTCAGACGGCAAAAAAATCAATTTTTTGAAAAACTATTGCAATAGTTAATTCTGAATATTTTGCAATTATAAACATTTAAACCAAAAAATATTTAAAGTTTAGTAGTGACATTTCAAATTTGAGTGCTATTCTTTCTCTCCCAAAGGAAGATACTTTGATTAAGTACTTTTTTGTTCGATTAATTTTCGTGCCAAAGTGATCGCAATAATGTCTGTGAAGTTAGCCCCGCACTTTTCGAAAAACAAAAAAATTTTGATTGTGCTGAATTGTGCTAACCTTGTGCTAAAGTGTGCCGTTAAACACTTTTGAAAAAAATCGACCATTTTCGAAAAAATGGAAAAAACGATTTTTTTGCCAGCCTCGCACTTTTGAGATATCTTCATTTTTTTACTCTTTACTTTACTCTTGTCAGAAGCCTGAAACGCGCGACAAAAACTGATAAAACTACCACTTCCGGTTGCTAGATTTTGTTAATATTTTATATCTAAGTTGTGCTATCATAGAACAATACAGCACAATTGCTCTTTTTTCAAAATCGAGCAAGGGAAGGGTAGTTTATTCTTGATAAATGGCTAATTTTTGCATTCAGCGCAGTACTTTTCAGGCCCTGTAACTTTTAAACGGTTTCAGATATCAAAATTTTTTTAACGGCAGAGTATAGCGCACTTTGCAACTACTTGTGTGCCAAATTTCATTGATTTTCGCGAAAAGTGCGGGGCTGGATATTTTTTCATTTTGATTTTTTTTTTAATGAAAAATTAATTTTTTCAATTTTGTTTTTACGGCACAACTTTATAGAGCTCTAGCACAATTAAATGCAATTAAACAAATTAAGATATCTCAAAAGTGCGGGGCTGGCAAAAAAATCGTTTTTTTTTTCATTTTTTCGAAAACGGTAGATTTTTTTCAAAAGTGTTTAACGGCACACTTTAGCACAAGCCTAGCACAATCCAGCACAATCAAAATTTTTTTGTTTTTCGAAAAGTGCGGGGCTAACTTCACACACGTATCGCAATATACTAATTGAATATATTTTCAAAACTATATTTTTTTTACTTTCTGGGAATTCAAGTAGTAGTGATATAATAGTGCTGTTAGTATACTTCAATAATCCTAATGGATACCCGCTATCCTACATTTTCTATACATCATAAAGTTGTCCATTTATCGGTTTCTTTAAAGCAAATAAATAACAACAAAATATATTATAAATGTTTTTAATTTCCATTTTGGCTATAAATATTTATATATTAGGGGGTTCTAGGTTAACATTAATTTGAGAACCCACTCGCTTCAACTTTAATTTTCTGCGGAACTATTTAAGCAACAAATTTGTATTTTTGGCAAATAATTTGCAAATAAATAGCACTAATTTTTTATAATATTACAATTTTATTTAATGTTAAGGGTGGTTCTAACTTAGCAGACATAATTATATACAGAGTGTAACAATGACCCAGGGTCAAATTTTAGGGGGTTGTAGAAGGAGTGACTCTAAAACGATTTTTCATTTATCACATTTTAATCTGAAGCTTAATTTTTGAAATATTTAATGATAAAAGTACTGTTAGTTAGACACAATCAACTAGTAAAGTAAGATGAAGTGGTATTGTCTCACCAACTATGCAGGGTGTCCCAGGGAACTGGGCCGAGCTATACAGGGTGTCCGGAAAAAAGGAGACATTTTTTGAGGGGTGGTTCCTGACGCAATTCTAAGAACTTTTTTGTCTTGGTATTTTTTGATTTAAAGCTTTATTTTTGAGATATTCAACGATTAATTTGCCATTAGTTAGACAGAGATGCTTCGGTAGTTGAAGTGAAATGGCGCCACTCTGTCTCGCTTCAGCTACCGTAGTGTCTCTATCTAACTAATGGCATTTTTATCGTTGAATATCTCAAAAATAAAGCTTTAAATCAAAAAATACCAAGACAAAAAAGTTCTTAGAATTGCGTCAGGAACCACTCCTCAAAATATGTCTCCTTTTTTGCCGGACACCCTGTATCTCTGAAAGTATTGGAGATGGAGAAAAATGTATTGCATCAAAATTAAATGGCATTAAACGCTACACATTCCTATGAAACTTTTATGCATTTTTGTGCATCGGTGCAGTTGCAAGGTGCAATTGCACTTTTTTTTTTTAATGGAAAACTCTAATTTTGAATACATTAATAGATGCAGTTTTTCACCCTCTACAAAACACTAATAATGTTATGTCGAAAAATGGTTAACTTCGGTATTATTTTAACTTTAAATATTCTAAATATTAAATTCAAAAACGTATGACATTAGAAATATCACAAATTACAGAAAGACAGTAACAGAAAATGATAAAAAGCATGCAGAAAAGAATAGAGAAATATTTAGAGTGCGGTGGAGGGCCATTTGAACAGCTCCTGTAGGGTAAGTAGTGTGAAATGATATGATATCAATAAAATATCATATCATAATAATACCGAAATTAACAATTTTTCGACATAACATTATTAGTGTTTTGTAGAGGGTGAAAAACTGCATCTATTAATGTATTCAAAATAAGAGTTTTCCATTAAAAAAAAAAGTGCAATTGCACCTTGCAACTGCACCGATGCACAAAAATGCATAAAAGTTTCATAGGAATGTATAGCGTTTAATGCCATTTAATTTTGATGTAAAACATTTTTCTCCATCTCCAATACTTTCAGAGATATAGCTCGGCCCAGTTCTCTGGGACACTCTGTATAGCATCCACATTAAAAATACTTTCTTCGCGCATTGTTCTTACTGCTCCCATCCTAGCGACATAATGTTTTAATTTTATTAATGATTGCCTCTCTTCTTTATGTGTTTTATAATCAGGTGATAGGGATACACAGAACAAATCTAGCAAGTTTATCTCTATCTAACTAATAGTAGTAAATTTATTATTAATATTTAAAATCTAAGTTTTTCAAATCCAAAAGTTGTAAATAAAAAAATCTTCTGAGAATCACCTCCTTTATAATCCCTTAATCTTTTAAGTAAAAACTTTTAAAAGTTAAATACGACTCTGTATACAGGATGTAACGATTATATATTCCATAAAGTTAAGGGGTTGTAAAGGCGATGAATCTAAAACGATTTTACGTTTACTACTTTTCGATTTGCAGCTTAATTTTCAAGATATTAAACTATAAAGCTATTATTAGTTAGAAGTGATCACTCTGTCCTACTTCAACTATTTGACTATCTTAATTAATAGTGCCTTTATGATTAAATATCATGAAAACTAAACCTCTGTTTGAAAAGTAATAAATAAAAATTCGTCTTATAATCACTGCCTCTATAACTCTTTAAAATTTTGAAGGGAATCATTGTTACGTCCTGTACAATATTTCACGTGTATGCGAACAAACTATAGGCAAAAACTACAATTTTCCACCTACCTGTACTAAATTTTTCTGAATTTCTTATGAGTTCAAACAATTAGTATTATTAATTTCTATACTTGTGTGTGTGTGTGTGTGTGTGAATATTGGATATAGTCAGTATGATAGAAACTCAATAATATTAATTGTCCGAACTTAAAAGAAATTTAAAAAAATTTGATACTGCTAGGTGGAAAATTAGTTTTTACCTCTAGTTTCTTTATATGTGTATATGATCGCATAGACAATATCTATATATTAATTAGAAATTTTCATGTATAAAAGTTTTAATTTATTCGCGAATTGTATAAACGTGATTGATTTATAAAGTGAATAAATTGTTAAAAATTGTGCATACTGGTAATTTGAACATTTGTGGTTCTGTTAGTTACTTTTAATCATTTAAAGAAAGAAATATTTTTTATTGAAGAGAAGAAGAATTAAAAGCATCAAAGGATCTTTTATGGATTTTCAAGTTAATAATGAGTATAATAAACAAGAAAAATCAATTAAGTAATTATACAAAAATATAGTTTAAAGTATACGAAAGTATTTAATAAAAGATTATTAAAAAATAGTTTAACTTTTAAAGCTTGAAACTTTTGAAATGAAGTTTTTCGAAGTCGTAGCCTAAACATATGACAAATACACATAAAATTATCATTCCTACTTGGCAGATTTTGTTTATATTTAGTATTTGTATTGTGCTATGATAGAACAATATAGAATATTTTTTTTTCGAATCAAACAAGGGAAGGGTAGTTTACTCTTGACAAAAGGCTAATTTTGACAATTTCCGTAGTACTTTTAAGACTAACTTTTAAACGCTTTGAGATATAAATATACTTTTACAGCAAAATTTACGAACTAGTTAAAAAAGTTAAATTTAATTGTTTTTCATAAAAAAGTGCAGGGCTGGATATTTTTTTACTTTGTTTTTGTATAAAAATTTAATTTTTTAATTTCTTTTCACGGCACAACTTTGTAGGACTCTAACATAATTAGATACAATTAACGTTCAAATTTATGCAACTAAAAAGTTCAAATTTCGATACATTTTGACATAAAAAATAGGTTTTTTTTGGAGATATCAAATAAAACTGAGTTTTTCAGTTATTTGTCCCGTCAATTTGGAAAACAGTTTCGAGATAAACCCGTTTAAAGTTGCGCGGTGTGCTTAAATTAAACGCATCCTAGTCACGTTTAGAGACTATAATTTCAAAACGGTTTCGAATTTCGTTCTGAAATTTTCACAAAATATTCTTAAGATGTTATACTATCGTTTAAGATTGAAAAAAAATTGATTGTTTTTCGTTCTACACATATTGCCCCCCTTAATAAAAATGCTATGGATATAATATAACAAGGGTTTCACGATCTCAATAGTAGGGTCTGCAGAGTATTATTTTTTTCATGGTATACTTTCACTATACAAGGTATTTCAATGAGGTATGGCTAAACTTTAAGGAATTGCAGAATGGATGAATCTAAGAAAATTTTTCATTTACCATATTGTAATTTGAAATTCAATTTTAAAGATATTTAATGATAAAGGTATTAGTTAATTAAGTAGATACAATAATTGATTGAAGTAAGATAATACCACTCTGCCTCACTTTAAATATCTGCCTATCTCTGTCTAACTAATAAAAACTTTATCATTAAATATCTTGAAAACTAAGTTTTAAATTAAACTGTAGTAAATAAAAAAAAGTTTTAAAATAATCCTCCTCTATATATAACACTTTAACTTTCGATCGTACCTCACAGAAACATTTTGTATAAACGCAATTCACGTGCATTTACTGTACAATTCACGATTTTTTTTCATTTATATTTTTGAATATATTTGCAATTTTGCATTATCTTATTTAATCGTAAACTTATTTACTTAAAAAATTAGTTCATTGAAATTTTTTAAGTATTTTGTTTAATAAATATTTCACAATTTTATACAATTGTAGATGTTTGGATGTGATAAAGATTAATAATTTTTATTAATTTGAAGAAAGAAATGCCTTTTATTGAAGAGATGAAAAATTTGTAGAATTTACAATTTTTGACGAATCTAATTTTTTTCATTTTTGAGTCTGGGGTGATCCGTTTTATTTTTAAAGTATTATAATGCTGTCCCGCTGACGTTACAATGATCTAATGTCACACACGATGCCACTTTGCGCGAGACGGCCAAAGAATTAATTTCAAAAAAAGCCCTTATAATTAAAAAAATAGATTCTAGACCACAAAGTGGTAAAGGATTTTTTATTTTAAATTTGTTTAAAAAAAAAACAGAAAAAAGTTACCCTTTAACTCTTTGCACTCCAAATTTTACTTCAACATTTATTTATTTATGTATTTGGACATGGAAAAATGTCGAGCGGAACTCGACAAAGAAGCTCTTGAGATAAAAACTGATGTCGAGTCACACTCGACATAGGAGTGCAAAGGGTTAAAAGAAGTGCATCAGTTTTTGCACAACCTGTATTTAATATTTTCATATACAGGATTTCCCGAAATAAACGCACTTCCTGTTAAAGGGTAATTCCTGATCTTAAACTAAATCGAAAAGTCCTTAGTCTCTTTCTAATCTGTAGCTTGATTTTCGAGATATTCAATAATAAAGATATTATTAACAAAGCAGAGACAAATAAATAATTGAAATAAGATAGCACCACTCTGTCTCACTTCAACTATCTGTTTATCTCTGTTTTACTAATAATATCTTTCTTATTGAATATCTCGAAAATTAAGCTACAGATTAAAAAGAAGCTAAGGACTTTTCGACTTAGTTTAATGTCAGAAATTATCCCTTGACAGAAAGTCTATTTATTTCAGGATACCCTGTATAATAAACATAAAGGTAAGTATTCTTTCATGCTTCAAACATTTTGTGTCAATTATTTGACAAAGTTAATGTAATGTATCAAAATCAGTTTAATATACCTTTATCAAACGTTATATAATTCTAATATTATAGAAATTTTAATTACAATTAATGTTCATATTTTAAGAAAAGAAGATGAATTTTATACTATAAGATTATATGAGGAGTAATATTATATTTCAGAGAATGAGGAAATGAGCTTAAGGCGTGGTTACAAACCTTGCCGTTGTACCCATTTCCTGCTAGCGAATAGAGAACTTTAGACGCAGGATGGTGTTATAGCGCATGGTACGTGCTGTAACAGAGATGTACATTCAAGTTTCTTACCTTTCTCATCTGTTAAAAATTAAAATGCATTTGTCTGCTATACAAAAAAATGTGAATAATTTAAAAAACCACAATAATTCCACTATATATATATATATATATACACAATATCTTTAGAAATACTAATTTCTGCAATAAAAAACGAAAGTGTGATGTTCTCTAAAATTCTTTAAATATATTTAATACGAAGAGTTACTTTATATAATCAAGAAATAATACAATATAAAAATGTTAGTAGTTCTTACAATGAGGATTATTTTTATTATAAGTGTTCTAATTTGAAATTTTATTTCCTTAATTTTATTAAAATTTCGAAAATTATAAGTGTCATTAGATTAAGTTAGAACAACATAAATAATTTAACTATAAAAAAAATTTGAGCCTAATAATTGTTTTTTCAATGCATCAAAACACTTTTTTCTAAAACTAATTCTTTTGAAATTAATTTTATCTCGATATAATTGGCACTGAATATTTTATGATTAGTTTAGAATTTAATATTCTCTACATTGAAAGAGTTCAAAAATTTGTATGTGCGTTCTAAAGTTAAATAATAAATTACCATGTTAGAATTTTAAAAACTAGGAATATTGAAGATAAAAGTTCATAATAAAATAGGTTAAATGCAGTAAAAAAAATAACTTAATAATTTAATTTTGGAAAACAATTTTCGAAAGAGAAAAACATTTTAATTTTAAATTTATTACAATAATAAATATTTTTAAAAGTGTATAAAAAAATATAAAGAGTTTATAAGGAAAAACGCATCTCCAATTAATGAGCAATTCCTGACATTAAACTGAGTCGAAAAGTTCTTTCCCACTTTATAATTGTAAACTTAAGTTTAGAGATATTCAATAGTAAATATTTTGTTAGTTATATACAATATAAGCTAGTTGAAATGAGATAACACCGCACTCTCTTCAGCCAACTATCTCCGTTTAATTAGTAGTTTAATTTTTATAATAACATAATTTTTAGTGTTTGAAATATTCAGTAATAAAGATGCTATTGGTTAGAAAGAAATATAAATAATTAAAATCAGACAAACAAAAGACTGAGTGATGTTATTTTATTTTAACTGTCTGTTTATTTCTAACTAATAATATTTTTATTATTCAATATCTTGAAAACTAAGCACCGAATCAAAAAGTGGTAACTTATAAACTTTTTGATTCAGTTTATCCTCAGGATTAACCCGCTTAAGGAAGTACATGAATTTTAAAAAGCCCGGTATAGTTTTTATTTAATTTTATAGAATGTACTAACACTCTCTTTGGCTATATTAATTTTTTTATTTGATAAAAATTAATAGAACGTAAACTCATAAATATATATAAAACGCTTTGACTATTTTTAATGAATTCAAAATATGCTTTGAAATGCTAAAGAGAAAGCAAAAATGTTCATAGTTTAGATTGGATAGAATGTAAGAGTAGTACAGAGGTGTTTAGAAGAATGAGTATTATGGACTATAATTAAATTAGTAGATATCTATCAAGTAATTCAGAAAGATATTTTCTAAAATTTTAGAAAATGTACTTTTATATAAATAAAATAAATTGATTTTTATAATTATCATTAAACATGCGTATTATGTAATTACGTGTAAGTTTATAATGAGTTCGTTATTCTCGAACTAATCTTCAGCAATTTCTCACAGGACTGTACAGAATTGCGAAGTCGGTGAGAGCTAAAATGCGATGCGAGCAGGCGCCAGAATTCAACAGCAGTTCCAATCTCACTGCATGAAGTACACCTGCAGATATATCTGTGCGAACGGTGAAATACCTATAGCCAGATTATATGCGTAAAGAAATGCCTACGCAAGAACGTAATAGAACACTTATAATATGCTACTATATCATTGAAATCAAGAATATCTCAACAAACATAAGTATTGAAAAGACGATCAAAATTAAATTTACTTTTTATAATAAAAAATACATTTTTTTTTATATTGCAGTATCTTATTGATCCTACATATTTATTCGTTAAACCTACATGCACGCTCGCACCAATGAATTGCGTGTATATATGTGTGTGTGTGTGTGTGTTCTTGTGATCTGTGAAAGATTATTATATTTTAAAAGCGATAATTATTAGAAGTAAATTTTAATTAAAAGTTTTTAATTAACTTAATCTTCTTAATAGTTATATAAAAAAGATAATACGATAAAGAATTAAAAACTATAAGAACTATGATATATTAGTAAATTTATATCGTACTAATAATTGTTAAATGCGTAAATAGTTTTTATTATAAATTTAATTTTAAATATTCGTGATATTTTTATATAAATTTTTAGTGAAGCTTGCTCCTTAAACATTGCTATTGTAATTTTTAAAAATGTAGTTTGTATAGAAATGATAGATCAACTTTTATTTCGCATAGAAATAGAAAAGCCAACTTGCAGCTATAGTTAGTGAGAGGAAATATTGCGATCATCTAGAACGACTATGATGGTCACAGCGCCTGACTAGTGAACCAGAGAATGGAGAAAGGTAGAACACGAACGGGCTTTCCGTACCAACTAGACGAATGCATAACGGATGAACTAGTGCAATGAAAAAGAAATCTACAGTTGGAATACACGACTTTGTATTAGAACGTATAAGAATATATATTATTATTCAAACATGATTAAATAAGAATATTTATGATATTAAAATCAGTGTTGTTATTGTATTTTAAATATCAATCAAACAATAAATAGATACACGTAATTTAAAATTTAAAAAAATGGATTTAAGTAATTTGTAGCTATTTAATAAATCATTATTAAAAGAATATTATAGATTAAGATATAATGAAAGTTTTATTAGTAATTTATTTATATTTTAACAAAACCACAAATTAAAAAATAACGTAAAGTAAGAAAAAGTAATTCTACTAGCAAATAATACTAATTTAATTAGATTCGTTTTAAAATTTGAATAGAAGAATACAACGTTTTTATTATCAATATATTTAGGTTAAAAAGAAAATTTTATACAATTAATTTATAATACTTGAAAATTAGCAATAATTCGTTATATATATATATATGCACTACCGTTAAAAAATTTGGAAGCACTTACAAATTTTGGAGAAAAAAAGTGTTAAACAGAAATAAACTTTCCTTGATGTTTTAAAAATAATTTCGAAATACAAGAAAAGTATTATAAAAAATAACAGAAAAATAAAATTATAGGAAAATTAAATAAAAATAAACTTTAAATTAAATAAACTTTAAAACGAAGTTATATAAAAAATTATATGCTTCCAAACTTTTGGACGGTAGTATATATATATATATATATATAGATAATGAAATTGCATTAAAAGAATTGAATGGTATGTACTATTACTAACTCAAAATCCATAACAAGTAAGCTCACAAAGGTAAAACACTTGGCATGAGACAATCGATCGCATAACTCATCGGTCATTCTCCCTATAAATATAGATTGAGGATGCCAGGTACATCGCGTCAGTGGGACCTCTTTGGCGATACTCCATTTGAGCTATATGTGTTCTTAGTGACGTAAGTCATCTTCAAATTTGTAATTTTACACATTACTAAAAGTATTAATTTATAGAAGTAAATGTATTCATCTGAAATTATTTGTCAAAAATTGTATAATAATTTGAAAAGATTGAATTTGACTCATTACAACCTCTTATAATAAGTGTCTTTATAGTTTACAAATAACATTTTTTAACTTAATTATGAGAAACTGAGTTTTAATCATTCTTATTTTAGATTTTATCCCAGAATTAGACTTTTTAAATAAGACATTCTTATATATTTGTGACAAAAGTAGAATATATAAATAGGTCTTCAACGTGTTAGGTATTTCAAATAAGGGAGAAAAAATTAATAAGGAATAGTATGTAGTAACAGAAACAAAGAATATTTGTCTTAAATATTTGTGAAATTTTTTTTTATAAATTATTCATATAAAGGTATAAAAAATAATCACAAATATTTGCGTGTTGGGCTATTGCCTGCAATGATTGTGTCATAATCTCGACAAATCTAACTTCATCAAGTTATGTAATCTGGTATCCTGTACCACGTAGCGGTACCGTAACACCATACTTTACCGATGAGCAGAAAATATACGAAAGAATTAAATAAAGTTAGAAGATCATTTAGTTACATATAAAATTAATTTTATAAATTAGAATAAATTACATGGAATTTCAAAATAATCATTTTTAACTTTCAATATATTATTTAGAAGTGATATTACTTTTTATTAAGCTTTTTAGTTATACTAAAAAAAAGGAATTATTTACTTCTATAAGGTAAGAAATGTAAATAATTTAAAACTCTTTCAAAATGAATAAAACCTAAATATTATCATTCTCTATTAACTCTTTGCGGCACAGGAATTCATAAATAAAAAATAACATAAGTGCATACATTTGCAACATTGGTTGAATATATTACCAACTGCTTTACATAAATAAGACGAAATATAATCTATACAGATGCAGCTATTGCAAAATTTCAAGATGGGATTAAAAATGCCTCACCATACATTTCGGTGCATCAAAAAGGTGGGACACTTAATCCCACCGTACCCGAAATAGTTAAATATATTGATATACTGTATTCCACGAGAGATTAAGTAGCTTTCGCGCATGTCAAGAAAGTTAGGTAATGCTTCCACTACTACTTTTACTTCCACTTTACCAATTATTTTCCCGCCAAACTAATGTAAACCTACCGACCAGTAAAGGTATTGCTAACAATAACATAAAAAGTGGGGATGAAGCTACAACCAATTAAATTGAACTTGCGCGAAAACATACGAAAGCTCGTCCTAGACCTGGTTAATCTCTCATGAAACTCAGTACAGTAATATAAATTCCACTATCTACATACAAAATATTTCTAATATCCTGTTTTCTAAAAACTAAAGAAAGTCAAGATTGAAATTAATTTTTTTGGTATCTAAATATAATCTAAAAATGCTATAAGTAAATTATAATACATCAAATTTTATAAAAATTATGGCTTTATAAATTTGTTAAAATTTTGAGGCATATTTAGAAAATTATTTAATTTTTAAAATTTGCATTAAATATTTATATAATTAAAAACATTAAAAACAATTATATAAAATATGCATACAGTACCTGGAAAAAAAGCGAACAAGTGTCCTGCAAAAGTTTGAAGGGTGATTCCTGACTCCATTCTAAGAACTTTCTCCTTTTGCCATTTTTTGATTTGAAGCTTCATTTTCAAGATATTCAAGGATAAAGATGCCATTAGTTAGACAAAGAAACTCCAATGGTTGAAGTGAGGTGGCGCTACTCTAGCTCACTTCACCATTGGAATTCCTTTGTCTAACTAATAGCATCTTTATCATTGAATATCTTGAAAATGAAGCTTTAAATCAAAAAAATGCGAAAGGAAAAAATCTCTTAGAATAAGGTCATCAATCGACCTTCAAAAACTGCCCACTTTATTTTTGGACACTGTAATTAATTGTATAATAAATATTTATTTTTATTAAATAACTTTATTTTTAATTAATAATTTTTTAGTAAAAGTTTTTATCAATAAGACTTAACAGAATCTAATGAGTTTTGATGGCATCTCTCCTTCAAAAATGTTTAAAAATATAAGTAAAGTTCTATCATATTATATTCGTTGTACATTATTTGTAAGTAATTACATTACATATTGCATTTATTATATTATGCATATAATATAATAAAATTTGGAAATATATACACCACCTAATAATGGGTAATTCCTGATACTTACTTAAGTCAAAATGTCCTAGTCACTTTTCAATCTAGAGCTTTATTTTCAAGATATTCAATATTAAAGGTATTTATTAATAAAACAGAAACAAACAGATAATTGAAATGAGATAGTACTACTTTGTCTCACTTAAATTATATATTTTTGTCTATCTAATGGTACAATTATCATTAAATATTTTAAAAATGAAGCTTCAGATCAAAAATTGATTAAACCCTTTCAACTTTGTTTAGTGTTAGGAATCACCCCTTAGATAAAAGTGCATTTATTTTCAAAGATTCTGTATATCTTCTTTTGTCCTAAATTAGAGTTTTACTATTTATGTTTTAAAAATTTGGATATAATTTTTCTACATTATTCTTTTTTACGTATAGTTCAAATAATAATTATTTATAAAATTATATATATAGTGTGTAACAAAACTTACGTACTTCTTTTAAGGAAATTATCCTGATTGTAAAGAGTTAAAAATACAATTTTTCAACCCAGAGCTTAATTTTTTATATTCAATAAGGACACTATTAGATAAACAAAAACAGAGAGATGCTATCTCCCTTCAATTATCTATCGATTTCTGTCTAATTAATAGTAAATTTACCATTAAATAACTTAACAATTAAGTTCTGGTTAAAAAAATGATAAAGGACTTTTCAACTTAATTTAGTATTAGGAATCATCTTTTAATTAAGAGTGGATTTATTTTGGGATACCTTGTATATATTCTACAAATTTTATGTGTCTTTTTTTAATTGTAACATATGTGATGCTAACTTCAAATTGATGTATTTTAAATTCTTATAAATTTGAAAACAGATTAAAACAAAAAGAAGTTAAGAAAATTAACTTCCAGAAGTTTAGCCTAAAAAATATTCAATGATAAAGATATTATTAATTAACTCATTTACTACCAACTACAAGATATCTTGTAATAAGTATATGCACCAAAAATGCTAACTACAGGATATCTTGTAGTTTACATTACAAGTTTAGATTCATTACAATTAGTCAGTAAATATTTTTATTGCCAGTTGAGTTAGGAATTATTAGTTTCATTTATTAAATTAATTAAAATTTAGTTAAGAAGATGCTCTAAATTTGCTTGCTAGTCGATGGGTTAAACAAATAATTAGTTCATTAAAATAAGGTAGATTGATGTTCTCTCACTTCAAGTAGCTGATAAATGTATATAAAAATAATTGAAAAATAGTAAATAAAAAACCATCTTAAAATCATCTCTTCTATATTCTCTTAAGTTTTGGCTATACTTCACTGAAGCATCTTGTTTTTGCGATACTTCCTACAAGGAGGTTAGTGCTGAGAATAAACTGGGTCTAGAAGTCCTTTGCTACTGTTTGATTCAAACTATTGGTTAGACAAAGATAGATAGATAGTTGAGGTGGAATAACACTTCTAATTTTTGTCTATTTAGTCTTAAAAATCTGTTTAACAAATGGCATTTTTATTATTGAATTTATCAAATATAAAACTTAAAATTGAAAAGTTGAAAAAGATTTTTTGGTTCAATTTATCCTCATACATGAAGTGCGGCAGTTTTTCAGTATGTAGAGTATTTCGATGAAGGACAACTAAATTTTTTGGGGATACAGGTCTAAAATAATTCTTAAATTACCATTTTCTAACCTGAATCTTACTTTTTAGAACATTCAACTATAAAAATATTATTAGAAAAACAAAAGTACTCAACTAATTGAAATCAGACAATATCATTCCATTTAACTTGAACTAACTATCTCTGATTAACTTATAATAATTTTATCATTGAATACTTTGAAAACTAAATTACAGATCAAAAAGTTATAAATGATATATTATTTAAGCATCACTCCTTGTACAACTCCTTAAAGTTTGTCTATACTTCATTGAAACAACCTATATATATAAAATTTGTATTTATCTTAAATTACTATAATTATTAAATAGTATGTATCAATAAAACTATCGAGTTTATTAAAAAGTATTGTTTGATATTACCTATTCTATTATTTATAAAAATTTGAAAGTTAAATGATTGATTAGAGATTTCATTAAAAATATATACAATATTTAAATACAATAATATAAGCATAAGGCTCAAATTTTGTAAGAATTTTTGGTCTGCTTACATTAAATGTTTTATATATTGTGTGAGATTGCAAAATTGCTATACTTCCTTTAAGGGGAATACTCTTGAAGGTAAACTATGATGAAAAATCCTTCACTTTTTTTCAATCAGGAGCTCAATTTCCAAGATATTTTAAAATAAAGATACTATTAGTTAGACAGAGACAGATCGATACTTGAAAAAGGACTAATAAAATTCACAATGGTGTTATCTTATTTCAACTATATGCCTGCTTCTGTCTAACCAATAAAATATTTAATTTTAAATATCTTAAAAACCAAATTTTGAATAGAAAAGTGGTAAAAGACTTTTCAACTCAATTAAGTCTACAGAAATTATTTTTTAAAAATGTATGCCAATTTTATAACATCCTATGTATAAATCCCTATTTTCTTTATTTTTTAATAAGTAAATTAAATTTAATTAAAAATAAGAAAATAAAAAGAAACAATGGCTTTCTGACTATCAGGAGGTATTCTAAAATGATTAAACATAAAAAAGAATTAATTAAAATTATGAGTATAAAAAGTACTGTTGTGATAGTAATTAAAATTATTTTTGTATTCTTTAGAAATAATTTTTATTAAAATATTTTTATAATATAAGTTTAATATAAATATTTGCTTATATTGATATTAAGAATATTTAAAACAAGTTATGAGAATTAATTTTTCAAAGAAAATTAGACAAATTGAGAATTGGATCTCATCTTAAGTAAAATTTGTATTACATTTAATGTTTAAAAAGTCATATTTTATACCTAATTTTACATTAAATTTTTAAATAATTAAGAACAAAAATATTAATCAATTAATGAATAATAATTACTTTTATAATTTATATAAAATGTTAAAAAAATATATATATATATTCATTTTTATGTATTCTTAAGAGAATATTTGCACATTTTTTATGGTTTATATACATGAATTGAGTCAACAAAAAATTAAGAACAACAATAAATGTAATCAATATAAATTATTGTTAAAATATTGTTAACAAACTATATTTTATTTAAAATTATTCAAAACAAGTGGAGAATGTTAGTTTTATTATTAATTTTATGTTAATTTAAAATATTAAATAATTTTACCTAAAATAAATATATCAATATAACATGTTAAAGGTCAATGAACAGATTTAAATATTTTTCTATAATTTTCTTTTTCAATATAACGGTATGTATGAGTTTATATTATTTTGCACTACTTATATTTAATCTAATTATCAATAAAAATAATCTTTATATTCGAAACTTACCTTGCTTATAAAACGGTACAAATTATTAAAATGCTCATTAATCCAAATATTTGTTAGACGCTGAAGATCATCCAAGAACTTTATAAAATGTTTCGTTTAGTAACTCGCCATAATAACATATAAATTCACTCAATTTTATCTATAATACAGATATTTCTCTAAAGAAAACAAAAGGCACATTTCGAAGTAAGACTTTTATGGTAAAATTTAGATTTTAAAAGAATTCACAATGATGGGAAAAAACACAAAATGGCGGAAATACAGGTAGAAAGTTCCGATCAAACCTACTTACACGGCTTACCATTAAGTACTGACGAGATGTATCTATTGCGCCTTTTTTAGTTTCACAATTATAAACTCGGCTTTCTTCGTTGACGTTCGTATACATTCGTGTATCATCGTTTCACTTCGATTATTTTCGACTTTCTACACATATTATAGTGGTCGGACACTCATATGAAGAATTTTGTGCTCGCTTATTAGTTCCTTCAACCGTCCATAACACAGATAGCGCTGCAAGTGTTGTTCCTCTACTTACTTATAGTTTCTCATATTTTTCCTAACGAGAAATTGTAGAATTATATAAAGTAACACGAATGATTAAGAGGATCCTTACCCAATCTAAAACGGTTTGTATCTTAACTAAGTAAAGTGAAAAAAAAGATCTCTCATCTTTGTCTTACTTATGAAATTTTTTTGCTACGCCATCTATACGAACTAATTTTTGCTCTGTTTTATCTGCTTCGAGATAAGACAGGGCAATATTTTTAGCAATTTTACAAGTACACAGACCGGCACGGATGGTGTCCCTACCCGACATAGAGTATAGCATTTACCAGGCTGGACAAATTTGCCCTCTCACTCGTACGTGACGTGAAATGCTTGATGGTGGGGTGGTAGGAGAAGCGCGATGCTGGTCTAAATATATGAAGTATAGGCCAGTATATGGCAATACACTATACCATGCTATCTCTCTCAAATGCACGGCCGAGGGCTTCCTTTTCTTTTTCTTTAGCTATAGGTTGTCTAGCGGGGGCAAAGGAAAATGTGGTGGGAGGTGTTTCGATTCCTCATCCTCGTCTTACGCACGCTAAATAAGAAGGATAGCTTTATATGGGACGAAATCTCTGCGGACAAAAGTCGAGTCCCTATCGGCGTCCTTGTTTGGCAGCCGCTTTAGCATACTCTCTAACTTATTAAACTTACCTTTTCTATCTAAGGAGCGCGCGCAACGCTAGGCCGCTCTTTGACACTTCCAACTTATGTGTTGTCGCACTCTCACCTGTCTTTTCTACTTAATGTTATAGGAATGATTTTTTTGCAGGGAAAATAAATTATTACTTTAATCATTTTATAATTTATATTTATTTAAATATTTTTAGAGAAAGAGGCAGTTCCTTTTATAATAAATATAGGGTTCTTAAAAGAATCGATTTCTTTACATATTTTCTTTTTAATTATATTGTGTGGTTCTAAAAAGAACCGAACCTGCAAAAATGTATTTTTATTAGTAATGAAGAATATTTTGGATCTAAGGAGAAGAAAAAGATGTAAAAAAAAGTATGTAAAGAAATCGATTCTTTTAAGAACCCTATATTTATTATACAAGGAACTGCCTCTGCCTCTAAAAATATTTAAATAAATATAAATTATAAAATTATAATAATAATAATTTATTTTCCCTGCAAAAAAATCATTCCTATAACATTAAGTAGAAAAGACAGGTGAGAGTACGACACATAAGTTGGAAGTGTCAAAGAGCGGCCTAGCGTTGCGCGCGCTCCTTAGATAGAAAAGGTAAGTTTAATAAGTTAGAGAATATGCTAAAGCGGCTGCCAAACAAGGACGCCGATAGGGACTCGAGTTTTGTCCGCAGATTTTTCGTCCCATATAAAGCTATCCTTCTTATTTAGCGTGCGTAAGACGAGGATGAGGAATCGAAACACCTCCCACCACGTTCTTCTTTGCCCCCGCCAGTCAACCTATAGGCATAATATAATGTATTGCCATACACTGGCCTATACTTTATACACACACATTGACATCGCGCTTCTCCTACCACCCTGCCAACAAGCATTTTGACGTCACGTGCAAGAGAGAGCGAAAATTTGTCCAGCCTGCTTTATGCTATACTCGATGCCTAACAGGGACTCGTTCATTGCCGGTCAGTGTAGTCTGTTTTTCGTTGCTACACTAAGTATACTCATTGGTAATAATGCCGTACAAACCCCTAGTCTATGCCTGACTTCCCCAAACTTCCCTCTCACTCGCACATAGCGGCAAATATCCCTAGTGTCTGGCAAGAGGAGAAGTGTCATGAGTATAGAGCATAGACATATGAAATAAATAGACGGAACATAAAGTCCCACTTTAGACGAGGGGCGTGAAGCCATTGAGGGAATAGGGACGAGGTAAAATTGGTGCCCACTTTTCATTGGTCGAACGATATTTAGCGTAAAATTTAAATGTAACTAACATAAAAATATTTGTTACACTTTGGAAAAGATCTTTTAAGGTATTTTTTAATGTTTTTTTATAGGAGTTTTTACTAAGAGATGAATATAATGTAACAGATTTTATAGGTAATAAATAATATAAAAGTTAATCAGTTATAATGAAATTTTTATTACATAATATAACAATTTATTAGAAATCCTTATTGTCCGGTAAATAAAACAATTTTATTTAATTTTTGGCGTTTTGAACTAATTTCATTTTGGTTTTTTAACGCTATGTAATGCAATCTTATTTTGATATATTTTTGCACAATTGACCTTATTAAGTGCAATAAATGATTTTCAAGCGGCTCTTGCTCATGCATATGATTGTGTAAAGACAAAAATAAACTTTTATCAATAAATTCCTTACAAATTGTGTTGCATAATAATATTGAAATGAGATATCTGATCTTTGTCCAACCGTTTTCCAATTTCTGTGATCTGAACGATTAACACACGTGGGCACAATGCATAAAGGCATTTCTTTAATTATACTATAAAACATTAAATTTTTAATTAATATTAACTAATAAATAGAAATATAATGTAAAAATATGTAAAAAAATGAAATTAATGTTTTAATAACCTTACTCACATTTAAACGTGCTTCTCAATATTACCCAACAACGCATGTGCGAACCGTAATCCAATGAAAAGTGGGCACCAATTTTACCTCGTCCCTTTTCCCTCAATGGCTTCCCCCGCAAAGGCTAATGCTCCATCCCTATATTCCTATATCCATGCTCAGATGAGTGCATTCACTTGTTTTCCTTTTCCATTCAATACCCCTGGGTAGAAAATGGGGGTTAGTGGTGGGAGGCGTTTTGGATTTCATCTTTGTTTTCTACTATGAGTGAGACAAGGATCCTAAATAGAGGAAATTCCGATTTTCAGACAAAATTGGCGTCACTATTGTCGTCCTTGTCTGACAACCGCTCAGGCATGCTTTCATCTCTATCCTTTCTGGCTAGCGGGGAATGCGGAGAAGTATTGCGGGAAGATAGGCAAGAAATGGATTCTATTTCTTATCGACTTATACTCTTGGACCACAGCTGATTTTTTAAATTATTTATTATTATATTAAGAAAAATTATAATTAAAATGAATTAATTTTATTTTTTAAAATTGTAATAAATTATAATTTAATATATATTTAAGTGTAAAAAATATTTAATTCTTAATTTCTATATATATTTATTTAATATAGCTTTTATATAGAATAGAACAATAATATTTAATAAATGATTTAATTAATTATAAAAGTAGTTCTGATTTCTTATAATGCAAACAAACATAGCCAAAAACTAACGAAAAGAGCCATTTCGGAATAAGAGAAAATTAAAAAATTGGATTATAAGTGATCAGTACTACTTTTGTAATTAATTAAATCATTTACTAAATATTATTGTTCCATTATATACAAAAACTACATTAAATAAATATATATAGAAATTATACCGCTGACCCTTGGGCAGAACTATAATACTAGCACTCCGCCGCAGCTCAGTCTTGTCTTACGCCTACTACCGAACAGTCAACTTGTACTCTGAATCTGTACTCTGAATTTATTGTAAACCAAAGTGTTAAAATATAACTTAGTACTATTTCTATCACGGTCGTGAATACTTTATTCAACTCTTACCTTCCATTCACCGTGCTTCGCTATTAATAAGGCTACGCACAAAACATAACCTGCCGGTTTACTGGCAATACTGCAAGGCCTTATTAAATAGTTTTCGTCTTTTTCAATCTTCGCTATTATTTTCAATTACTACAATTCTACCTACTCCGAAGGCAACATACGCAGCGCAGCCAAGCAGAATTTTAGCCATCTTGACAAATCATCAACAAGTAAGTACCAAAATTAATACTACACACAAGCCCTAGCTTCACGATCTGGTCCCGGCCTGGTTAGATGAAAGCATAACGGCCAAAAAAGATTAAAAATAATTTTAAAAAACATACTCCCCGAAATCGGGATGTTACAACTGGTGTCAGAAGTCTTTGAAATGTCGCAGGGACATTTTTCAAACCAAATGCTATGCGTTTAAATTGGTAGTGACCGTGAGGGGTACAGAATGCTGTTTTATGAGCGTCTTTTGGGTGCATCTCGATTTGGTGAAAACCTGAGGCTAAATCTAAAGTTGTAAAGTATTGGGCGTTTCCTAATTGATCTAAAATTTCTGTAATATTCGGTAGTGGATAGTCGTCACCGACGGTTTTTTCGTTCAAACCTCTATAATCAATCACTAGTCGCCAACGCTTGTTACCTTTAGAGTCGTCCTTTTTGGGTACGATCCATAAGGGGGAATTATATGGGGATACGGAATGTTCTATTATTTCGTTTTCAAGCAAGTCGTCTATTTGCCGCTGAATTTCCTCCTCGTGTACAGGTAGGAATCTATACTGTTTGACGTTAATGGGCTGGTTATCGGTGGTTTCTGTAGTGCTACGACCCCCACCCTTATTAGAAGACGGTGCTTATAATAATAGTAGATGAATCTTAAATGTGGTTAAGAGTGCTTGCGCGTTTTCAGAAGAATATGGTCAACAATTTAATGCTTTACCTGTTTTCTCTGAAATACTCTTAACCGATGGCCTTTTTAGGTTGCAACTTAATGCTTTATTCCTAGGATAGGCCTAAATGCTCTATTTAACTCGTGTAATGGAAATGAGATCTGAGATGGTTTTAGTATTGAATCTGTGCACTTACCTGGTTATTAGTTGTACTAGTAATGGTGACTGGGTTTGATAACAAATGAATGAAAATGATTTTAATTTACTGACACTTATTTAATGAACTGTTCAACCTTTTGAATTGAGATACTTTTAGCAGCTATGCTGCGTTTTGATGTCAGATCCACACGAAATACAAATGATAAATTCGCTCCTATTCGTGTTCTATGGGATATGTTCATGGCAAATTGTTTAAAATATTATAAGCCTTCGAGTAAAATGACTGTAGATGAACAGTTGCTTAGCTTTCGTGGAAGATGTTCTTTTCGTATGTATATTAAGTCTAAGCCTGATAAGTACGGTATAAAAATCATCATGTTAAATGATGCGCTAACTTCTTACATGGTAAGTATATATAACATTGCAAAAATCAGCTTATTCATTTCTTTACTTATCAATTATATATTTTGCAGTACTTCGGTGTACCTTACTTGGAGAAAACGATACCACCAGAGCGAGATGAAAGTATCTCAGAAATGTTTTTTCGTGTTGTTACAACGCCCATATATGGTTCAAATCGCACGGTCACTTGCGATAATTGGTTCACCAGCATACCTCTTTTGCAAAGAATGAATAAAGATGAATTTAAGTTGAGTATTACAGGCAACATTAGGAAAAATAAACACGAAATACCAGCAGAAATGAAACGAAAAGAAATGAAAAAAGCCTCCTTGCACTAAGTTTTGTTTCTCAAATAAATTAACTTTGCTATCGTATACTCCAAAGAAGAATAAAATTGTTCTTGTTGTATCCAATTATATGAACTCGACATAAATAATTAATGAAAAACCTGCAATTATTTTGCATTACAACCGAACAAAATGAGGTACTGATTGTTTTGACCAATTGTGTCACTCTCGCACGACGGCAAGAAAAACTAATCGGTGGCCCATGCGAGTGTTTTTGGGTATGTTAGATCAAGCTGCAGTTAATGCTAGGATTCTATTAGCATGTAAGCTTGAAATACTCAATAAGAAGAATGAAATAGGGATTGATGCTTGCCTGAAACAGTTACATATGCATTTAGTAACTCCACATATAAAAGAGAGGCTTACGAATATTTATCTTAGAACATCAGGGTTGGCATAAATTCAATTTTGGGCAATAATGCACCAACTTCGAGTCAACTGAATGAAATAATAGTACTTAATAAAAGAGCTCGATGTGCTCTGTGTGATCGCAAAGCAGATCGAAAAACAAAGGAGGCATGTCCATCGTGCATGAGATCGATGTGCATACAGCATCGTACTCCGTTATGCACAGAGTGTGCAAATATAGAGTAAAATTTTATATTGCATATATTTTCAATTTAACAAACTATTATATTAATTTATTATACATTTCTGTTGATAATTAAAAGTTTATTAATTAAGTTTCTATAAAGTTTAGTTGTGAATCGTGTATATTTCAAGTTAAAATATACCTCCCATACGAAGTGCAAAATAATTATATTTTTTGAATCATTTTAGAAAGAACTCTTTTTTTTCTTTAAATATAATATCTCAACATTGTGCACATCAACTTTTAATTAAAAAGAATTAAAATTAATAAAGTTATGAACTTTTGAATATAAAGTTACATTTATCTGTCTTTCAAGTTTTTCAGAATGTGTTACACATACATAAATGAAGTTTATATTACAAAAGAATGAGAATTTAATTTTTTTCATATTAAATATTGATTTATAATTTAAGCGAAGTTAAAATCTTCCATAGAATTAATTTATGAACGGTCGAAAGTTTTTTGGGGTCTGTAAGACCCCATGTAAGAAAAGTGATTTTTCAAAGGTGTAAGTGATTAGGGTTAATAAGGTTTCTATACGCTACTCGTTCGGGCTCTTTTGGGTGTTCTGTGTGTTCAAGGGAGTCTTGGGGGTCTCCAAAGGTTCCTCCTCCTGTTCCGTTTGTCCTAAAAACTTAATGTGGGCCTTAGGGGTGTGGCCGTTGATAGTATCGGGTGCATTATTGTTTTTCGAAATGTACTGTGTATTCCTATATTGGAGTTTTCTACAATTACTTATATCGTGTCCCGAGAATTTGCAGTAATTACACGTACGATCTCGATTTGGGTTGTTTGAAAATTATGACGGGTTTTTTATTTGTGTTGAATTTTGCTGGACGGACGGTGATTTTCTTCTACGGTGGTGCAGTCAAAGTTGCGCATTAAGGTATTAGCAGGGCCTTTCAATTTACCGTATAACATGGTTGTGAATAATTCCTCCTGGTCGGGGCTGCGAAAATATGATTTGGCGCGTATGCAATTTCGAACGAAGGTGAAGATTGAACTGTCTTTATTCCCATTGAATTCTGGGACTATGGCTAAAAGTTTCTTAGCGTTAAAGTTATCAGCGGTAGAGCGAGGTGGGTTATTATTTATTATATTCTCTTAAGACACGCTGTTCTAAAAATCATTCTAATTTCATTGTCTCAATTTCTATTAACATGCCAAGACGCGAGCCATCACCGGACAGAGCCACTAAAATACTGAACTTACTCAGACTGAACGAACTAAACGCAGAAGAGTTAGCACACGTGCAAATGTTAGTGAAAAAATTCTCTTACGACTTCTATCTACCCGGAACAAAATTAGGATCCACTAGCGTGTTAAAACATGCTATAGAAACCACCGATGACCAGCCCATTAACGTCAAACAGTATAGATTCCCACCTGTACACGAGGAGGAAATTCAGCGGCAAATAGACGACTTGCTTGAAAACGAAATAATAGAACATTCCCCCTTATGGATCGTACCCAAAAAGGACGACTCTGAAGGTAACAAGCTTTGGCGACTAGTGATTGATTATAGAGGTTTGAACGAAAAAACCGTCGGTGACGGCTATCCACTACCGAATATTACAGAAATTTTAGATCAATTAGGAAACGCCCAATACTTTACAACTTTAGATTTAGCCTCAGGTTTTCACCAAATCGAGATGCACCCAAATCGAGATGCACCGGCGTTGTCCACGGAATCTCACACACGTGTAGCACGTACACAATTGAAATAATTCTTGATCTTGACCTACCCCATGTTCTATTTTTACTTACTACAAGTGAGTGCTACACATGTGTGAGATTCCGTGGACAACGCCGGTCCAATAATCTCACAATTTATTGTATAAATTAATTAGTTATTTCCGCGATTAGTGTTTAAAGTGATTATTAATAAAGTTACAAATATTGTGAAACATTGTGAATAATCACAGTGTTCATTATAGTGTTTAAAAATATGTAAAAAGTGTTCGTGCAGTGATTGTGGTTATGCTGTGCTAATTTTTCAACAATTGTTTGGAAAATTAGAATAATTAATAATTTTCCATCCAAAGAGAAGCCATTCCACGACAGGATGAGGACATTAGGAAAGTGTGCAGTAAATGGTAAGTGTTTAACAGTATTAAATTAAAGAATTAAAATGTGTTGCACGTTGCCCTTGTCTAGATTGTTAAAATATTAATTTTAACAATCTGTAATTAATGATACCTGTTATTATTCATTAGAGGACTGTTAGTCAGCTATGTTTTTCATGAAATAAGTGAATTAACAGTTGTTTTAATGAGAAAAATAACAAGTATCATGGGTCCATGCCAATTATTCAATTAACATCTATTGGGCATATTTTTAATTGAATAATTGGACAACAATAAATTATTAATAACTGTGCGAATGTGATTATAAGCATTTTTTAAGTATTTACGTGCCTCGGGGCGACGTAGGACTTTTTACGCTGGCTACGGCGCTGTGCTGCTTACGTCTCCGCGCGCGACCGCGCCAGCTGACGCTAGCCCGCGAACCAGGGCCAATCACATTTCGCACAGAAAAACATTAATAATTTAAAAAGGAAGTCCTAAATTAAAAAATTCCAAGGGGTGAAAAGTTCTTAGAATTGCGTCAGGAACCACCCCTCAAAATATGTCTCCTTTTTTTCCGGACACCCTGTATAAATTTAGAATATATTAATCTAATTCAAAAAGAATCATATGCAATAGTTTATATTAACCTGAATTATGTGTATCCACAGTTATATTTTCCACAGATGTCAAAGGAAGACTATTTACACGCGATGAGAAGTATTGTTAAAACAATACGCTATCTATATACGTAAGAAAATAATAAATATGTAAAAAGAATACATTTTAGGTTAACATTCAAATATCTCTATTTTTTTAATAATTCATACATATTTGAATATTAAATTCTATTAACCTTCTCCTAATTTATTATACACTTCAGCAGTATTCGTTATTAAATAAGTAACTCTTTTGTATACATACTCCAATTCATAGTGACTGTATTCTGCCATCTTAACTTACAACCAGGGGTCGGAATCTCTCCGCTAAAATCAGACTTTTCAGTTAGTTTATCTACAACAGCGGTCGGGGAACTTTTTTAATCATTACCCCAAAATATTTTTGTGTAAGTTGATATCACCCCATGGCGAAGAGCAAAAAAAACGAAATCGCCTCTTTTTAGAATCTTTCATATTATAGCCCCCCATGATAATTTTGAAAAGAAAACAATAACTAAAAATTTAATTTAAACATCATTTATTCAATTTATCAATGTAATACCTAGAAATACATAACGGTAATAATAGTAATATAAGTAATATATATAACAAATTGAAACCCGTTG
Source organism: Sclerodermus sp. 'alternatusi' (assembly GCA_037305995.1). NCBI lineage: Eukaryota > Metazoa > Arthropoda > Insecta > Hymenoptera > Bethylidae > Sclerodermus > Sclerodermus sp. 'alternatusi'. Next base: position 329,155 of record CM074553.1, read on the forward strand.
GGGTACAATTGAAGGTTGACAATTTGGGGTACTGTAACAAATTATAATAATAATAATAATAATGGTGGTACAAACAAAAATTAGAATTGAAAAAATTAAAAAAAAAAAGAATAATTGAAAACATTCTTCCTTCACGTTTTGGAGAAATGATGTTGTTTCATGTTCGATACAATTGCTTCAAAATTAGGACTTTTTGATGTAAGAGCGATTTGAATACAGTCTTCGGCGTTTAGTCGATTTCTGTTCTTCGTTTTTATGTTCATTAGAGTGGAAAAGCCTTGTTCGCACAAATATGTTGTTCCAAATGGCAGCAATTTTTTAACCGCCTCTTCATGTGCAATTTTGAAAGCCTTTGCAGCTTTTGACATCCAAAAAGACGACAGATTTGGTTTACTCTCAAATTGAATACGTGCTTCAGTATTAGATCGAAGTTCAAGAATTGCTTCTGCCAAACCTGAAGGTTCTTCTGGTATCATAGCAATTTCACATTTAAAAGGATCTACAATCCAACTGACAGTACGTGTATCAAGATCTGGAAAGTAATCTGAAAACCGCTTTCTGAGTTTGATAAGATGTCTTACACTTGTATCCTTGATGTCAGCAAAAGTAATATTTTCGCAATCTTCCAAAAACAAAGCTAACCTTGAAAAAGAAGCTATCTTGTTCTGTTCGACTTTCTGTCTCCAATATGCAGCTTTAATCCAAACGCTGACACTATTTCTCTCGTTGAAATGATATTAATATTCTTTCCTTGCAATTCTTTGTTTAATATATTTATACTCTCAAAAATGTCCGCTAAATATGCGAGATATGCAACCCAGGAAGAGTTTTTAAACTTATCTGCGAGAATATTTTTTTTATCAACCATAAAAATTTCGACTTCAGTTTTGAGAGTCCATACTCGATTTAGTACATTTCCGCACCTAGCTGAACTTGGAACCCGACTTTTGAAAAAAAATTTTTTTTTTAGCTCATCTAAATTTGCATCGTATGTACCCGTATGTACCACCATTTATTTCGTTTGTACCCCAAAGGGTCAAAAATTACAAGGGGTTAAAAAATAGTCAGCACCCCACTTTAATATTTTTTAATGTGACCAATGTCATTCGAAAGAGAATCGTTTGTACCCGTTTGTACCGCTATTCATTTCGTTTGTACCCTTAAGGGCTCGTTTGTACCGCCCTTTGAATATAAGCGCAAGGGGTAACTTCTTCAATTTTTCAGATTTTTGAAAAAAAATCGCGGGTGCTGTTTCCCTATCGTTTGTACCCAAGGAATATCGAGGTCCGATCGTTTGTACCCTTAAGGGCTCGTTTGTACCACCATATTACGCAATGTGCATTTACACAAAAGACGCAATAGTTAATATCTTGAAAAGTACTGAAGGGATTTCTATGGTGCTCAACACTTTTCTTCAGCATTTAACACACTGATTGAGAATATATTCAGAAAGACAGTGGTTATCAGGAAAAGTGGCATCTCCCGTATGACGTCACGCGCATTCAGCAAACGCGCAATAACTCATATTCTGAAAAGTACTGAAGGGATTCCTATGGTGTTCAATACTTTTCTTCAGCATTTAACACACTGATTGAGAATATATTCAGAAAGACAGTGGTTATCAGGAAAAGTGGCATCTCCCGTATGACGTCACGCGCATTCAGCAAACGCGCAATAACTCATATTCTGAAAAGTACTGAAGGGATTCCTATGGTGTTCAATACTTTTCTGAAGCATTTAACGTGTTGGTGGAGAATATATTCAGAAAGTTAAATGGCTATCATGAAATGTGGCATCTCCCGTATGACGTCACTAGCATCCATACATAGAAAAGACGAAACAGTTGATATGTAGGAAGGTACTGAAGGAATTCTTTTGGTGTTTGATGTTTTTCCGTATCTATTAACGTGCTGATCCAGAATTTTATGAGAAATACTGTGCTGATTATGATTCGTTGCATATTTCGTATGGCTACACGTGAGCCGACAGATTATTTATTTGCTAATATACTGGGTGAAAAAAAAACATATTCCATAATTTTAAGTAGTATTAGAGGGAGTGATTCTAAGACGATTTTCATTTACCACATTTTAATCTGATACTTAGTGTCTGAAATATTTTATGATAAATGTACTATTAGTTAGACAGAGATAGTTAATTGGTTGAAGTGACACAACACCATTCTGTCTCACTTAAACTATCTACCTGTTTCTGTCAAACTAACGATACCTATATCTTTGAATATCTTGATAATTAAGCCTCTAATAAAAAAGTAGTAAATGAAAAGATAATATAAGATTTTTTCCACTCGATTCATTCTTCGCAGTGACGCCTTAAAAGTTGGTGTCGGAGACTTAGAATATATTGTATATGTACAATTTTTAGATATTTTCATATACAGGACCCGTTCGTTGAGGTTTCGGCAAAATCTTAAGTGGTTGTAAAGGAGGTGATTCTAAGACGATTTTTCATTTACCACATTTTAATCTGAAGCTTAGTTTTCGAAAAATTTAATGATAAAAAATACTATTTATTAGACAGAGATAATCAATCGGTTGAAGTAAGGCAATACCGAATTGTTTCACATTAATGTCTACTTCACTCTGTTTAACTAATAGTAAATTTAGCATTAAATATTTCGAAAACTAAGCCTCTGATCAAAGTGTCGTAAGTGAGAAATTGTCTCAAAATCATCTCCTTCACAACTCCCTCAAGTTCTGACGTGCCTCAATGAAGTATACTGTATAATATTTATTTCCGTAATATTATAGATAATAATGCATTAACTTTAATCAATATTTTAATTATTTTTCTTACCTTCTCCTGTTCTTTTTTATTTAGTTTTATTTGTTGGACCCCATGTATCATATTCTCGTCCAAACTGTTAGCTTCTGGTGGAAATTTAATTGTTTTTTTCCACTCGCAAAACAATTGATATTCCTCCGCATTGATTTCATTAGTATTTTTTATTTTGTGATCTTGAGCTGTCTGTACAGTCGTCGTTGATGTTTCTGTAGTGGATGCTTCCATATTCTTCTTAAAAAAATTAAAATATTTGATGACACGTCTTAAACTAGACTTGTTATTATAGTTTGAAGTGCTTTCGAAATTTATATACGATTATTTATTGCTGTAAGTATTTATATTATAAATTTTAATAAATAGAATATTTGAGTGTAGAGTTCAATATAAAATATCTTTATACATATGAAAATCATAATCATCAAATATTTTAATTTTTTTAAGAAGAATATGGAAGCATCCACTACAGAAACATCAACGACGACTGTACAGACAGCTCAAGATCACAAAATAAAAAATACTAATGAAATCAATGCGGAGGAATATCAATTGTTTTGCGAGTGGAAAAAAACAATTAAATTTCCACCAGAAGCTAACAGTTTGGACGAGAATATGATACATGGGGTCCAACAAATAAAACTAAATAAAAAAGAACAGGAGAAGGTAAGAAAAATAATTAAAATATTGATTAAAGTTAATGCATTATTATCTATAATATTACGGAAATAAATATTATACAGTATACTTCATTGAGGCACGTCAGAACTTGAGGGAGTTGTGAAGGAGATGATTTTGAGACAATTTCTCACTTACGACACTTTGATCAGAGGCTTAGTTTTCGAAATATTTAATGCTAAATTTACTATTAGTTAAACAAAGTGAAGTAGACATTAATGTGAAACAATTCGGTATTGCCTTACTTCAACCGATTGATTATCTCTGTCTAATAAATAGTATTTTTTATCATTAAATTTTTCGAAAACTAAGCTTCAGATTAAAATGTGGTAAATGAAAAATCGTCTTAGAATCACCTCCTTTACAACCACTTAAGATTTTGCCGAAACCTCAACGAACGGGTCCTGTATATGAAAATATCTAAAAATTGTACATATACAATATATTCTAAGTCTCCGACACCAACTTTTAAGGCGTCACTGCGAAGAATGAATCGAGTGGAAAAAATCTTATATTATCTTGCAAATTGAAGCTTAGTTTTTAATAGATTCGATATTAAAAATCATTTAAGAAGGACTAATATAGTTATTTTGCTAAACTGAAACGACGTTTTGTTGTTTCATTTGAAATGACTGATTCCAATCTCAAATAGTTTTCTCTAACTGTCGAAAATTATATTTATTATTGATTATCCTAAAACTTCAGCTTCAGATTGGAAAATGATAATGGATTTATTTAGACGATTTACCGTCAACAGTAACGTCAATAAAGATACAGATGCATTTTAAAACATCTATATAAGAGAATAATGAAATCTAAGGATACTATGCCAAATACACCAAGAAAGATATACAAAAGATAAATAATAGTAATTATAAACGCTTTAAAAAATGTACTTATCTTTTTAGAATCCTGAAACGCCTGGTACAAGCGGCTCACCTGAGCAAGGAAAGCAGGAAGAAGGGGAAAGAGGAAGGGGGGAGGGAGGCGATATAATAAATGTTGGTTGGGACAATTTTATATAAAAAACGCTTATTTGAATAATGAAAAATTATTTTAATAAAAAAGTATATAAAGAACGCATGTATTTTTTTCTATTTTCCTCCAAAATATTCTTTATTATGCAAGAAAGATATAAGTAAAATTCAAAATTATTTATTGAATATTTATGCGATGTTTAGTTTACATATTAACAAGTAAATCCCCTGCCGCCTCGCGTCAAGTCATACAAAACATGCAATGTTTCATGTATCAGCATAGTTTTTCTCAATACATTTTCAATGAGCAATTTAATAAGAAAAGAAAAGTGTTGAACACTCTAAGAATCCGTTTAATAATTTTCAAGATATTAGATAATTCGTCTTTCCTATGAATGCGCGTGCCATCATAGGGTAAACATTTAGTTTTCACTGATGTATAATTAATGAAATGCGTGTACTTTTGCCTTCTCACTTCTCGATTATTAATTTCTGTTTCTTTTCTATAATTTCATAAAGAAATTTTTTCTTTAAAAAAAAAATATAAACAATTAATAAAGAGTGTCTTATCCCTGTATCTCTAACATTATACAGAGTTTAACAAAATTATTGCATTTCCTTTATGAAAGTTACTTCTGATAATAAATCCAATTAAACACTATATAGTCCTAGTTTCATTTTCAAGATAAGCAATAATAAAAATAATTTCAGTTAAACAGAAACAGACAGACAGTTGAAGTAAAATAGACGAAAGAGAAAATAGTTTTATTTCACTTTAACTATATGTTCTTAATTAATAATTAAAATAATATTTCTAATTACTAATCTGTTTTATTCATGAATATTTTAATTATTAATTTTTGGAGAGAAAAGCGGCAAAGGATATTTAATTCAATTTATCCTTTGAAATAATCCTCTAGACTGAAATGCGGAAATTTTGTAACAGTTAGTATCACCATTTGATTACAGCAAATAAATCTTATATATAAATGTTAATAAATGTATATTATTTAAACAACTTTCAACTTATGACTATTATAATGTCATACATATCTTTCTCGTTATACACAATTTTGGATAAGGGAGAGAGAGAGAAGGAGAGAAAGAAAGAACAAAAGGAAACCGCGCTTCTGTCTAGCGCGTATTTTCGCTTTTGTTTCTCGAGTAAATATATTGTTTTCTCGCGAGTTTTTTTATATAGGGGTGAGTACTTCGCGGAATACAAAAGAATCTAAGTCACAGAAAGTCTTAAGACTTTATAGAAGGCCCATGTGCACGCGTGTTCAAATTTTATAAGTAACATTTGTATTATCAAAAAGATAATTAGAATAAATAAATGTAAAAATTTGACTTTTTATAAATATATATTATAATATCTAATATATATGTGTATATGTATATGTGTATAATATGTGTTTTTCTTTTTAATTTATAAGTTTTTTATAAGAGCTAAAGAGCTAAAAGAAATATTTATAAGAGAAAAAGTGATAATCTTAGTGATTGTGTCAGAGTTATATTTAATAGTGAATATTTAGTGTTTTGTGAAAAATAATAAAAATGCCACGAAAAGCAAAAATTTCCAATGACGAAATTTTCGACGCAATCAAGGATTTTAATGTATTTAATGACAATGGTTCACTTTTTTCTTTAAAGAACATTGTATGGGAGACAGTGGCAACAAAATTAAACAATATAATCACAAAAAAACATATATATTTATGTGTTTCCCAAAACCGTAACGATTTGCTAAATCGTTTAAGAAAATTGCACAATTTGGAAGAAACCGAAAAAAGTGGCGATATCACAAATATATCTAATGATTCAAATTGGTCTATTGATAATTTACAACCCGTACTACCTAATTTGCGGGTTGAAATAAACATACCATTTGATGAGTGGTCAAAAATCGCACCACATAAAGTAATATATAAAAATCGAGAATATTACAACTTAAAAAATGGTTGGACAGACATAATTAATAAAGAAATATGGAAAGCACTTAAACTGCCCTGCTGTTTTGTATTTAAAAATGCTAAGTGTGATAAAGACATGAACAGCTTCTTTATCAAAATAAATGCTAAATGTTCAGAATGCAATAATAAATTAAATGCATATAATATGCATGGACCAATTGAAGAAGGACTAAAACTTCATGTGTCCACGTATGACACAAAAGGAATAAATCATGAGAAAAAGCGACAGTTGCGTGGAATAAAACGTAAAAGTGTTGTTAAGGAACTGCAAGGAAAAAGTGTATATGCATGGATAAGGGAACATGCCAATGAAGATATGGATTTTGGAGATGTGGTTCCAAGCCATATTTATAAGCCAGAAACACTTTGGAAAGCAAAACAGCTTGAAGGAGAAAAGGATTTAGGTGAAAATAAAATTTCACATCCTTTATATAATTTATTGAAGATGAAGGACGAAAATCCAGAGATTATGCGCTGCATCAAACAAGTAGGAGTGGATGACATTTTCGTAATGTACTGGAGTCCAGAGCAAGTATATATATATAAACAACTTTGTAATACGCGAATTAAGCTTTCTCTGGAGCTGGGTGAAACCCCAGAGACTATCGCGAAACAAATGATTATTTATCCCGACCGTCCGGGAGGAAAGAGACCGAGGGTGTGGTTCCTCTGAAGCCGCGGGTGACCCTGAAATACGAACAAGACTGGAAGTGTCAATAACAAACGGATTTCAATTTAACCGATTTATTTAGCGAGGACCAATTTCGCTCGCCAATTTTACAATTAAAGATTCCGCTACAATTGCGCAACACGACCTAACAAACTGGGAGCGCCCGCTCGCTCTACGCTCGCGACACTTCCTAAAGTCCGTAGCACAAGCCGTCGGCTATACCGCGAAGACCTTCGTTCGGTCGAAATCACTCAACCCTGCGAGAGGCGATAGTCCAACCCGAGGGCAAGTGCTTCGCGGGGTGCTACGGTGCAGCAGGAGAAGCAATTCCTGCCTCCCTGCGCAAGTGAGGTGGCTAGCCTCCGCGGGAAAAATAACGCAAACACTAACAATGACTAAACTCACAAAAGACAAGATACTAAGTTAAGTGGCGTCCCACTTACATTAGCTGGTTCGGTAGTCAGTCCAATGGTGCAGTCTCCAATCCGCAGCAACCTGGCCTCAGATATCCGTGGTTTAATGCACGAAAAGATTTGCACCTGACTAACCTCCGCACACTCACAAGACAAAAACGGCTGTGAAGGAAGATCGTTGAACTGTCAGTTTGACAGTTCAAGATCCTCCCCACGCACACAACCAATCGGACCAATACCGACATAGCCAAACTTATTATTGTTTGGAGGAATCGGTCTAACCCGATATTAGACCGCGCGCAATGAGCGAGACAGAGACAGACTCTGCTACACCCGGCCGTCGGACAGAGACACGGCGCTTTCGCATCGTTCTCTCCCCAACTCACTGCCTCGCCCGCTGATCCAGACATCAGCATAGGCGCTACAGTGCCGAGTGTGCTCAACTTATTCCCGATATTCTCTTGATATCGGGAATCGGTCGAGAGATGCGGCAACGGCTTTTTACATCGTTACAACTTATGAAATCTAAAATTTATAAATTAAATTGTATGTCCATCGATGCAACTGGTTCAATTGTAAAAACTATCAAAAAAATTGATGGTTCCTACAAGCTAATCTTTTTATATCAATCTGTTATCCCGTTTGAAGGTCAAGTAGTGCCATTATTTCAAATGATTTCTGAAAGGCACGATACTAATGTTATAACATTCTGGATAAGAGAATGGTTACGTACATCTTTGGTTCCAATACCTTCAACAGTAATAACAGATTACTCTATCGCATTATTAAATGCAGTTGTGTTATCGTTCAATAACACAGACTTAACAACTTATATTGATAATTGCCTAAATTTCTTAGAGGAAAATGATTTAAAATTAAAACCAAGATGCATTGTTAAATTAGATGTAGCTCACTTTATTAAATTGACTTGTCGTTGGGAATGCTTTAAGCATAAACCAAAACAAGTCAAAGATTTTTACGTACGTTGTTTAGGGTTTATGACAAAATGTCATAATTTGAACTTATTTTTAACATTGTCACAAGATTTAATAATTGTTGCTATGTCAGAAAAAGAATCATGTTATAATAATTGTAGTTCTTCACAAAAAAGAATAATACAATATATTAAAACTCATCAAACTGATATAATCATTAATGAAGATGATGAGAAATCAGATGCTATAATAGAAAATGATTCTGATCCTGAAGATCACACTACTAAAATTAATAAATATTTAAAATATTTAAATATTGAAAATGAAGCATCTATAGACAATGATTCTATTTCTGATAGATTAAATCCATATTGGTGTCCTGAAATGGTTAAAAATTTTAAAAAAATTTTTAAACATTTCCCATTATGGACATCACTATTGACAGATCCAGATGACGTATCAACATCATCACATGTAGAAGAATATTTTAGAGAATTGAAGCATTTAATTCTGAAGCAAAGAAAAAATATCCGATTGGATAAATTTTTATTGCAACATGCAAAAATGTTAACAGGACACATGAAAATTTTAAATGCCATTAACACTAAAAATGTTAATGAAGAAAATAAAAATAAAGAAATGATGTTTACAAGTAGTCCTGTTCCAAGAAGTGATAAATCAAACGTATCAATTGATTATCCAAAATATATAAGTTATATTGAGGATAAATCTTATTTGATAGATACGCCAGAAGCAGATAATGCAGAGACAAAAATTAATATGAAAAGAAGAAGCAGTGGCTCAGATAATATTAATAAATCTGAAAGTAAAGAAAATATAAATCCTGAGGAAAATGATGCTTCTGAATTAACAGGAAATGATTTCTTGAGTGAAATAGAAAATTGGAAAGGCCAAGTGAAACAATTGCCAAAGAAGCGAGGAAAATATGTAAGTCAATGTCCAGACATTTTACATATTCATTTGAAACCAAAGGCAACTACAAATTTACCACTGTTAAAGAATGGGACTCTATTAGGTCCATTTTTGAGTGCAAGAAAGCATATTTCAATCCAAAGTACATGTGCATTTGATTCGTTTGCACAGTCATTATTAGTAGCTTATAGAGATTGGCAATCATATAATAATTATGTCAATGAAGCTACTAATAATTTTTTTAAATTTATTAGAAACTTATCAAATAATGGAGTTACTAAAGAAATATATAAGGAAAGATATGAAATATTGAAACATATATTTCAAATTGAATCAGGTGTGATGAACTGCGCAACTAATATAGCAAATTTGGTTTCCCAATATTTGCTAAAGAACGAAGAGTCTTACAAATTTTCAGAAGAGTGTTTACATTGTAAAACTTCAAAATTGAAAAGTGTAACTGTCATAGATATTAATACTAAGCCATTTTATGAAAAAGGAATGAATGCACTTAAAACTTCAATAAATGAAGTTATAGAAAGTGCGAAAAATAGTACATGCAAAAAATGTGGTCATGTAATACACACTAATAAAATATTAGGACCGCACCTAATATTCGATATTGAGCCACTACAACATAAGTTCTTAGCAAAAAAAACATAATGTTACTGATTGGGAAGGCTTATTTACCATATCCCAAATACCGTTAGAAATCAATTTTGAATGCAAAACATTTAAATTGATTTCATTAATAGAATATATTGGCCAAATAAATTCTAATACAATAGGCCATTACGTTGCTTACTGCCATAGAATAAATGGGCGATGGGAAGTTTTCAATGATTTATGTAAATCAGAAAAGTCCATAATAGCAACATCTAGAGCCCTTCTAGAAAAAAAACAGCTGTCGCTGCTAATATATGTACAAATTTAAGAATTTGTTTTTTCATAGTAATATGTGAAAACTATTAGAAACAAACGCTCCAGCAATAATCTTGAGTGAGCAAGAGCTGTATGTTCTTCAAAATTGAATATAAAATAAACGCTCCAGCAATGATCTTGAGTGAGCAAGAGCTGTATGTTTTTTTATTTATTATATTATTTACAGAATAAACAAGCATAGCAACTTAATAAGCAACTACCATAGGAACGGCTTCTACCAATAAAAAGTAAGATAATATATTTTATTAATCTTATTAAAACAACACAACATTTGAAACAATAATATACTAAAAACATTAATTTTCAGAATCAAGAAGAGGATATAGAAAAAAAACAACCGAAGAAGGTTAAAATTCTCGCGGGAACACACGATTAAAAAACAGATATAAATATAGTACAGGTAATGAACATTCTATTTTAATCTTATTATTATTCAAATTATAAATTTAACTACATATTATTGTATATTATTATAAACTTAAATTTAAATGTAGAATGTATGCAAATCATCTTAAAAATTATTAATAAGCAAATCTATTAATAATTCGTATTAAAAAATCATTTTTGTTTTTTTCAGATACACGAAAATGGAAGAAGAGAAGAAAGAAAATGAAGAGGATGAAGACAATTCACGGAAAAAGACGTGATATTTGTGAACAAATCGATTTATTTATTTTGTATAAGTACTTAATACTACTGTTATTATTACAATTTACATTATTTATTTATTATACTATTATTTTCTATTATAATTATATATTCCATAAATTTCAGAGGCTTTAGAGGATATAATTCTACAACAATTTTTGATAAAGAGCTTTGCTTTCAAGATATTAAATAATAATACTAATATTAATTAGATAAAAATAGTCAGCAAGTTGCAATCAAGTAATTCTATGCTACTTTACTTCAACTAGCTAATTATCATTGTCTAACTAACAGTACATTTATCATTGCATATCTGGAAAATTAAGCTTCACATCAAAAAGTAGTTAATACATAATCGTCTTAGAATCACTCCTCTATAACGTCTTAAATTTTTGGAACACGTCATTATTACACTCTGTGCATATGTTTCATATTTATATTTACTATTTATATATGTATGTTTATATTATGTTTTTATGTAAATATTTATTATACATATACAATCTATACATGTACTATATATATTACAAAATTAATATACAGGGTGTAACAATTTCATCAAATTTTATCAAATTTGGGGTCAAATTTGATCCTGGGTCATTGCTACACCCTGTATGTATATAATATGTATTATATTATAGTATAATAATAATATATTATAATAATAATATATTATTATTATAACAATATTCAGTATATATGCAGGGTGTTGCAAAATTTGCACATTCTATAAAGAGGATGATTTCTGATATTATCTTAAGAAATTTTCCACTTGGCATTTTTTTATTTGAAGCATTTAGTTAAACAGAAATACTCCAATAGTTGAAATGAGATATAATGGTGCCATCTCACTTCAACTATTGGAGAATCTCTGTCCAACTACATGCACATTTATCATGGAATATTTTTAAAAAGAAGCTTCAAATAAAACAATTTCAAGAGGAAAAAATTTTTCATGTCAGGAATCATGACTATTAAGGAATGTTCTAATTTTGCAACACCTTGTATATTTTCATTACTTATATTATTAATATTAGCTTTTTCTTTCAATAATCCTCATTATCAGATGATAAAAAGAATAACAATTAAATGATTAAATAGAATGTAAGAATGATGTATTGCTTAAATATTAAGAATCGCTGGCGATGTGAGTTCAATTACTGTTTATTAGATAATAGTGGTTCTTAATTCCTTGATTATATAAAAACATAAGACAACATAATCTTTTATGTATTAGTATTAAAATCTTTTATGTATTAAAAAAAATAAACTGCATTTAATTAAAATAAGCTTTATTTATAAAAATTTATAATTTTTGTTTGGTTTTTATTTTGTTTTTTTTGTACAATTTTTTCTTTTTTTTCATTTTTGAGTTTGGAATGTAAACTATTTTCTTCTTTCTTATCTTTTTCCTTATTCTGAAAAAATAAATATTAAATATGTTATTAAATACACACAATTGCAATAGACATGGGGTGTAGTAATTACATATATAATAAATTGAAGTAATTATAGAGTAGGTTATATTTAAACAATCTTTTATTTACAACTTTTCTATTCGAAGCTTCATTTTCAAAATATTCAAAGATAAAGATACTGTTAGTTAACCAGAGAGTCAGATAAATAAAACAGAACAGAGTAACGTTATTTCAACTCAACCACCTTACTGTCTATCTCACTAATGCTAGTTGTATTGTTCAATATCTTTATAATTATACTTCAAATTGAAAAATAATAAATGAAAAATAATCCTAGAATCACCTTCATTAATCTCTTAAATTTATAGAATAGGTTATTGTTACACCCTATATGTTCAATTTAAGTATATTCTTTATATTTGACATGTATTTATTATATGATAATTAAATTTAAATGAAATGAAAATTACCTCTTTTAAAGTATTAATTACTTTACTTTGGCCTCGATCAACGTTAATATTTTATTTTTCATTTATTGATGAAAAATACTTTTGTTTTCTTTTTTCATTTAACTTTTGCCTAGATCTTTTCTGTGCTCCTTTACCACGTTTTCTTTTAGAATCTACAAATAAAAATTGTTTACTTATGTTAATCAGATCAATTCTGAATTGTTCACTAATCATAAAATTAATCCAAATATAAACTTACTTTTCTTTATTACAGATTTATCCTGTTGATTTTTATTATCGGATTTTGCTTTATTTTTTCCCATCTTCACAATACACAAATAAAATAATTTTAATAATTAATAATATATTATCGTTTCTTATGAAATCATTGTCAATTTATTAAAAGAAATGATAGAAATACTTACTGCGATTGTTGCTTTGTTTTTCGAAATTTGCTGGCACATCCTCTGTCGCCGACGTTCTATGTCGAAATGGCACAAGTGTATATAATGGTAGTATAAAAGTGACGTCATACGGGAGATACCACTTTTCATGATAACCACTGTCTTTCTGAATATATTCTCAATCAGTGTGTTAAATGCTGAAGAAAAGTATTGAACACCATAGGAATCCCTTCAGTACTTTTCAGAATATGAGTTATTGCGCGTTTGCTGAATGCGCGTGACGTCATACGGGAGATGCCACTTTTCCTGATAACCACTGTCTTTCTGAATATATTCTCAATCAGTGTGTTAAATGCTGAAGAAAAGTGTTGAGCACCATAGAAATCCCTTCAGTACTTTTCAAGATATTAACTATTGCGTCTTTTGTGTAAATGCACATTGCGTAATATGGTGGTACAAACGAGCCCTTAAGGGTACAAACGATCGGACCTCGATATTCCTTGGGTACAAACGATAGGGAAACAGCACCCGCGATTTTTTTCAAAAATCTGAAAAATTGAAGAAGTTACCCCTTGCGCGTATTTTCAAAGGGCGGTACAAACGAGCCCTTAAGGGTACAAACGATCGGACCTCGATATTCCTTGGGTACAAACGATAGGGAAACAGCACCCGCGATTTTTTTCAAAAATCTGAAAAATTGAAGAAGTTACCCCTTGCGCGTATTTTCAAAGGGCGGTACAAACGAGCACTTTTGGGTACAAACGATCGGACCTCGATATTCCTTGGGTACAAACGATAGGGAAACAGCACCCGCGATTTTTTTTCAAAAATCTGAAAAATTGAAGAAGTTACCCCTTGCGCGTATATTCAAAGGGCGGTACAAACGAGCCCTTAAGGGTACAAACGAAATGAATAGCGGTACAAACGGGTACAAACGATTCTCTTTCGAATGACATTGGTCACATTAAAAAATATTAAAGTGGGGTGCTGACTATTTTTTAACCCCTTGTAATTTTTGACCCTTTGGGGTACAAACGAAATAAATGGTGGTACAAACGGGTACATACGATGCAAATTTAGATGATCTAAAAAAAAAATTTTTTTTCAAAAGTCGGGTTCCAAGTTCAGTTAGGTCATTTCCGCGAGAGAGCCACCTTACTTCTGTATAATAAAGTAGGTCCGTATATTCAGCTTCACCGTCCTGACATAATTCACGAAATAGCCGCGTGTTTAGTGCATGTCCCTTGATAAAATTTACAATCTTGATGACATCATGCATGACGGCTTCCAGTGTAGGTTCTAAATATTTGACCATAAGGGCCTGGCGATGGATCATACAGTGAGTAACTTCAATATTTGGGTTATTTTTTTTTACGAAAGCCGAAAAACCATTAATATGACCCAGCATAGCTGGAGCTCCATCCAAAGATACAGAAATACAGTTTTCCCATTTTAAACTTTGCACATTGAAGTATTCATTTACTTTATTGTAGACATCAATTCCACGAGATCTCAACTCGAGAGGAGAACAAAACAGCAATTCCTCTTCAAAATTAGCTGCACCTTTGTAGCGAACATATACCATTAGCTGTGAATTGCTACTAAAATCAGTTGTCTCATCAAGCTGAATAGCAAAATATTTAGCCTGTTTTAATGCGAAAATAACTTGTTCCTTCACATTTTCTGCTAATATAGAAATTCGTTCTTTCACAATTCTCGCAGACAAGGGCACTGAATTCAGTTTCTTCGCTTCTTTTTGACCACACATAATCTCTGCCATTTTTACAGCAGCTGGTTTAATCAAATCTTCACGAATAGTGTATGGTTTCTTATTTCGAACAATCAACCAGGCTACTTCAAAGCTAGCCCTTGATGTACCAAACAAGTTGCTATTCAATCTTTGTCTTTTAACAGATATTTCTAAATTTGCAAAGTATTCTCGCGGTTTGGAAGACAGGTGTGAATGCAAATTATCTAAATGTTCCTTCAATTGACTTTTTTTGAAAGATTCTGAAGTCAGTACCTTCATACATACAACACACTGTGGTTTCATTGTACCATTGTCTTCTATTTGTGTAAAACCGAAATTAAGGAATTCGTCTTGGTATGTTCTTTTTCTATTTGCTGCCATCTGAAGGGAGACAGAAAATTCAGTCTTGTCAGCAACTAACTAATAAAAACTCGCTCTCTAACTCGTCAATGTATTTGTATCTTGACGGCATAGCACGGACTGAGCAGGTAGCCGGGGCTGTGCTTTACTGCGCAAAGATATAACTCGAGAACACTCTAGTGGTGGGGAGTGAGATGGCGTGGCCTGCATATGTCGCTAAATTGTTTAAGTTGAAAAAAATACTAACAGGTTTATAAAACAGCAAATTAAAAATATATACTTTTTACTCACAAAAGTTTCATTTTTACCCCCAAAAATTTCATTTTTACCCCATTTGGGGTAATTTACCCCAGTTCCCCGACCGCTGATCTACAACGACAGGATATAGATGGCGCTAGTATTCTTAACAAATGATGCCGGTAATGCTTATCTATTTCCTGTTAAAGTATTTTTAAATATTTTGACAAGTGTGGATACATTTCATAAAGTGAAATATTTATTTGCAAGCATGGTAAGAGCGTGTTGCATTTTTGGGTGTCCTTCCCCTGCATCTGCACCAAGTCATAAATTTCCAAACGATGAAAATCGTTTAAAAATTTGGATAAATAAAATTAAATATTTTAAAACTAATCCATCGAGTGATGATGAATTTAAAAAAATGAGAGTATGTCACTTGCATTTTGTTGAGGATGACTATAAAATGGGTGGTTATTCCCTCAGGATTTTAAAATATAATGTGGTACCATCAAATTATTTACCAGAAGAAAACTTTGTAAATAGTTTTAAACATTTGCTTGAAAGCAAAAATTTGCCAAAAGTAACTAATTTCTATTTTTATCAAGTAATATCTCATTTACGCATCAATAAAATATTGAATAAGCTATATTTTAAATAAAAATTTCAGGAAGATGCAATAGAAACTGATGAAGTTTTGCCAAATAATGAAAAATCGTATTCTAGTAAAGATTTGCCGAAAGTAACTAATTTACTTATATCAAGTATTATCATTGACACATCAATAATACATTGAATAAATTATATTTTAAATAAAAGTTTCAGGAAGATGCAGGAGGAATTCACGAAGTTTTGTTAAATAATGAAAAACCGTGTTCCAGTAAAAATATTCAAGAAGCACCCAAGACTACTGTTCGTGGTAGGGAAAGTTTTGTATTTTTAGGGTCTAACAATGACATAATCCGTGAATTTGCAATATTAATGATCATAAGGCGAATTTTAATTTACCATTTTTCTAATTGAAGTTAATTTTTAAATGATATTTAGTAATAAAAATATCATTAGTTAAACAAAGACTTATAGTTCAGGAGAATATTGTATTATCTTCTTTTAACTAATTGTATCTTTATTATTGTATATCTTAAAAACTAAGCTTTAAATCAAAATGTGGTAAATAAAAAATCGCCTTAGATTCACTCAGGTCTTAGAAGACCAGGATGCAAGAGTCTAGGCCCTTTTTATAAATATTAAGGGCACAGAGCTTACGCCATGTTTCCCTAATATTTTTAAATTCACAGAAGGGTTTAAATTTAGAAAAAAAGATAACACGCTCAAGTTTTTAATTTCAGTTTATTTATAGTATAATTACATCAAATACAGCCACATTAGTTTTTTTCCTCCATTCATGGAGGTTTTTTTTAAACCTGCATATCTTGCCTTTCTTTTTATTAATAAATTGAATATTCTTTTAATTTATCATCTTATAGTATTTATGTTACCTGACTATTTTTCTTTCTTATATCCAACCCCTTTACCTCTTGTAGAGTTAAAACGAATGAGAACAAACCCAAAGAAAAGACTTAGAATATTACACAATTGCACAAAAGAAAATTTTACAGTAAGAGAAAAACAATTATATCATATAGCAAAAAATATACGGCTAAAGCAACTGAAAATGGGAAAAAACTAAATAATTATAAATTAAAATTGAAAGAAGCAGAAAAGTATATGTTAGCTCATGGTTCATTTGACAAATAAAATTAATAATAATATATTTGAAATAAAGTGATTAGAGACTTGAATTATATAATTTCTATATTTGTAATATTGAAGGATAAAAACTTCCGAACTAAGGGAAGAAAACCTTCGTAATTGTTCAAATGATATTTAATGCAATGGCAAAACTGAGCCGCAAAACCAACACTAAAAATTTGAAGGGAGAAAAAACCACGAACATGGTGGAAAACCCTTTTACAACCAACTGTTATTTACTTAACGATTAAATATTCGAAGTAAACTAAATATAATTGTATTATACTAAAATTTTAGGTTCCTGACAATCGTGATTCCCGGATGACTGAACACCAAGCTCACAAATTTCTCTTCTTTTCTAATTTTCTCACTTTGTTGAAAATACGACTTTTCTCTTTCCTAGCTTGAATTCAACTGCTCATTCAATTCTTTTTTTTTTACATCCTCCTTCTCCTACTCTTTTTCTTTTATTTATTTTTTATATAATCGTTCTTCTGCGCAATCTCGATTATTATGAAGAATTATATAATAACTTCATGATTGTTATTATTTATTTATTTAAAAATAATGTCAATCCTGAACATACCGCCCGCCTTCGTTGAACAAACGAATTAATTTTCAATAGATCCGCCCGCCGTAACGGAATCAATTTTTTCCATATTGGAAATAGGTAAGGGACTTAGACGAACAATAGGTCTTTTTAGCTCATTAGAAGCTGTTCGAACTGTAACTACTCTAATCAAATTGTCTGGTCCCGGATGTACTTCTGTTATACGTCCTAGTGGCCACTTTGAAGGAGGGTATCGATCATCATGAACGATTACTAATTGGCCAATTTTAAAATTTTCGGAGTCTCCTCTCCATTTATTTCTTTCTTGAAGATGGTGAAGGTATTCCTTCTTCCATCGTTTCCAGAAATTTTGACGAATACGAGTCAAAAGTTGAAATCGAGTCAATCGATTTTCAGGTACAATTGGTGATGGTCCTTCCGGTATTAAATCTGCCTCTTCTCCAATTAAGAAATGTGCTGGAGTCAATGCATGAAGATCATCCATATCTCCAGTTAAAGGGCATAATGGTCTTGAGTTCAGACATGACTCAATCTCAGCAAGTACGGTTGAAAATTCTTCGTAGGTGAGATGACGATCACCCATTGTTCGCAGCAAATGATGTTTAGTGGATTTGACTCCGGCTTCCCATAATCCTCCAAAATGGGGTGAATGAAGAGGTATAAATGACCATTCAATCTGTCGACTTGCCAAATGTGTAGCAATTTCCGCATAAAATGTTGATGATTCCTTAAACATTTCTCGAAGTACTCGGTCAGCACCATGGAAGTTTGTCCCATTGTCACTGTATATTTTCTTACAACGACCTCGACGACTTATAAATCTACGTAATGCTGCCAAAGATTTGTCCGTTGACAAATCGCTAACAGCCTCAAGATGAACAGCTTTTGTTGATAAGCACACAAATAATGCGATATAACCTTTGGTCAAACGTTGCCCACGATTTGATGAAGCTTTCATATTAAATGGTCCAGTATAATCTAGACCGACGAAACTAAATGGTCGCGAGGGAGTTACTCTAACAGCTGGTAAAACACCCATTAATTGTGTGCTTGAACAAGGTCGTGCTTTAAAACAACGATTACAATTACGAACATAATTTTTTACAATTCCAATAGCTCCTAAAATCCATACTTGTTGTAAAAGATAACCCAATGTTAAAGTTGGACCACCATGCAAAGCCAGAAGATGTGCTTGTTCCACAAAACGTAAACTTAGAGGAGATCGTTTAGCCAAAATAGGTGGGTGTTTTGCCGGAAATGATAATGCTGAATGAGTGAGTCTACCTCCAACTCGGATGATTCCCTGCTCATCTAAAAATGGACGCAGTTTACTTATGGAACTTTTCCTATTTAAATGACGTTTATTTTTTAAACAATGTAGTTCATCTTTAAAATCTGTTCCTTGAGCCTTTTTGATAATTCCAATATATGCTTGTTTCAATTCTTTGCTTGAAAGAAATCCAGTAATTGGTGGTAGACCATCTCGTTTTCGTTTACATAGTTCTATAAATCTATAACAATAACCAACCACTCTTAATAGGACTGATAATTTAGAAAATTTTTCTAATAAATCAGGTTCTTTTGGTTTGGATATTGACATGAAAATCTTAACTGGCTCATTTGCTGATTTTGACATGACGGGCTGTTGAGGCCATTGATCCTCAGAAAATATCAACCAATTAGGTCCTTTCCACCATAAGTTTGATAATTTCAAATTAATAGGGTCAACACCCCTAGTTGCTAGATCTGCAGGATTATCTCGCGTGGATACGTACTTCCAAATAGCCCCTGGTAATTCATTCTGAATATAAGATACTCTGTTTGCCACAAAAACCTTCCAATTTGATGGATGTTTGCGTATCCAAGCTAAGACATCTCTACTATCAGACCAAGCAGTAACAGGCAAATCTTTGAATAACTCCGATCTTTTTAAATGTTTAATTAATTTAATCATAAGAACTGCTGCACACAATTCTAGATTCGGTATTGTTATAACTTTGACAGGGGTTACTTTTGATTTTGCCGTTAATATCGAGGTCCAACAGACACCATTCTCATTTACAGCTCTCAAGTATATGACTGCTGCATAAGCTCGCATGGATGCATCTGCAAATCCATGAAGTTCACACCTTGCAGATTCTATTGGTCCCAACCAACGTGGCAATTGGATTTTATTAACTTGCGAAAGACTATCGCAATAAAGAATCCAGCGTTGCTGGATCTCAGTAGAAAGAGGAGTATCCCATTCAACCTTCTGGATCCACAAATCTTGAAGCAAAATCTTTGCTCGAATTACAATAGGAGATATCCAACCAATTGGATCAAATAAACGGGCCAAACTTGACAAAACAACTCTTTTAGTTAAAGTAGATTCAGAGGTTGAAATATTTGAATAATTGAATCCAAATAAATCCTCGACAGGTTGCCACAATACGCCTAGTGTCTTAACGATATCATCTGTTGGAATTACCTTTACTGATTCTGATTGAAACATATCAATAGAATTTGTTAACAATATCGGAGAGTTCGAAGCCCATTTATCCAAATCAGCCCCCGTACTTGCAAGAATATCAATTAATTGTTTTTTAACAAGTCGAGTTTGATCAAGAGTATTTGCACCTGATAAAATGTCATCGACATATGTTTGATTTAAAATACAATGTGCACCTAAAGGATAGGTGTTTTCTTCATCTTTAGCTAATTGTTGCAAAACACGGATTGCTAAATAAGGTGCCGAAACAGTTCCGTAAGTCACAGTTCTCAAACGATACTCCCTTGGTGGTATCTCTGGTTCATGTGACCATAAAATTCGTTGAAGATCTATATCTTCTTTATTCACTAAAATCTGTCGAAACATTTTGACTATATCCGCTGTGAAGGCAAACTTATATTGACGCCAATTAGTCAAAATAAGTGTTAAATCACTTTGAAGAGACGGCCCAGGAAGAAGATATCGATTAAGACTATGCTGATCTGCAGTTCTGCGAGAAGCATCGAAGACAACTCTAACCTTTCGCTTTTTTAAATTCTGATGAACCACTGCATGATGTGGTAGATAACATACCCTACTCCTAGAAAGATCCTGTTCCGGTACTAACTCCATGTGCCCTAACCGTTCATAATCAAACATAAATTGATAATACTCCTTTGCCAAAGCAGAGTCTTTATTTAACTTTCGCAACAATGAATTATATGATTGAAGTGCCATATTTCTAGATTGATATTTAAAAACAGGTATTTCTGATCGAAGTGGAAGCCTGACGACATACCGACCATTTGAATCTCGAAAATGTGATTTGACGAAAAATAGCTCACATTGTTCTTCTTCTTCAGATAAAAAACTTGATAACATTGGGACCTCTTCAATTGTCCAAAACTGTTTTATCAAATCATAAAGATCATCAACAGTTGAGCAATGATGAGAAATTCTTGGAAAACCTTTCTTTCTTGTACAATGATTTATTCGTTTGACGGCAATGGCTCCAGAAATCATCCAACCAAAAGCAGTGCTCTGAGCAATTAAATTACAACCCGGAATTTGGATAAGACCTTGTCTTATAATGATTGCATAGACCTCAACACCTAAGATCAAATCCACTTTTCCCGGAATATGAAAAATTGGATCGGCTCGTTCATTAAAACTAGGTAATTCCAAATTTTTTATATTTAATCTCTGTGAAGGCATTCCAGTAGCTGGTTTGGATAACACTAAAGCATGGAATTCTTCGTCAAAAGAACCTCCCTGTAACGATGTCACACGAATCGTAACAATCGAGTGTGCTATAATCGAACTCGATCCACCGACTCCTAAAATAGGAATGTGAACTCTTTGACGAATCAGATTTGATGCCTGAACTAAAGATTCGGAAATAAAATTAACTTCAGAACCTTGATCTATAAGAGCTCTTGCTCTTGTTAATGGTCCACCAGAACCTGAAATCAACATTTGTGCTGTTGGTAATACTGGTAATTTAGGAAGAAATGAAGAAACTTGGATTTCTGCTGATGAAGTCGTCTCTAGTCATTGTGATGCAGATGTATCTAATGATTTTGATGTCTGAACGGAGGACGTTTTGGAATCGACTGATCCAGGTGCTGAATCAAAATGTAATAGCGTATGATGCAAACCTTGACATTTACGACACATACGTTTAGACATACAATTTCTAGCTTGATGACGACCTAAACAGTTAAAACACAAACTCAAACGTCTAATTTCACTATGCCTCTCTTCACCTTTTAACATCCTAAATTTATCACATTTTCCGATATAATGTTCACCCGAACAAAGAGGACATCTAAAAGGAGTAGCACTCGACCCTAATATATTTTTCTGATTCGAAATTTTATTAAAACTTCTTAAATTATGAGTTTTTACTGGACCTTTAAAATTATTAAATGGACCGTGTTTACTGAAAGAAATTTGTCTATTATTATTTTCCAATTCAACTGTTGATAATGCCTCGACGACTCCTTGAAGAAATTCGTTCATTTCTTTAAATGTAGGTGGACGTTTTCGTAATTCAAGCGAGGTCGATGTAGAATCTTCCCCCTTTTGTCTGTTCGTATTTAAATATAATTCCCATGCCTTACGAGTGGAAGGGTCTATACGATCTGTCAAAATAGCTACAAGCAAATCATCCCATGAGTCAACCGGTCTGCCTAAATTTCTTAACATTCTAACGTTATGATTAATCTCGTCTAATAAAATTCGTAATCCTGATGCTGATTCTTTTTTAAGTAATTGAGTCTTGGTTAAAGCAGAAGTTAAATTATAAACCTGCTTCCTAAGATTAGAAAACCGATCCTTTAAAGAATTCCATGTTGATAAATAATTAGCTTCCGTTACAGTTACATCTTTAACAAACTCAGCAGCTGAACCACGAAGACAACTAAGTAGAAATTGTAATTTTGATACGTTAGATAATTGCTGTTTGGAATGTATAAGAGAGATAAATCTATTTTCGAATGTATCCCAATCCTCGTATTTGCCATAAAAATATGGTAAGTCTAATTTGGGTAAATGAACATCAGTGATAGAAACCTGACTTGAGATGCTGTCAGAACTAACTCGTTGCGAAGTGGACGTTGAAGGCATCTGATCAGGTAATTCCAACAGTACGCGTTCAAGCTCATCGTGACACTCATCACGACTATCCTCAGTTGTTGCGAAAAAAGAGTCGGTAATATAATTATCATCTCCAAAATCTTCCCGAACGATAATCTCCTCGTGTATCCTACAAAATTCATTCCAATAAATTTGCAATTTTGACAACCTGTCTTTAACTAATGCTCTATTT
Source organism: Sclerodermus sp. 'alternatusi' (assembly GCA_037305995.1). Lineage (NCBI taxonomy): Eukaryota > Metazoa > Arthropoda > Insecta > Hymenoptera > Bethylidae > Sclerodermus > Sclerodermus sp. 'alternatusi'. The sequence continues at coordinate 352,361 of CM074553.1, forward strand.
ATCCGATTTCCAGGCAACGATTTAAAAGTCGGAAGAATGCGTGCAATGTGATTTGCTCTCTCGCGTTGCTGAGCAATGAGTCTTTTTGTTGATATGGGTGCCATGGCAATAACAATCAAAATTCTTGTAATCAATTTTTTAGGGAAAAAGAACAGCGAACAAAGGCTGACTTCACTTGACTTTATCACTTAACTTATATCTTATTAAACAATTGCCTTATTTAATTATGATTATCAAGTAAACTGATAAATAATTATAATATCAATTTGTTCATATTAAATATTATACACAAACAGATATCAGATTTAGTGATAATTTATATAATTCAATTTTATCACATAATCAACCTTTTTTCAAATATCCGGCTCGAAGGACCAAATGTTAGCTCATGGTTCATTTGACAAATAAAATTAATAATAATATATTTGAAATAAAGTGATTAGAGACTTGAATTATATAATTTCTATATTTGTAATATTGAAGGATAAAAACTTCCGAACTAAGGGAAGAAAACCTTCGTAATTGTTCAAATGATATTTAATGCAATGGCAAAACTGAGCCGCAAAACCAACACTAAAAATTTGAAGGGAGAAAAAACCACGAACATGGTGGAAAACCCTTTTACAACCAACTGTTATTTACTTAACGATTAAATATTCGAAGTAAACTAAATATAATTGTATTATACTAAAATTTTAGGTTCCTGACAATCGTGATTCCCGGATGACTGAACACCAAGCTCACAAATTTCTCTTCTTTTCTAATTTTCTCACTTTGTTGAAAATACGACTTTTCTCTTTCCTAGCTTGAATTCAACTGCTCATTCAATTCTTTTTTTTTTACATCCTCCTTCTCCTACTCTTTTTCTTTTATTTATTTTTTATATAATCGTTCTTCTGCGCAATCTCGATTATTATGAAGAATTATATAATAACTTCATGATTGTTATTATTTATTTATTTAAAAATAATGTCAATCCTGAACAGTATAGCTTAGGAAAGAATATGCATTTCATAATGAATTATCTTACATCTCAACAGAAAATGTTTTTAGAAATGCAACTTAAAAATTCAAATATTCCACCAAAAGTAAAAAATTAACTTAATGAAAAGTTTAAGGAAATTTCAATATTATATTATACAGAATATGACAATGATCTTTAAATTTAAATAATAGGTAGGGTGATTCTAAAAAAACTTTTCATAATATTGATCACTTTCTCATATAAAGCTTATTTTTAAAATTATTTAATGAATTACCCTACTTACAATCTTAAATTTAAAGATATAAAATTTTTATATTCTGCATATATGATATTTAGAAAAATAATATATATTTTATTGTTTCTTATATTTTTTATTAAAGGGTAGAAGATTTACTTTACTACAAAAAATATTTTCCCTTTCCTTATACAAGCAATCTGGAAAAAGCTATAGATTTTTAAGAGAAGTATTTTATTTAATAAGTCCTAGGTGTTTGAGAAAATTATTACAAAATATTTATTTGAAAACCGGATGTAATAAATTTATTATAAATAATTTAAAAAAGCAAGTGGAAAAAATGCCTTTTAAAGATAAAATATTAGGTTGGTGCGAATGAAATGTCGGATTCTTAAGTGAATATATTAAACTGCATATCTTTTTCCAAAAGCTATTTATTTAATCAAAATATGCTCCATTTACTTCAATACACTTTTCCCAACGAGATTTTAATGCATAGATGCCTGTCTTGAAGAAATTCTGATCTTTAGAATCAATGAACTCTGATATGGCACTTTTCAGACTGTTTAAAGGAATTCAAATGGATTTGGTTTACGAGACGTAAGAGGGCGCTGGAAATGGGTTCTTGAACACATTTTCCTTTCTTGGTTTTTCTTCTCCCTCTTGCGTAGCGTTGGGGTACTAATTTTATACGTCTTTGTCCTTGTTGTTTTGATTAGTGTGGTTAGTTGTTGCACGTACCAGTGAACAGATTTTTATTCTTTTGCAGTTTTGTACGCCACAGTACACAAAGTTAAGTGTCCGTTACAGGACGATCAAAGTGTGGAGTTCAATTCAGAACTCAATTTCTATCGATATTCATTTATAGAGTCCGTTTCAGGACAACTTACAAAGAGTTCATCGCATCACCGATCTGGATGGATCCAGTCTAACCTGTCTACGGAATACGTATAATTTATATTGTTAATTATATAATAAAGTTCAGTTTATTGTACTCCTTTTCTCCTTTCCCTGATCCGGCGTTATTTGATTAGTTTATTTCGTTACGATTGCGTCGTGTTTTAAACACGGACTGTCTTCATTTTCGAACTTTTTGGCCCGTAAAAACAGTTCTAAATGTTTAAATAAATGAAAGTCGGTTGGCGAAAGATCCGGTGAATAAGGTGGGTGCTGCAAAATTTCATATTTTAATTCATTTAATTTCGCAATTGTTTTGTACGATGTATGCGGCCGAGCGTTGTCGTGGAGAAGTATTGGGCCATGCCGATTAACAAATGATGGGCGTATAATTTTCAATTTTTCATGCATTTCTTCAATGTACTGGCAATACTTTTCGACTGTAATTGTCATTCCAGTTTGAAGGAATGAGTAGTGTATTACTCCAGTCACATTCCACCAAACTGTGATTAAAACTTTCCGTGGATGAAGTGATGGCCGTGGAGTATGAGCACAAGTTCATCCCTATCAAGCCACCGAGCATACCTTTTCCTATTGTCGTATAGGACTCATTTTTCATCACAAGTAATGATCCGATCGAAAAATGGATCTCGATTAAATCGGGTTAGCAATTATGAGCATACGTTCAAGCGATCCAGCTTATTTCGCTCGGTTAGCTCGTGCGGTACCCACTTATCCATTTTTTTCACCTTGCCAATTTCAGAAAGATGTCGCAATATTCTTGTATGGTCAACTTCCATTCTGGTAGCAAGTTCCCTTGAAGAAACAGTTGGATTCGTTTCCACCAATGCTTTCAGAGCATCATTTTTCACAGACGTTTCGGGTCTTCCACGCGGTTCATTTTGCAGGGAAAAATCACCAGACCGAAATTTTTCAAACCAACGCTGCACTTTTCGATCGTTCACAGTATTCTCCCCAAACGCCTGGTTTGTATTGCGTGAAGCTTTTGCAGCATTATTACCAAGTTTATACTCATATAAGAAAATTACACGAATATCGGTTGAATTCATATCGGTGCAAAATTCAAAACAAATAACAAAAGGGAACACTTTAGAGAAAATCTTCTTTGCTAAATTGTAACTCTGGCAATGAATAGTACGACTATAAACCAGGTAATGTCAAAAAAAAAAGCATAATAAAAACAGGGAGATAAATGTTCACATTTAAAGTAAATCCGACATTTAATACGCACCAACCTAATATGTTCTCTAATCTGGGATGAAATGGCAATAAAGCCTCATATAGACTATAATGAAAGATTAGATTTCATAGTTGGATTTTCAGACTATGGAATGTTAAGAATTGCAAAATATGCAGATCATGCTCTAGTTTTTATGATTAGAGGAATTAATTCTGGCTGGAAATATCCGGTTTCATATTATTTTTCTGATGGTCCAATGAATTCTAGTTACCTGAAACAATGTATAGAAAAAGTAACAAATATTTTAGTTAAATGTGGCTTAACTATAGTAGCATACATTTGTGATCAAGCAAAAACTAATGTTGCAACAATAAATAAGTTACAATTAGAAACATCAAATAAAATTTCAGGAGAAATTAAATACAGTAAATAATTAAATGCATAGTTTAGTTATTTGATAATAATTATACTTTATTAATTGATAAACTTATTCATGTTCAATTTTTACAGACAATACTATAAATATTTTTGAACAGCAAATTGTACCATTATATGATTCTCCTCATTTAATTAAAGGCATTAGAAATAATCTATTGAAAAAAGATTTAGAATTTAATTTTAAAAATAAATTAATAGAAGAAAGATCTTTTGCATCCTGGAGAATTATAAAATTAGCATATGAGATGGACATTGAATCTCAATCATTATATCGTCTAATGCCAAAAATAACCAAAGAACATGTGTATGAAGAACATATAAAAAAGATGCGAGTCAAAAATGCTACACAAATATTTAGCAGAACAGTAGCAGGATATATAGATAACTTTTCCAAATTTGATGGTAAGAGCTTATACAGGGTGTAACAATGACATATTCCATAAATTTAAGGGGTTGTAGAAGTAGTGATTCTAAGATGATTTTTCATTTACCACATTTTGATCTGAAGCTTAGTTTTTGAGATATTTCATGATAAAGGTGCTATTAATTAGACAGAAACAGTCAATTGGTTGAAGTGAGATAACACCATTCTGTCTCACTTCAACTATCTATTTATCTCTGTCTAACTAATGGTACCTATATCATTGAATATCTTGAAATTTAAGCCTCGGATTAAAAAGTGGTAAATGAAAAATTGTTTTGGAATCACCCCCTCTACAACCCTTTAAATTTATGGAATATGTAATTGTTACACCCTGTATAAATCCTGCAATGAAAACATCAAGATGTAAAAAACTAAGCCAAATAGTAAAAATATTTTTAAATACTTACAAAAACACCTTGTTTTAATTTAACTGACTTGAGATGGAATACTACTTGTACCAACAAAGTATTCTAATATATGAAAACTTTTTAGTATTTTCAATTGTTACGCATTTTTCTGTTCGTGTAGTACCTTAACTACTTTGGCTACCATACAACCCACAAAGGTGGAACACGAGAGTGGTACTAGCTTAATATTGTCTCATATAGAAAGTATTTGCAGTCAATTATATAATGAACCCAAGTCTAGACTATGGCGTTATAACTTTACTATTTGGCGCCAAATTTGATAGAGTCTTTTAATAACTTTTTATACATTAATTGTATTGTGTGTTAATAATAATTACTTTTACAGGATCCTTTAATACTTCTAAAGGAAAATTAAGTATGCCTAAAAATGAAAGTCATAATACAGCCAAAATAATATATTTTTTCGACCAAAACTTTTTGATTTGGCGAACAACTATCATTTAAAAAATTCAGTACCGCTACGAATGGTAATATTGTGAAGTATAGAATCTTAAAAATTCAATAAAAGAAAGTTCGTACTACAATGCAATAATTTCCCAATGAGTAGGAATTTACTGATTGCCGAAAGACGGAAGAGATTCCTAAAGTTCATTTGACTTTATTCCCCAATTGCACAGGTCAATCACCACATGTGCCACGAAAATTCATTACTATCAGAAACTTATTTCTTAATACTTCCTGAACATCGGTAATTGGGAACATACAGGAAGGAAATTGCATTTTTAATCGCTCATGGCAACCAGAAAATAGGGCATTAACGTCACGCATTTCACCATCTAGAATGCAAGCTCAGCGGACCTTCATGGTTCGAGATCTTTGCTTAAAAGAGGGAGTATCAAAAATTTATATTCAGTATTTACTTGACTTGAGAGATTAATAATTAACGTATTGAATTGTTCCGTGATTTATTACGGCATCAATAACGTCAATTCTCAGATTCGACTTGCACTTGTCTCTAAAACGATTATTCCTCTTCTAGTAGGAAATCTTCTAGATCCGAAATACTAGATTATCGTCAGCCGGTTATTAGTGCATAACGACGTGAGAACGGATAATACTAGATTTCGGGAATCCTAGTGATACTCCTCTTTTACATAGATTCGTTCAAATTTTAACATCTTTGTGAAGAGTCATTCTTGTGTATTAGTGAGTGCGTAGCCGGTATTCAGCAGAAATACTACACCTCCACAAATGACTTCGCTACCGTCCTGGTTGCCACATCTAAAGGTTATCTTTTAATTATTATTTATCGATAGATTCTGTATTAAATTCAGAATTTACACATCCCTCTCCTTGAAAAATAACTACTTGAGGAATTGTTCAAATAAAGATAAACTTTAATTATATATATCGGATATTTCCGGTTACTCAAAAGAATTGTTATAATTATTTATCAGGATTGTAATTGTTTCAAAGTTGTAATAAGCTATTATAAATAATTCTTAATTTATTCTTGCTCATTTTACCTAAAAATCAGATAAGGTACGCTAAGCGTTTTGACCAAAGGAAAAGCCCACCTCAGCAGTAATTCTAGCCGCTCGGAATTATTGTTGAAATTGAACGCGTCTTTAACTCCCAAGTTTCGACCTCTATTCAAAATTGACCTAATTCCCTAATATTATTCTAAAGATTCGTTGAGAACATTTATGACATCTATTCTCCGATATCTCCATTCCTATTGACAAGGATCATATTTAAGGATTATAGATTTAATAAAATAAACAACCGTACACGCTCCGCAGTACGTAACAATATCAAAAAATAGTTCCCATCATCAATTTTGGACAAACGCTATAGAAAATTTAAAATCCATAAGTTTTGTTGATCCATTAACAAAGCGTCCAATTAATAATTCGCCTGTAATCAAAAATTGGATTAAAACCATTGAAGGTTTTCAAATTTTATGGAAAATTTTAAATAATTTAGGATTTAAACATTTTAAAGGAAGATATTTTAACCAAGACCCTTTGGAAAATTTTTTCGGTTTGATGCGGAGTCTAAATTTTCGTTACAATAATCCTATTTGTATTCACTTTGAAAGTTCCTTCAAGACATTGCTTATAAATAACTTAACATCCAGAAAAATTAAAAGTGGTAATTGTCAAAATATTTGTGATGGAGATTTACTTTTCACTATCGAAAGCATTCTAGAAAAAAAACAATTAAATAACAATAACTACTCTAACACGAATATTCACTTAGATATAATCATTTCAACAGATTTAAAAAGTTTAAACTACACAACCTTTTTAAAACCGTTTATTTTTTAAAAAATTATCTGTAAAATTTTAAACACCACAGATATAGGATCATGTAATTATTGTTCTGTATTTATTAATAGCGAATCCATGCATAAATTTTTTAAAAAAATTTGTAAATTAGTTTTTCAAGCATTACCAAGAATTTGTATAAAATTAAATTTACAGTTTTTATTAAGGACTATTTTATATTCTAATTTAAATTTTACATTTATTAATTGCAGAAGTCATGAAAATATTATAATTGATATAAGCTTGTAAAATATTCAATTACTGAAATAATTCATTCATGGTGCCATTATATTAATCAATTATTAAATCGTAAACAACAACCTAAATTTAATGATCATCTCATTTATAAACGCTATGTTAAAAAGTTTAACATATTCAACAAAAAAAAATAAATAACTATAATGTTAATTAAATTGTTTTAAAATTATTTCATAAACATTAAATTTATCTATTGCTTAAATATAAATATATATACCCATAGACCTTTATAACTGGACTGCTAGCAACTAACTTCTCACTGGACGCCAACATGTGCGTCCTCAATAACTATGAACTAAAAATGTGTACAATTGTAACCAAGGCAAATGAAAGTATACCATTGGTAGAGTGAACCGTCGCTAGAGTTAACCTGATTCGGAAGTAACAATTTTATTAAATAGATATATTGATTTCTATTAGATTTTAAAATGAGTTTATATTGTTTCATTGATGGATGTAAATCTTCACAATATAAGAAAAGAAATGATAAGGAGCATGAGTCTGTTCCAATGTTTAAGTAAGTTAAAATATTGTTAACTTAAAAATATTTAGGATGTATTTAAAAATTATTGATTTTCATTGTGAAATTAAAATTATAAAAGCAAATAATAATTTATCTATTTTTTATTCATTTGTAGATTTCCATCTAATCAAAAAATTCATGATAAATGGGTTACTAATATCTTGAATATCAACAAACAAGAAAATGTTTTGAAAAGACCAAAGACCAGCAGAATATGTATAAGACATTTTACAAAAAATTGTTTACAACAAATTGGATTATCAAATGTGAAACTAAAACCAGATTCAATTCCAACAATTTTTCAAAAAAATGAAACAGAAATTGCTGATGTACCAAGTACATCAATGTCAAATGTTAAAAGTTCACATGAATTATCAGAGCTAATGGAAATAGAGGAAAGTTTAGAGGAAACAGAACATTTAATAAGTTCTAAAGAATTGATAAAAATAGAAGCTCTGGAAAAATCAAAAACTATAAGGTACCCTGGTGATATAACGCAATTAGACCTACAAAACATTTCAAGTGAAGATAAAGATAAAATTATATTACTATTAAAAAATTCATGCAATTTGAAAAGTGAAAAAGTTAAACGCTTACAACGACAAGTTCAACGTCAGCGAAGGAGAATTGAATCCATTGAAGTGCTACTAAGAGATCTACAAAAAAAATGTGACCTCGAGAAAAAGAACAGCCGCCATTTTATATGAGTATGATTTACACAAGGAAATAGAAAATGATAATGATGATAATGATTATTTTGAAAAAATAGATAATTTACCAATACACATTATATATATGCATTTAAATCATGCAGTTTTATATATGGCTGGTTTTGTAGAAAGAAAAATTTTAAGAATGTTGAAATGTAACATATGTTATGAGTTAATGAACGAATGTGAACAAGTTCATTCTGATTTCATTCAGCGTAAAAGCTTTGGTTTTCTAAGACTACCTCGCAAGGATACGTACAAAGTAGTATGTGTAGCAGAGAAAGCTTTCAATTTTTATCAATTAAGTAATAAATTATTAAAAAATAATATTTATAAAATTATTGTAAGCAACTGTTTAAGTGAGATTAATTTTTTAAAAAAGCAAAGAAATGTCAGCGCTGATCTAAGAGAGATAGTCTGATAAGGGGAGGTATCGCCTATGTTCTCGCGATACTCTCCGCCTCTCTCTATACCCCTGAAACTTCTCCGCCTTTCCCCCGATTTGGGATATATGACGTCATGTGCGAGTGAGAAGGAAGATATGCCTTCTTCTTTTTCAGCTATACTCGAAGTCAGCCATAGACTATGGTTTGTACTGCATCATTGCCGGTCAGTGTACACTGACGTCAAAATGCTTGTTGGCAGGGTGGTAGGAGAAGCGCGATGCCAATGTGTGTGTATAAAGTATAGGCCAGTGTATGGCAATACATTATATTATGCCTATAGGTTGACTGGCGGGGGCAAAGGAAAACGTGGTGGGAGGTGTTTCGATTCCTCATCCTCGTCTTACGCACGCTAAATAAGAAGGATAGCTTTATATGGGACGAAAAATCTGCGGACAAAACTCGAGTCCCTATCGGCGTCCTTGTTTGGCAGCCGCTTTAGCATACTCTCTAACTTATTAAACTTACCTTTTCTATCTAAGGAGCGCGCGCAATGCTAGGCCGCTCTTTGACGCTTCCAACTTATGTGTCGCACTCTCACCTGTCTTTTCTACTTAATGTTATAGGAATGATTTTTTTGCAGGGAAAATAAATTATTACTATTACAATTTTATAATTTATTTTTATTCAAATATTTTTAGAGGCAGAGGCAGTTCCTTGTATAATAAATATAGGGTTCTTAAAAGAACCGATTCCTTTACATACTTTTTTTACATCTTTTTCTTTTCTTTAAATCCCAAATGTTCTTCATTATTAATAAAAATAAATTTTTATAGGTTCGGTTCTTAACAGAACCACACAACTTAATAAGAAAGAAAATATGTAAAGAAATCGGTTCTTTTAAGAACCCTATATTTATTATACAAGGAACTGAGAGTGCGACACATAAGTTGGAAGTGTCAAAGAGCGGCCTAGCGTTGCACGCGCTCCTTAGATAGAAAAGGTAAGTTTAACCGTTTGAGCGCCACGTGTCTTTGCTGTTTTCCCGTCCAAAAGTGCCAAGCGGCGCTATATCGCTTGTCTTATTCCCTCTCCAAGAATGCCAAGGAGCGCTATTAAAACTATATATATATTTTTATTTATATTATTATAAATATTAATATTATTATATTAATATTTAAAACTATTAATATATATAAAATATATATATATTTTATATATATTTATATATATATAAAAACCGAGCGTGTCGCGGTTATCGGTTTCGCAGCCTAGAGCGCTGGCACTGTTCGAGAGACAAACGAGAAGCGCAAAATCGCTCCGTGGCACTCAAACGGTTAATAAGTTAGAGAGTATGCTAAAGCGGCTGCCAAACAAGGACGCCGATAGGGACTCGAGTTTTGTCCGCAGATTTTTCGTCCCATATAAAGTTATCCTTATCATTTAGCGTGCGTAAGACTAGGATGTGGAATCGAAACACCTCCCACCACGTTTCCCTTTGCCCCCGCCAGTCAACCTATAGGCATAATATAATATATTGCCATACACTGGCCTATACTTTATACACACACATTGACATCGCGCTTCTCCTACCACCTTGCCAACAAGCATTTTGACGTCACGTGCAAGAGAGAGCGAAAATTTGTCCAGCCTGGTTTATGCTATACTCGATGCCTAACAGGGACTCGTTCATTGCCGGTCAGTGTATACCAAGATAGGACAAATTTGCCGAATGTGTACTGTAAGTGTCTTTAGGAGGTCACAACGTTTCCAGAATGTACACAGCATGTATTCAGAAAGTTTGTGCTATTAGTGTGGGGATCCTACCCCTAGATATATGTTCGGTAAAGTACTGATGCCAAGTTGGACAAATTGAAGCGTCCAAAACAATGTCCGAACACACCACTGGACAAAAGACGATACGACTCGGCAACCAGCGGCAATTAAGTCGACCGCTGGCAGTTACGATAAGGTCGGATAGGAGTTCAGTACAATAAAGAGATCAACTCCAGTATTAAAACAGAACGAACTTTATTTTATCTTACCATACACCAACACGGACACCCCCACAAGTGGTGACCCCGACGTGATCTATTGCGGTAAAAAAGGTGTGTGAGTGAAGCGCGAAAAAACGCGTATTTGAAATGTTGCCACGGTCGCCGCCGAGGTCAAATTTGAACCCGACTGATATACCAACGGACCTGGCAGACGGGTCGACCAGCAATTGCGTAGCACCCGCGATGCATAATAATGCGGAACTGCACTCCGCGGAATTCCGCACTTTCCGCATGCCCACGGTGTGGAAAAATAAACCGAAGCTGTGGTTTATTCAGCTGGAATCCGAATTCGGCCTCTACAGGATACGAGCTGATGAGACCAAGTACCTAACCGTCGTTAGGCATTTGGATGAGGAGCTCCTAACCGCCCTGGCCGATATCCTGGAAGATCCTCCTGAAAAGGATAAATACGAGGCATTAAAAGCGGCCATTATCAATCGCTTCACGGACTCGCAGGAAGTCCAGGTGAAGAAACTTTTAGCAGGAGTGGAGTTGGGAGACAAGCGACCGTCAGTCCTGCTCCGCGAACTCAAGTCGCTGGCCGGTGGAAACATCTCCACGCCTGTCCTCCAGACGATATGGTTGCAGCGGTTGCCCAAGAGGGTCCAAGAGATCTTGGCAGTGGTGGACGGGGTCAGCCTCGAGAAGATGGCGGAACTAGCCGACCGCACGATCGACCGCACAGCGGAACCGACGATAGCCGTCACTGGGTTTCCGGCACCAGATCCCGCAGCAACGGGCGCCGTGGAGTCCCTGGCGAAGTCAGTTGCGGAGATTTCCAGCGTCGTTGCTCGCTTGAGCATGGACATCGACGAGATGAGGCGGTCACAGCAGCGGGGGCGCTCACATCATGATCGTGACAACTCGTGCTGTCGAGGTGGAGGCGCACGGCAGCGGTCGAGGTCGCGGCCGCGACATAAAGACGGCATCTGCTACTTCCACCGCAAATTCGGCAGCAAGGCGCGCAGATGCGATCTGCCGTGCCAGTATAAAGGTGAGCAACCGCAGCCTTCCACCTCGGGAAACTAGAGGGATGTGTTCCAGCGGCGACGGGGAACACGGCATCCTCCTCTCGACGTCGCCTGATCGTAGCGGACCGGGTCTCAGGGATCTCTTTCCTCATCGACACGGGAGCCGACGTGTCCGTCATCCCACCGCGCCAGTGCGACCTAAAAAACAGGGGTCAGTTTAACCTGTGTGCAGCGAATGGCACGCCGATAGCGACGTATGGGGAGCGTCTACTCGACCTAAACCTCGGGTTCAGGCGCGCTTGTCGTTGGCCGTTCATCGTCGCAGCCGTCAAGCGACCAATCATTGGTACTGATTTCCTGGAGTACTTCGATCTTCTTGTGGACATCCGGCGTCGCAGACTGATAGACGCACAAACTAATGTGGGAGTGATAGGTACGGTGCAGTGCGTAGACTCACCTACGGTTTTAAAAACAGTTTTTAATATTAAGTGTAGTGAGAAGTTAAGAGAATTGCTGAACAATTACCCAGGACTGACAAAGCGGGGTACAGCACCTCCCACGGTAAAGCACGCCGTCGAGCACAGCATTGTGACTACAGGTCCTCCGATATCGACACGGGCAAGACGTCTCGATTCACAGCGATTGCAAGCAGCTCGCGCTGAATTTGAGCACATGATGCAGTTAGGATTGTGTCGCCCATCCAAAAGCCCGTGGGCCAGCGCGCTCCATCTAGTGCCTAAAAAGGAAAGTGACTGGAGACCGTGCGGTGATTACCGACCGGTAAATAATGTGACAGTGCCCGACCGTTACCCGATACCGTTCCTACAGGATAGTACCGCATTCCTGGAAGGAACAAACATTTATTCGGTAATAGACTTGGTGCGTGCTTACCAGCAAATACCTGTGCGTGAGGAAGACATACCAAAGACAGCCATTATCACACCCTTCGGACTGTTCGAGTTTCCGTTCATGCCGTTTGGACTGCGAAATGCGGCGCAGACGTTCCAGAGGTTCATGGACGAGGTGGTGAGAGGGCTGGATTTCGTGTTCGTCTACTTGGACGACATCCTGGTAGCCTCTTCGTCGGAGGATGAACATCGCCGACACCTGGAAGAGTTGTTTGGCCGGTTAGAGAAGTACGGACTTTTGGTGAACCCTGAAAAATGCCGGTTTGGAGAGAACCAAGTAGATTTTCTAGGACACTCCATTAGTGCAGAAGGCATCTCGCCACTGCAAAATAAGGTTAAAGCCATTCGGGATTTCCCGTTACCTACCCGGATCAAGCAGCTCTGGAGATTCCTGGGAATGGTTAATTTTTATAACCGTTTCTTGCGGGACGCCGCAAATATCCAGGCTCCACTCCAGGACATCATCACTCACGCCAGGAAGAAAGACGAGGAAATCGAGTGGACACCGCAACGTCTAGAGGCCTTCAACAAAACGAAGGAAGCATTAGCAAATGCGACACTCCTCGTCTACCCATCGCACTCTGCTCCTATGGCTATCCAGACGGATGCGTCGGATTCAGCGATAGGAGCAGTGTTGCAACAGCAGACACACGGACAGTGGCGTCCGTTGGCTTTCTTCTCCAGGAGGCTTACCCCTACACAGGCCAAGTACAGCGCGTACGACCGCGAACTTCTGGCAATTTATAGGGCAGTCAAGCATTTCCGCTACATGGTAGAGGGACGCCAATTCCACATACTGACGGACCACAAGCCACTAATCTTCGCCTGGAAAAAGAAACCAGAACAATTGACACCACGTCAATTCCGCCACTTGGCTTACATCGGCGAATTTACCGACGACATACGCCATGTATCGGGAGCCGATAATGTAGTGGCCGATGCGCTCTCTCGTATCGACACACTTACCGTGCCAGTGGCGATATCGACGGAGAAGATAGCAGACGCGCAACGTACCGACGGTGAATTGACAGCACTGAAGAACTCTGCCCAAACAGCACTGGTGCTCAGAGAATTCAGATTGTCAGGTTCAGACTCACCACTACATTGCGACGTGTCAACCCAGGAAATCCGTGCCTATATTCCGCAGCCTCTTCGCAGGAGAGTGTTCGACATGGCACATTCACCGGCTCATCCTGGAGGAAACGCTACTCTTGAGAGTATCCGGAAGAAGTTCGTGTGGCCTGGAATGTCGAAAGACATTAAAACTTGGGTACGTACTTGTCTGGCATGTCAGAGATCTAAGGTGACTCGACATAATAAACTGGCCCCAGCAAGGATAAACGTACCAGATAATAGGTTCCAGCACATCCACATAGACATCGTAGGGCCACTACCCCAGATAAAGGGTTACAGGTACTGCGTAACCATGATGGACAGGTTCTCTCGCTGGCCAGAAGCGATTCCTGTACCTGATGTGACAGCAGACACTGTAGCGAAGGCTTTCTATGATGGATGGATATCCAGATTTGGTGCACCTGGATATATTACAACGGATCAAGGACCACAATTTGAATCTGCACTGTTCACTGCACTCACCAAACTGCTAGGAGCTACAAGGACCAGAACAACCGCATACCATCCAGAGTCCAATGGGTTGATTGAGCGATGGCACCGTTCCTTCAAAGCTGCCTTGATGTGCAACGAGAGAGTTTCCTGGATAGATGCTCTGTCCACAGTCCTTCTGGGATTGAGAGCAGCCTATAAGAAGGATTTAAATAGTTCTTGTGCAGAACTGCTGTATGGAACAACCATCAACTTACCAGGGGAATTCTTCATCAGTGACCCAGTCCCTAGCAGTGCCACAATGTTCGCAGGACAGTTTAAAAACGTCATGCGTGGAGTGAGGCCTGTGCCGGTTGCGCATCACTGCAACAACAAGCCGTTCTGGTACAAGGCACTAAGTGAATGCACTCACGTTTTCCTGAGAGTAGACTCCACCAGGACAGGACTGCAACAGCCTTACTCTGGACCGTACGAGATTATTCGGCGAGTCTCGGAGAAGGTGTACGAGGTGGATGTAGCAGGGAGAACTGTTGCTGTATCTACTGACAGGCTGAAACCTGCGTATGTGATGAATGAAGACGCGCACGTTGTGGAGCCGGCCCGAGTAGTACTACTGCAGAGTACTGCGCCGGCGCGCTATTCATTAACTAAAGCGGCGAATGCGCTGACCAAGCGGAAGGTCAGATTTAAATTGTAATGTGCTTAGTTTTAATTTTGTAAATATTGTAAATAATAGTTTTAAGCGTTGTAAGTGCGGATACCGCCTTTTATAAATAAAAGTCTCGGGGGGGAGTATTGTGGGGATCCTACCCCTAGATATATGTTCGGTAAAGTACTGATGCCAAGTTGGACAAATTGAAGCGTCCAAAACAATGTCCGAACACACCACTGGACAAAAGACGATACGACTCGGCAACCAGCGGCAATTAAGTCGACCGCTGGCAGTTACGATAAGGTCGGATAGGAGTTCAGTACAATAAAGAGATCAACTCCAGTATTAAAACAGAACGAACTTTATTTTATCTTACCATACACCAACACGGACACCCCCACATTAGAGTATATATATATATATTAGAATTATGTCAATGTGTTTATTCAAACACATTATTACTATCATATAATATGTATACACGCACACGTACAATTTTAGTTCCTCTCCGACAACTACGTCTCAGATGTCGCTCTGTGGAAAAAGTCACTTTTAATAAGAGGGGAGATTCCGACTCCTGCTTACAACACGTTGAGTATACTGAGCGGAAAATTTTCCGCTACATAAAGGCTGCATTCCGTTATTACTCAAAGTACTGTGAGTATGACGTCAGTGAAGTATACTTTGAATTGCGTTCCGTTTTACTTTTAGTTACTGTAAGTATACTGTATAAAGTGAAAACGGAACGGTCACTTGTAGTATATTAGTAAGTTTGGTACATGTGTTATTTATAAAATCTTACATTTATTATTTTCTTCATCTAAAAACTCAACATATTCCTTTTCTGCAATAGCTGCCATTTTGGTACACTGATTATTATGTACAATCTTATAAGAATTACTGATTATACTTCACCTAGCTAGCTGCAGTAATTGCAGTAAATATTAATGACGTCATAAATATTCCCTAGAGCTTTACCCGTTTACTGTAAGTATACTGTAAGCTATTTCGGAACAATAGTTGAGTATACTCACAGTACTTTGAGTAATAACGGAACGCAGCCAAAATGGCGTACGCTCAGTAAAAGTGCTAAGTGAGCGGCAACTGAGTGGTAGCGTTCAGCAGAAAATTTTACAACAATTCTGCAATTGTTGTGTCTGCCATTTATGATAAAAAAAATGATAAAAAATAATTATGTACATTTCGGTCGTGTAGAAATATGCAAGTCTACAATTTGGCTGTGTACAAATCATATACAGGGTGTCCGGAAAAAAAGGAGACATTTTTTGAGGGGTGGTTCCTGAGCCTATTCTAAGAACTTTTTTCTGTTGACATTTTTTGATTTAAAGCTTTATTTCTGAGATATTCAATGATAAATTTGCCATTAGTTAGACAGAGACCCTTCGATAGTTAAAATGAGATGGCGCCACTCTGTCTCGCTTCAGCTACCGGAGTGTCTCTGTCTAACTAATGACATCTTTATCATTGAATATCTCAAAAATAAAGCTTTAAATCAAAAAATACCAAGACAAAAAAGTTCTTAGAATAGCGTCAGGAACCATCCCTTAAAATATGTCTCCTTTTTTTCCGGACACCCTGTATATAATACTACTATATCGCGGATTCCTATTGTTTCCTATAGGTTGATCGCGGTTAGAAACAACGAGATAGAAATATACGTCTACACCGTTCGATCGACTTACTATGATTCGCGCATGGCTAATTTAAATATGTGTATATAATATATGTTACATTATAATAATAATATTCATAAATATGAATAATAATATTAATAATAATAAACTAAACAGAGAGGGAGAGTGTATGTCGTAATAAAATTTTGAACTATTTTTTGTTAAAATAATTATAAAATTTTAATCAAAATAATTAATAAAAATTTATAAATATTACAAATATTGTTTAAATTATATTTTATTTTAATTGATATCATTAATTATAATGGAGAATATAACAAAAATAAATAGAAGAAAGTAATTACATTTACAAATTTTATAAATTTATTGATTTCGAAAATGTATAAGCTTAGTGTATTTTTGTCTTACATATTCGTTTCTTTGCGACTTTTTTTTAGCTTCATGATGAAGCCTTACGTCTAAATAATAACTAATAACTAATTTTATTAACTGCACTTTATGATTGTCAAAAATACTTTGGGACATAATATGATCATTCATAATGTCATAGTCAAAAACATTACGGACTATTGCAATAATTTTATTAAATAAAAAAGATTTTATGCTTTGTTGTTTGTTAAATAAACTACTATATTGCCTAATTTGAGATTCTGTAACTTTACAGATATATATTATTTCAGCACATGGTGCTTTATAGTAGGAGGTAAATTTTTTTAGTTTTGTTAAAATTGGTAGTTTACCATAATTATCAAAAACAAAAGATTTGCAGACTTCGCAGCTTAATTGCTTTATAATTTTATGACATACGAATCCGGCAATATACTCTGTTATATTTTGAGAATGTCAACTGCATCGTCCAAACAATTTCCATTTTCAATATCTCTTATTTCGTGCCTTATTAATAATCTCTCATAAGCCGTTTTAAGGCATTTGTAAAGCATTTGGGTTGTTGTTAAATCCCCCACGACTTCTTATTGCACTAAAAAATGCTTCTATATAATCTTGACTCAGTTTATAGGTGAGTAAATATTCTTGACTTAGAGCATTTAGTTTTTCAAATAAAAGAAATATATTTTGTAGATCGACTATTAAACCTAGAAATCCTGTTTTTCTGCTAGATTGCAAAATAGGAACATTTTTCTCGTCTCTTAAAAGAGAAATATATTGTTGTAGCTGTGTAGCGTGCTTTTTTAATTTTTCAAAATTCTGAGTATTTAATGGGCAGTCAAATTCTTTTTTTGAAAATACATTTTTGCAGTTTAATATATCACTTATATTATTAATATTTCTGCAAAATTGTGACGTGGCCAAACTTCCTTGAAAATCTCTTTTTGTGCTGGGTAATTCTTTTAAAAATATTAGTGCACTTGCTACACTTTGACTCAATGTTTGAAATACCAACTTGACATTCATTTTATTATTTTTAAAATTGATGTGTTTTTTCGTTAATTTATTTGCCACTTTTAGTCCTTCTTTTTGCTGCAAATTTTCTAAACTTTCTATATACTTCCATTCTATCTTTTCTTGATTATAATATAAAATTTTTTTTTCACCTAAAGTGTTTCTGACTAATTTCAACATGTGGCAAAGATCGAGAAAAACATAGCATGTTTCATTAGTAGCTGGATTAATAAAGAAAGATTGCAGATTTCCATTTTTATCTTTTTCAAATGTTGCACCTAATATTCTAGCCATACTAAAATTACCAGCTAGACCATCAAATGTAATGGAGAACATTTTTACACCTATGTCGTTCAGCATAAAAAGTGCTTTTTTTTATTATTTTGGCTTTTACTGTACTCGATACAGATCTTATTAAAAAATAAGCAATTGGTATTTTCCAATGATGATTAAGTGCAACTAACATTAAAACTAGAGCATTATTAGCTAGTGTAAAATTATCTTTCTCTTGTCCATTGGCAGTACCAATATCAATGCCTCCGTGAAATATTCCGTCGCTATAAATTTTCTGTTCTCTTATTGACATCTCGTCAAAAATTAAATTGCCCATTATGAAATCATTTTTGGCTTTTCTTGCTATTGTATCAAACGCCTCCTTTGTAAATCCGGGAGATCCGTCTACAATCTTATACCACTCCCTAAGTGTTGCGGGATGAGGCAATAGATTTTTCCAGGTGTTTCTTACATAATTATACGCTCTTGACGAATAAAAATGTAAGGTTAAAGCGAAACTTTTAAGTTCTGACGAATATTTTCCTTAAAATTTATTGGATACAGATGATAATATGCCTGTATTAGAATCTAATATTATTTTCCAACATGACAACGCTCCTGCGCATTCTGCAAAGAGTGTTAAAAATTGGCTTAAGACTCAAAAATTTCAATTAATGGAGTATCCTGTATAAAGCCCAGATTTGAATCCCATTGAAAATGTTTGGGCATATTTAAAGATGAAATTAGCAAATGAATACAATACTCCACCAACAGCATTAAATGATTTGTGGCAAAGAGTGCAAGAACAGTGGTACTCAATTTCGCCAGAATATTGTGAAAATCTTATTTCGAGTATACCCAAATGTATTCAAGCCACCATCAAAGCCAAAGGTTTTTGGACCAAATATTGAATGCAAAAAATTTGAAATGTTCATTTAGAAATTAATTTTTGTGCAAAACCGATCACACGAAAAAGGTGTGTCGTCATTAAAATAATAATAATATCTTAATAGATTTAATTTTTCTGAAAAGCTTAAAGAATATACTTGATATAACATGTTTTGTTTTTTTCATATTGTATATGGAAGTAATGAATAAAAATGTACTTTTGTGAAAACATCCTATGTGTGTTCACTTTTGCTCCTCACTGTATATACATGGTGTCCGGAAAAAAAGGAGACATTTTTGGAGGGGTGACTCCTGACGCATATCTAAGAACATTTCACCCCTTGAAATTTTTTAATTTGGGCCTCCTTTCTAAATTATTAATGTTTTTCTGTGCGAAATGTGATTGGCCCTGGTTCGCGGGCTAGCGTCAGCTGGCGCGGTCGCACGCGGAGACGTAAGCAGCACAGCGCCGTAGCCAGCGTAAAAGGTACTATGTCGCCCCGAGGCCGCAAATACTTAAAAAATCTTTATAATAACATTCGCATAGTTATTAATAATTTATTGTTGCCTAATCATTCAATTAAAAATATGTCAAATAGATGTTAATTGAATAATTGGCATGGATCCATGATACTCTTGTTATTTTTTCATTAAAACAACTGTTAATTTACTTATTTCATGAAAAACATAGCTGACTAACAGTCCTCTAATGAATAATAACAGGTATCATTTATTACAGATTTTTAAAATTAATATTTTAACAATCTAGACAAAGGCAACATGCAACACATTTTAATTCTTTAATTTAATACTGTTAAACACTTACCACTTACTGCACACTTTCCTAATGTCCTCATCCTGTCGTGGAATGGCTTCCCTTTAGGTGGAAAATTATTTATCATCATAATTTTCCAAACAATTATTGATAAAGTGGCATAATATAACCACAATCACTGCACGAACACTTTTTACATATTTTTCAACACTTCGATTAACACTATGATTATCCACAATGTTTTACAATATTTGTAACTTTATTAATTATCACTTTAAACACTAATCGCGGAAATAACTAATTAATTTATGCAATAAATTGTGAGATTATTGGACCGGCGTTGTCCACGGAATCTCACACAAGATTCCGCTGATGCGGGACATCACTGATCTAAGACGGAAGGTAGGGTTTAAGGTCACAGATATGGGATTTGAAGCAACGACTTGTGTCCGGACTCTCAACCTCACACACTACGGGGGACAATACTCAGGTGACGCGATAAGGACCGTGATAACGGGGAACTAATTTGACCGAAACACCTCGAGCGGCGGACGATAAGACGCGCGATCTCGACCATACCAAGTCTGCCTCCCAAAAAGCGCAAGGACGGCGTCGCAAGTTGTAATATCGAGACTATCGGTCATACGCCCGACTAAGAGTACTCGCTACCCACTCCTGCATATCGCGGATACGAGAGGCTTGTTGTTTCCAGTCAATGGGGAAATCGCACCCTACACGGTTGGGGGAGTTTACGGTTTTCGCTAGGGTATGAGCCGGTACGGGCCCTTCCCAAATTCAAAAAGGCGGGGCACGTTGACAGCGTCGTGTGATAGGCGGTGTTATAGAACTGGAAGTTGTCTAGATACAGATTCCAGTGTTTTTGCGTGCTTCTCAAGAACGCCGTGATCATGGTTTTAAGGACTCTGTTCACCGGCTACACGGGATTGGCCTGGGGATGATACGGGGGAGTAGTGGCGTGACGAATTCCCACGTCTCGACACACTGGCTGTACCAATTTATTTACAAATTCAGTGCCGTTGTCGGATGGTAGGTGCAAGGTGGTAGGAGCACCCCAACGATTCAGTATCATGTCTCGGAAAGCCTCCACGACCCGGGCGGCCGTAGCACGTCGAAGTGGACAACACTCGATCCAGCGAGTAAACAGATCCTGGAAAACCAAGATGTATTGGAACCCGCGAGTACTTCGAGGGAGGGGTCCCATCACATCCACAGATACCACATCCCACGGACGTTCTACAACACGGCGGCCCATGAGACCGGCAGGGGGTCGCTGATCGACCTTGCAGCGCTGACATGTAGGGCAGAGGATAGGCGTCCTTTTTGGAAACTTCGTTGACCTTACGAAAATCCAAACACAGTCAAATATCTCCGTTCCTCTTGACCTGCGGTACTAATGGGGAAGACCAATTGCTCTGGGAGGGCTCGATGATACCCTGGTCCAGCCATTTTAGGACTTCCTGGTCGATAGCCTCTTGCACCTTCGGATTCACCGGGTAGTATCATTGTTTGATCGGGGGATGTGCAGCGACGTCGATCCGATGTTCGGCAAGTGAAGTGAGTCCAGGAGCTTTGGCCAATCGCGGTAGCTCTTCTGCCAAAAAGGCGTTCAGCCGTGCCGTCTCTCCGGACAATAACTCTCGCAACCCCATACAGACAGAGAGACTCGTCGAATGCGTTGGCTTTACTTCTTGCGGATAAGAGTGGTCCGGATCCTCCGAGAAATGCCATGTCAAGTGGTAGTGGTCGATGGCAATGTGCAACGAGTGTAGAGTATCCAATCCGATGATAAATGGCACCGTCATGGCGGGGAAGATGGAAGTGCGTACCCATCTTGTCCGGTCCCGCAATGTTACTTGAAGATCGGTTTCTTTATTTAGGGTCGTTCTACGCCCATCCGCCGTAATCACTCCGATAGGCCTGGCCCGGAAATAATACAGATGAAGCCCACTTAGGGCCCTCATTCCCGCTTCGCTCAGAAAGGATCGCGAAGCGCCACAGTCAACCAAAGCCTAAAGGAAAACGGTTCCTATCCGGATCGTCAGGAAGATCAAATACGCACATCTCCCAGACCTCGCGTGCGGAGTCCGCGCCGACGGAGATCCCGGACCCGGCCTCGGTGGAGGAGGATCTCGATCGTCCTGAAGACAACCCGGCCGTACCGTCCAGCCCTGAAGAGGACGACCACGTCACGGAGGTCCCAGCCGATGCGGAGCTGGCCGACCCCGTGGAGTCGGAGAACCTCGACCCAACGCGATGACGCCTGGAAGCCCTGCGGGCACCTTTGTCCCGACTAGTGGTGGAGGACCACCCTAGTGCGGGGGCCCGGATGACTGTGCCCCCCGATAGCTTATTAATTTCGCCGACGGCGTATTTAAGCTCCGGGGAGGTGGGTCCACCACGTGGACGAGGGCGAGAACCAGAGCCCCCGAAACCACCTCGCATCTCGCGCCGCCGCCCTGATCTGAAGTGCCACAATTGCCGGGCTCGCGGGCATGTTTATAGTGACTGTCCTGAGCCGCGGAGGCTCTTCTGCTATCGGTGCGGCAAGCGCGGGGTGAGTATCAAAGAGTGTCCCGCATGCCGTGACCACTGGAGGTCGCAGGGGCCATGGCACCTGGTGGGGCTGGTGCGGGATATTCCCCCTCTCATGCGGGACTCCCCATGGGAGGCACGCGGTCACGTCGCCCGACGCTAGCCTCGTCCCGAGGTCAAAGTATTCTTTTTTTGTTTTTGTGTTCTCCTTGTATTTTGTTTGCTCGGGGACCCCAATATGGAGGGGTGAATGTTTCCCCCTCGAAAAATTGTCATTGAGTGCAACTGTTTTCTGTTTATATTGTCTCCCGAGAGCCCCCAATAAAAGTTGTTCATTTACCCAATTGCGTACCTTCTCTTATCCCCATTCCCTCTCGCGTTCTAACGACTAGGACGGCACGTCTGTCTTTTGCACACGACCTGACTTCATGTAAGTCATTGTATCAGTATGATAATTGTGCATGCGTGGCTACCACCCCAGCAGGAAGACAAGTTTACCCGGAAGCTACGTGGGAGCATCAGGAGGTTCCCGAGGACGCCGAAACGAATTGATCAGCACAGTCATGGAGGAGACGTACGGAATGCTGGAACCACGCACGCAGGCACAATCATAGTCATCGGGAGATCCTGAAGAAAAAGATTCTAGCCGAATCTCGGTTTCCGGGGGGGAGGTGTTGTGACGCTGCCGGCACTACGAGGTGGGTCAGCGCCACTACAGACCTTTCATCCCCTTCCCCCCCCCCCCCCCCACCTTCGTGGCGACTTGAGACGATTGCGTCAAGTACTAGTCATGCCATCTATTAGATGCACGGCAAATGGTCCTAATTCCA
The DNA here is from genome assembly GCA_037305995.1 of Sclerodermus sp. 'alternatusi'. Lineage (NCBI taxonomy): Eukaryota > Metazoa > Arthropoda > Insecta > Hymenoptera > Bethylidae > Sclerodermus > Sclerodermus sp. 'alternatusi'. Next base: position 375,639 of record CM074553.1, read on the forward strand.
CTAATTCGGCTCTGGGGCCCGTAATTGGTCGGAATTCCCTCGCACTTACTAATTCTTGCCGATTGGTGGAATTAGGTAAGGAGGCGGGACGGAAGTATCGGATCCAGGATCCGGACGGATCGATCGATCGATCACTGATTGTGTGACTGCTTAAAGATTACGACGAAGTTAATCAGCTGAGTGCGACAAGTGCAATCCTACGATATTCGGCCTAAAGGAGTTCAGAACTTGAGGCCCCAAGGGAGTGAGACAACGAAGGATAATACAAGTCCGATCAAGGATAGACGCGACAGGTCCGAGGGAGCATAACCAGGCAGACCAGCAGACCTTGGGGATTGTGATATTCATCGAGTCTACGACGTCCACGCCGCGAGGGTGGTAAGCGCATATTAGCGAGGACTTGGTCCTTCCGATTTTACAGTGTAAAACTAGATTTGATCTCCACGGTTGCGCGGGCAGAGCAGAGCGCGGACAGTCGTACCAGGGGCCGGTGGGTTTGGGCCAGCGACCCGGGGAAAAGTCAAGTTGGGAGACCACCCGCGGGGAAAATAATTACGAGGCGAGGAACCTGGGTGTCCTGGCGACGAGTCGAGTACGTCCTAGACGTGGTGGAGGTTGAAACTAGTTCGGGGAGGAGTGACCTGGACCCAAAGCGGGCAAATAGGACCGCATAGGCGGAGAGAACGGAATTTGCCACATTATCGGAGATTGTGTACCCTAGACTGGCCGCCTCAGCGGAGATTGCCCTAATCAAAGAATAATTAAACTAGTCCCTCTAACGTAATCGCCTGGCCTACGATTTTTATCCTGCCCTTCCCGTTCCGAAAGGGCTAGCTGGTCGGGCGAAGCCGAGGGATTGTCACCTCGGAGATTCCACAAACAAATTTTCCCTTCTCAGGGCTGGCGCCCAAGGAGTTTCCGACGGGTGGAGTTGTAGCGCGGGGAGGAGACTGTAGAACAAAAATCAGCTCATATCCCTATATGTTACGGAATGTGCTCATAGATGGAGCGGGGGCTATTACGTGATATCGTAAGACGATCAAACTAATCGAATCGCTCTCTTGTCTCCTGGCCATCGATGAGTATTGACCAAAAGCATAAGGTACTGAGTGATTATGTATATAGTTAAGAACAAATAGCATACTGAATTTGAACAAGTATTTAATAGTGAAAAGTTCTTTATAATGTTATCAAAATATAGTTTGTGTCTATCAATCCTATTATTTTTATGATTTTATACCTGACCAGTAAACGCATAGGTTTTTCCATTTAAATAAATTATAACAGGTTATGGGCCCAGTGGTACAGGTTGCCGAAAACTAAGTAATGATAGCAGACAATTATTAGAAATTTTTTTTAACAATAATAATGAGCTATTCAGGGGATAAAAGATCCGAACAGATAATACTGTTGAACAATGCAAACTATGCCACGTGGAAACCTAGAATAAGAGCCATACTCTTAGAAAAAGATTGTCTTGATATAATAGAAGGATCCATAAAAGAACCAGTAAATAATACAGATGAGAAAGACAAAGAAAAATATAGAATAAAGAATAATCGGGCATTAGCGACTGTATTGTTATACGTAGATGATCAAATAATCACTCTGATTGAAAATTGCCAATATGCACGGGAAGCATGGGAAATATTAAAAAATAATTATGAGACAAATTCGAGAGCAAGACTTGCGGGCCTAATAGAGGAATTTAACAATATTAAATATGAAGCCACACAAGAAAATATGGGTATATATGTGGCCAGAATAATGAAAGTAGTGACATTGATGAGAGATATAGGTTATAAACACCCAGATCAGTTAATTACTCTGAAATTGTTACGCAATTTACCAGAATCTTTCATTAGATTAGTTCAGGCATTATACCAGTTAGAAGATAAAGACTTTACAGTAGATAGAGTAGAAAAGGCACTCTTGGCAGAAGAAAGCAGAATAAATCATTCAAATAAGATAGATAAACCAATAGGAGGAGCTTTCTTCTCAGGACATGAAGAAGAAAGAAGGTATAAGACTGAAAAGATAAGACGTAAAATTAACAATAGAGATACTAAATACAATGCAAATAGAAAGGGCAGAGATGAGTGTTATAGATGTCATAAGAAAGGACACTGGGCAAGAGATTGCAAGAGCACCACATACGATATGAAAGCTAACAATAAAAAGGAACAATCCCAAGAGAAACAGGGAGCAACAACTTTCCTTTCATCAGTATTATTATTAGAAAGAGAATATAAAAATGATTGGATATTAGACACAGGTGCATCAGATCATTTTTGTAATGACAAAAGACTATTTAAATACATACAAAATTACCATGGCAAGGTATATATGGCAAATGGTAATTGTGACCAAGAAGCACAAGGAATTGGAACAGTAGTTATTAAGGTTAAGAATAATGATAGCCTAGTAACGATTATTTTACAGAATGTCCTATATGTACCAGATTTTAAGACAAATATTGTGTCAGGAAAAAGACTGATCAAAGCCAATCACCATGGTATATTAACTGGGGATTCAATTGAAATATATACTCCTAATTGGAAAAATGTAATATGTAAAGCAAAGTTAAAAGGAAATTTTTTTGTATTGCTAGTAGTAAAGGAAGAAAACTACAATTGTTACATATCTATAAGAGACAAAGACATAAATCTATGGCATAAAAGATTTGGACACATGGGATATACAAATCTACAAAAAATGGAAAAATACAAAATGGTTGAAGGACTAGAATTAGAAGGAGAACAAAAAAGTTGTGAGATTTGTCCTCAAACCAAAACAACAAGAGAATCATTTAGGTACAGGATGCTCTTAAATACAAATGACGTTGATGGGAGTTCATTACTTTCTTGACTATAAAGAAATCCAGAGTCTGCAGCATAAAATTCTTGATAATTATGTGTATTAATATCTTCATTTAATGACTATTTACAAAAACGTCTTCTCCGTTTTGGACGAGGTGGAAAAAAATTTTTTTTACGCCATATATATGAACTAATATCTGCTCTGTTATATCAGCTTCGAGATAAAACGAGGTGGAAAAAAATTTTTTAGTATTTACGGTAAGTAAAGAAATAAGTTTTCATTTAAATTATATAATTATAAATTTTGAATTTAAAATACTTATGTTATTAAAATATAAAAATTTGTTATATAATGCGTGAAAGCACTTTTCACAATAACGAAAACCAAAGGCTCCATTTTTAGTATTTTCAGCAAAAGTAAAACATAAATAATTATTTGGTATTAAATTTTGCCCAATTTTTATTGAAGAAGATGGATTGTCTTGATTAAATTCTGAATATGAAGTTATAAAATTTAGATACAAATAATACGTTATAATATAAACCTTAAATAAATGTATTAGAACTTATTGTTTGTCTTTATTTACATAATAATATAAATTAATTAAGTAAATATATTAGATATGCTCTTTTCTTAATTTTCGTTGTTGAACCAGTCCCTATAAAAAACAAAGAATGTAAATAATAAAAATGTGATTGTTAAATTTATAGTAGTAAAATGATAAAAAAACTCACATTATTTTCATGCAAAAGTTTGTCGATAGAATTTTTTCTTTTTTTTTTAATTTTCTTCAATTTTGTTATTTCTTCTTTCTTTTTTTCACCTTCAGGTGAAAGGACTGTATCATGAGTATCTTCAATATCATCAGTAGTTCTAGTATTATTAATATTTACATTATTTTCATGTAGATGATTAGAATTGTTTGTATCTAGTAGGTCTGTATCTGCTTAAGTAAGAATAAAATATCAATAAAATTTTGATGTATAAAAAAAAATATGAATTAATGAAAAAGTAATTATTAAAGTACGAAAAGCTAATGAGATTTTATACCTTTAGTTCCTTGATATGGGTCATAATTATAAAAAGAGTATCCATCAGATTCAGACATGTTTGGCATATCTGATAGTGTATTCGTACTGCACATAGGAGCTATAATTCTATCCAGCGATATTCTTTTGGAAATTATGGATACACTATTGATTGAATAGTGTTCAAACTTGGCTGCATTAATGTCAACATTAAATGAACACATCAAATCTTTTCTACTGTCATCAGTGCATGTTGAATTAAATGGCAAAATGTTAGTATCGAATTCATTTGGAATTATTGTATTATTTGTTTCATTACATTCTTCATTATCATTATTTGGTAAAGAAGAAATATAATTTTTACACAAATTTTCAGAGGACGACACAAATATTAAGGTCTCATAGATCTGAAATGTATATGGAGAATACTCCGTTTTAATTTTATTATATAAAATATTAATTTCAGTAATCTGAAAGAATGAGAGTTAAATATAAGAAATTTTGAAAAATTGTAATATACATATGTATATACAGGGTGTAACAATGATGTCCTTCGAAATTTTAAGGGGTTGTAGAGAAAGTGATTTTAAGGCGATTTTTCATTTATCACATTTTAATCCGAAGCTTAGTTTTTGAGATATTTAATGATAAAGGTGCTATTAGTTAGATAAAGACAGATAGATAGTTGAAGTGAGACAGAATGGCGTTATCTCACTTCAACCAATTGACTATCTCTGTCTAACTAATTTATTAATATAATCATTATTAATCAAATTAATATAAAATTAATATATTAATATAATCATTAAGTATCTCAAAAACTAAGCTTCGGATTAAAATGTGGTAAATGAAAAATCGTCTTAAAATCACTTCCTCTACAACTCTTTAAAATTTCAAAGGACATCGTTGTTACACCCTGTATATGAATAATAAGACTAAAGTTGTTTATACATACCGAAATCATTGAAGCAGCTGCCAAATCGGCAATCCAATTACATTCAATTTTTTGATTATAGTTTCCTATCAACTCGATCTGTAATGAATAAAAAAATTGAAACATGAAATATTATTATAAGCATTTTACTTCAAAGGAAAATGAAACATTAATCTTACCATGAAAAATAATATTTGCTTTTTATATTGACAAAACGCACGAATTCTTAAAATCTTTTGTTTATATGTATATTTATTATTATAGTACATGCAAGCTATCAGAGACCAAAGCGCCATGCCTTCAGGAGTTGTTATCTGAAAAAAGAATAAGGAAATATTTAAATAAATATTTGATAATTAAAATGAAGGAAATGAAAATATAGAAATAAAAAATATAAAAATTACCAATTGTTCCTCGTGGTATTCAATAATGTCCTTCCATATTTTTGCAATTTTTAGGATATTTATGCTTTCTGTGTTTTTATTCTTATTTTTCAATATTTTGTTTCTAATGTATTTTTTTTTTTAAAATAGAAGATCTATCATTATTATGATAGTGAGCATAGTATATTCACTTATTTTATTTTCCATTTTTGATTAATGAGAACTGAAATGAAAAAAAAAATTCATTTAGTTGTCCGTTTAACATCTGACGTGAATATTGTTTCCACGCATAAAGGCACCATTTTTAGTATTTTCAGCAAAAGTAAAATATAAATAATTATTTGGCTCTATAATAGAATTAAGGTTTTTGTTACTTATTTTAGCACGATTGTCAAACTTGTTTCTCTCTTTATTAATTTTCGCATTAATTTCTTCACTTATACAATTACATAATACATATACATTACATTACATAATACCTGAAAACACTTTTCACAATTCGAAAACGATTATTGGTTTTTGTTTTGTATTTCACACACGTATAATATTATTGTACTTGCAACAAGAAAGAAAATGGCATCAAAAGGATCTTTTCCCGAACTAAAATGATTCGTGTCTTAAGAGCATCCTTACCCGAAAAAAAATTTCAGTGGCGGGCACTGGCTTGGTTCGTGTCTGAGCTAAACTCAGTGCCTAGCGCCACCGTGCCTATAAATAAAATTAAATTTAAATACATGCTGAGTGAGGCCTGTAGCGGTCCCCACTCAGTAGCCATCCCCCCCCCCCCCTAAATCCCTCTCAAGCATAGCTACTGTCTTATGAGGCGGCTATATATATACAGGGTGTAACAATGAGGTGGGGCCAAATTTTAGGAGGTTATAGGGGATGATAAATAGAACATTTTTTAATAATATATCTGTGGTCCCTGATCCTTCTACTGGGAGTTACAGGTCATCGAAGATCCACCTGTTTTTGGTGTGATTGTACCGCTGACTCAGGACCGTCAACGCTTGGCGCGTGCCCCACTCGCCTGACTTCAGTCATCTATGCTAGATTTTCAGGATAATTTATTTTTTATTTAAAAGAGGAAAAAATGTATGAAAGGACACTAAATGTAGTGCCAGAGCTCTATTTAAATATCATTTATGATACCTACCTCATTTCTTTAATTCTGTAAACCCCTGCTTGGGGATGTAATCGCAGCGGGTCCTTACGGCTGGGCTAGAATCATCATTTCTTTCTGTTTTCCTTCCAAAAAGAAAAACAGAAAGAAACGATGGTCTTCTTCCGCATCATCTTCTTTCCTAAACACTAACACTGTACACTCATACACTCACTCACATACACTCACATTACGCGTCTATATTAAAACAAAAGACTGTAATGGCTCTACTTTGCAAAAAACGAGTGACCAATTTACTATGTATTAAAACAAAAGTGGGTCAGTTATCTTTACGGATTAAAGACGTACTGATCAGTCTCCAGTGCATAGTGCTCAGTGCAAAATTAATTATGGAAAATTATAGTTTCCAAGAATTAGCTGACATGCATTTTGTCTACGGCATGGCTAATGGGATCTCACGAGAAGCTGAGAGGATTTATCGCGAACGTTTACCCAATCGGCGTTGTCCGAACCGGAAAATCTTTACTAAAATCGCTCAGCGATTACGCGATACAGGTACGCTAAAGCCTGCTACCGCTCCCGGGAGTAGTCGAACAACGCGAAGTGTTGAATTCGAAGAAGATGTACTAGATCGCGTAACAGAAGATCCGACGGAAAGGACACGGTCCATCGCGCGCGAAATGGGCACCGATCACATGAGTGTGTGGCGAGTGTTACACGAAGAAAACTTGCACCCATACCACTTACAAAGGGTGCAAGAATTAAAGCCGAAAGATTTTGAGCCGAGAAGACTTTATTGTCAGTGGTTTCTTCGGAAGTGCCGCGAAAATCCGGACTTTTCTCGTCGCGTGCTTTTCACTGATGAAGCGTGCTTCACACGGAATGGCTATTACAATAGTCGTAATAGCCACATGTGGAGTGAAGAGAATCCACATGCAATAACTATTGTGTCGCAACAGAATCGATTCTCAGTAAACATTTAGGCCGGAATTATTGATAACCAAATCGTCGGTCCATACCTCTTACCGCCGCGCTTGAACGGTAATAATTATGTTCAATTTTTAGAAGAAGTGCTGCCGGAGCTCTTGGAAAATGTACCATTGGACATCCGCGCGAACATGTGGTACCAAAGTGACGGAGCACCACCACACTTTACGCGGCGCGCACGTGAACATTTAAAAACCACTTTTCCAAATCGGTGGATCGGTAGAGGTGGCCACAAACCTTGGCCAGCGCGTTCTCCAGACCTCACGCCCTTAGATTTCTTCCTGTGGGGGTACGTGAGGTCATTAGTTTATAACACTCCCGTGGTGAATGAAGAGGATCTCACTGAAAGAATATTTGCGGCGTGCAGTGGGATCCAAAATAATAACAACATTTTCACAGCGGTTCGGGAAAACATTTTAAAAAGATACCGATTGTGTATCACAAATCGCGGCGGGCATATCGAACATTTAATTTAAATATCGCGGAGTGATGTTTTAGTAGTGAATATTAGTGGTTCTGTGTGTGTGAGTGTATGAGTGTACAGTGTTAGTGTTTAGGAAAGAAGATGATGTGGAAGAAGACCATCGTTTCTTTCTGTTTTTCTTTTTGGAAGGAAAACAGAAAGAAATGATGATTCTAGCCCAGCCGTAAGGACCCGCTGCGATTACATCCCCAAGCAGGGGTTTACAGAATTAAAGAAATGAGGTAGGTATCATAAATGATATTTAAATAGAGCTCTGGCACTACATTTAGTGTCCTTTCATACATTTTTTCCTCTTTTAAATAAAAAATAAATTATCCTGAAAATCTAGCATAGATGACTGAAGTCAGGCGAGTGGGGCACGCGCCAAGCGTTGACGGTCCTGAGTCAGCGGTACAATCACACCAAAAACAGGTGGATCTTCGATGACCTGTAACTCCCAGTAGAAGGATCAGGGACCACAGGTATATTATTAAAAAATGTTCTATTTATCATCCCCTATAACCTCCTAAAATTTGGCCCCACCTCATTGTTACACCCTGTATATATATATGTTTTGTTTGTGTCTCCTCCACCCACAATCAGTGTATTATTTAAACAACTGATCGCGAATTCACGTTCATCATGTTCCTCTCACTAGTGTGAAGTAGTCATGGATAACGTGTTATTCGGAGGAGACTAGAAACATGCAAAAAAATTAAATAAAAATTACTAACACTGCTTTTTAGCCGAACTTTTTACTATCAATTTCCTCTGCAGAAATTGATGTAAGTTCGGCACCAGCGTGTTTTCTAAATACGTACATTATATATATATGTATATATAATGTATATATGTATATATCTTGTACACATGTCTCCTCCACCCGCAATCAGCATATTAGTTAAAACAGCTGATCACGATTTCACGTTCATCATGTTCCTCTCACTAGTGTGAAGTAGTCATGGATAACGTGTTATTCGGAGGAGACTAGAAACATGCAAAAAAATTAAATAAAACACCCTAACACCCTTTTTTTTTTTTTTTTTTTTTTTTTTTGGCAGGTGAGGGGAATCTGACAACCAGACACCCCCGCATCTCCTTCCCCGCCCATCCTAGCGCCAGGTATAATAATCCAATGCCAGTATACCTCCTGGCTGAGGAAATCAACCACCCCAGAGAAAAACCCTCCACCAAGGACGAACCAAGGAGCAAGTCCCCAGAAGCATCCCGGTAGATGACCCCCCAGAGCGGGAGACCCCCCCCCCACCAGGAAACCACCAACCATTGGACCACCCTTCCAGCACCGAATGAACGCGCGGCCGAAGAGGCGGGGGTAGTGTGGGGTTCGACCCACTAAACCCCTCACCTAGGGCGTCTTAGTGAGACACTTCATGGGATCACTAAGAGCATACTTCATGAAGTGTCTCTGCCCTCTAGACTATCCTTCATGATCCCCGAGAGGACCATGAAGTGTGTTCAGGAATAAACCCGCATGAAGCTATAAGATATTAATCCAAATGAGAAAACACTAAAGGTGGATTGAAGAACTGACTTCAATCACCAACAAGAAACTCACTAGTTGGATATCTTCTATAATTTATTAGTTTTAGGTTATAAAGTAAAGAAAGGTTATATGTATATGATATGAAAGTGAAATGAAAACAAATCCTGTAGGTTATAAATATTTTGAAGGATGAAACTTTAAGTATATCAATATTAAATTAATAATATCAATAAACAAATTTGTGAAAATTATTATTAATGTGATGAATGAAAAGATGTTAGTGAGAGTGATAGTGAAGAATGAAAGTGAAAAGAGAGTGAGTGATAAAGTGAGTGATAAAGTGAGGTTAAAGTGAGGTTATAAGGATGAAAGATAACTTATTATGATTAATATAAATTATTAATAAGGATAGATAAATGTATGAAAAACATTTGTAACTAGAATATAGAAAAATGAATAAATTGAAATTTAATGTCTAAATATTTGAAACAATTTAATAATTATTTCCTTAGAAATCAATGAAAATGTGTTCCAATTAGTTAATTCATATTTAGGAATTAAAACATTTTCAGGAGTAAATACTGAGCGAGATTGCCTCTAGTTCAGCCCACGGCCGCTAGATGGCCAGGCCCAAGCGCCACGCCTACACGGCCCAGCCTAATTGCTTCTCGCTAGTGATAAGAGGACCACGTTCCTTTATCACTAGCGACGAAGTACCTGCCCAGCGCAGTATCCAGCCAACCTACTACCTTATCATTTCTTGAGGGCTCTTCAAGATTTGTCCTATTCTTTCGCTCCAGTCTTTAGCCAGGACTCTTGGCCAAAGACGACCTCCTGCCTTAGCAAGGGCTCACTTGCTAGGATCCACTCCCTGGATGCTCCAGAGATCTTGCCACGCAAGTATCTGGTAGTCGCGGGTAAACCACGTCGCTCCGGCTACGCTCGACTGTCGAGTGTTCAGCCCGAGACTGGTGGTCAGAACCGGTCGATTTGTCCGATTCTTTATTATAAGGGTTAATCACCCAACTCAATTATTTTGATTATTTGTAAAACCAAAAACACAATTTCAGAATATACCGTTTGTTTCAAACAATCTCTCTGGCCTTCTTCATTAAACCACCCAGCCACTCTTTTAATTTCAGCTCGTGCAACCTCAGTCTTAATTGCACACAAATACCCCAATAAAATATAATAAATGATTATTTCTAATATTTGTTATTGTGTCAGATTTGCAATGAAAAATAAGGTGTAAGGAATCACCAATTACATTATCATTACAAAGTTGACATATATTAGTATTTGAACGTCCAATCTTAAATTGATGAGAGTAGAAAGGGCCATGCCCAGATAAGACCATAGAATTATAAGTGTTTAGAAAAATTGGTTTTTTTAATTCTAGCCATTTTTTAATATCATTAATAAAATATTTGGCTATTGGGGGACTAACCATCAGGTTAAATCTGGTATCCCAGGATTGTATTGCATCATTATAATGATTTTTCTTGATCATGTTAATAAGGGTGACGATAATTTTTGAGAGATTATATTGAGTTTTAGTCAATATATCAAAGGGAATACGTTCCCTAATTATAGAGAAATCATTTACCCTTCGTGTAATCAGTATATCAATAGGAAAAATTTTATTTAATAGATATAATGTATCATTCGCAGTGGTTATTGGAGCATTGATAGCAGCACATAACGCAGGACGTATGGCTTTATTAAGGATATTTAGGTATTTTGGAATCTCCAATGTTTTATACCAAACAGGACAAGCATATAGAGCAATTGATAAGATGATTTGAATATATAATTTGTTGTTGTGTAAGTTGAGCATATTAGTATTCTTCATTAAATTAATAATAGAAAAATTCACTTTTCTAATTTTATTTGCAGTGTGGTAGATATGGTTCTTGAAATTAAATTTATTATCCAAGATTATACCAAGGTAAGTTGCAGATTTAGTAATGGATATATTGTGATTGTCAATATTAATGGTTTTATTATTGAAATAATTGCTATTATATCCTGTAACTGTTATACATTGACATTTTGGCCAAGATATGTTTAAATTTAAATTTTTAATGAATACATTTATTTTTTCCAGGACGGATTCGGTGTTGGTAATAGAATCATTGATTGATTTGGATTTGACACAAATTGTGATATCATCTGCAAATGCAACCATGTTGACATTTACAATTGGATGAAAATTGATTTCAAAAATTTTGTTAATAGTAATGTTCCAGAGCATTGGGCCCAAAACAGAGCCTTGAGGTACTCCTCTATTAGTGTTTCTTGATTTAATATATAAGTGGTTTACAATGAATAATTTTCTGTTTGATAAGTAGTTCCGGATGATGTATATAATGTAGGTGGGAAAATTATAGTGTACCAGTGCTTCAATAATATCAGCGTGTTCTATTGCATTGAACGCATTAGAGATGTCGAGGAAGGTGATAGTGTCTACATTAGTGACAATTTTTTTCCTATTATTGATATCAAGATTACTGCAGTGATTCATGACCATTTTGATGGCATCAATTGTAGACGTGCCTCGTCTAAAGCCAAATTGCTTATTATCCATGATGTTGGTGTTAGAAACGTGAATACAGATTCTAATTTTAATTATATTTTCATATAATTTAGACAGATTTGAGATTAAGCAAATGGGTCTAAATTTACTGGCATCTTTTTTAGGAAATAGGACTAGACGCTGTGCTTTCCACATACGGGGAAATTCGCAAGTGTAAATTAATTTGTTAAATATATACAATATGATTGGTAAGTTATCTTTCAAAATGGTTTTAAGAACGATATTAGAGAATCCATCAAGACCGGGGGATGAATTTGAGTTAAGTTTATTGATGGCATATGTCATTTCTTCTATGGTAATGGGTGGAATATTAATCTCAAAATCGTTGATTATAGGTATTGATGAAGGGCAAGGTTTGATGTTCTGAGGAAAAAGTTCATCCAGCACTAAATCCAAATCGTTAGGTTCCAGAAGTATAGTCTTGGAGGAAAGTTTTTTCATGATGACTTTATATGGAAAACCCCAAGGATCATTCTTCAGTTGGTTGATCAGGGATTGCCAGGAATCATTCTTACTTTGTTTGATGCTTTGTTTGAAGTTATTTTTAGCTTCGAGGTATGTAACATAGCAGGGATTATTCATGTCATTTGGAATCTTAAACCGTTTATTAAGTTTTAAAAGTATCCGTTTATGAATGTTGACTTGGTTTTTTAAGTGGTTGATGTTTTCGTTCCACCAATAACTTTTCCTGCCTTGCGGGGGCTCGAGGATATTTTTAGATTTGAAAGTGATATTAAATGATTTAGTTATGAGCTCATGTAGGTATTTGACATTTAATTGATCCATTGGGGTGGAATTAAGATTCCATTTGAAAAGAGTGGATAGATTCATAATGTCGTCCTTTTTGATTTGCCAAGAGTTTACAGGGAAATCAATGTCATTGATATTTGGAGGGGGAAGATTATGATTGTTATTATTTAATTTGACTGGCAATTTAATAATAATGGTGATATAGTTGTGATCCGATAATGATTCGATGTCATCAATGGTAGCCCAATTAATATCGTAATTTTTATTTAATTTACAGTTAGCCAAGGAGATGTCTATGATAGATTGCCCTCTGGTGGAGTTAAAGGTGGGAGTAATGCCAATATTTAGGAGGGTCAAGGATTTTGATATAAAGATATTTTCTAGGATACGGCCTCTTTTATTGGTGAATTTCTTGTTCCATTGTATAGAGTGGGCGTTGAAATCTCCGCATATTAAAATTTTGTGATTTTTATGTTTGCTTAGGATGTCAGTGAATTCTATTGTAAATTTATTTAAATTGGCCAATTTATTAGGCGGGATGTAAACGGAAATTAAGTAAATGTCATTGATTTTAGAAACGCAGAAGTGTTCGAAAGAGCCAATATTTTTGAAGGTAAGTTTTCTGTTTATTAAAATGATACTGGATTTTAGATCGATTGATGAATTGTAGATAATATTCGAATGTTTGTAGGGATGTTCCGACGCTGAGATGACATCAAATTTATTTTTGGAGGCAAATTCTAATGCAAGATTAAAGGCTTCCGGTGTGTTGTTTAAGTTGATTTGAAGTACTTTTAGTACAGTTAATTTGTTTGTTTCAGGATCTTGAGGTGTAGGCAGTTTTTTGCCCCGACAAAATGTTCGAATTGGTCTACTTTAAGATCATCCCTACATGGAATGCAGCAAGGTGAGTTGATACAATTAGTACCCTCGTGTTTATCGCAACCACATTTATAGCATAGGTCGGTTCTGTCGTTTTTATTAGAACAATTATTTTTGAGATGTCCTAACTGGTGACATCTAGTACATCTTTTTAATGAGTTCACCTCCTTGATGTTACAACGACACCAGTCTAAATTAATTTTTTCTTCTTTAAGAAGCTCGTTTGCCGTATCCTTGTCAATGGCAAATCTAGCTGCCTTAGTATTATTATATGACTGTTTGGAATATAGGAATTTGAATCCATGATGGTCATATTTGTTTAATATAGCTTTAATTTCATTATTGATATCGTCATCGCTAAAAGTAGCGTCAATATTGGATAATTCGATAAGGGTGGTCGGGGCTAAAGTTTTGCAAGATGTTTTATCTTTAATTATTTTTTCTATAGCATCCTTAAATTTGTTTATAGAATCATAGTTTGCTTTTTCGATTTCAATTATGATGTCCCCATTTGAGGTATTTCTAATTGCATTGACAGTAATAGAATAATCTTTGGGGTTCAATTTTTCTTTAATAGAAGAAACTAGGTTTTTCATATTATTTATTTCCTTGCCGTTCTTATCTTTGGAGGGAGGAATATTATTAATTTTAATCGCCAATTTATCATGGGGATTCTTGTTTATTAGCTTGTTCGGTAAATTAGGCGTTTTTTTAGTTTTTACCAAGTTTTGAGTGTTATGTTTAATTTGTTTTTTGTTAGACGAATTATTATTTACATTATTTACAGGTTTATTTTTAATATTTTTAGTGCTAGATTTAGACATATTCGCATACGAATTTATAAATGTATGATTTTTAGAGGAATATCCAATGGGTGGAAATGACTCATTTTCAATTGTTGGGCGCAATTTTAGATTATTTTCTAATTTGTCACTGAGCTCTTTGTTTTTAATTTGTAGTTCATCGATTTTGGATAGTAGTTCCTCTTGTTTAATGGAACAAGATTCGTGCAGTGCTTTGACTTCTAATTCCGATGCATCTAACAATTTAGTTATTGTAGACATTAAAGATGAATTATTTTCGGACATTAGTTCGAAATATCTAGGGGAGCTTCTGTGAGCTATTAATACCGATTGATTTGACATTATTTTAACCAAATGAGTTTTAATTTTGGAGTAATCTCGTAATATTGACTGAGTTATTTTTAATGGGTCAATATCGAGATCGTCGTTGTTTTCCGCACATTCCAAGTAAATATCGGTTAAGCTTTGATTTATGTTTTCGGAGCATTCCGTTTTATTATCATTATTTGAAATTGTGTAATCGCTTTTAATAACTATTTTTTTATTTACAGTTTTTGATGAATTTTTGGTCGAAGCCAAGGACCTTTGGTATGAGGCATTGGAGATTAAGGATTTAGAATCAAAATCATCCCCTTTGATATTTTTCTTCTTGCTTTTTGATGTCGAGGGTTTAGGATTCTAGATAAGTTATCATTTACATCATCATCTTCACTGCTAATGCTAATGGAATCTTTTTTACGTTTAGGACTAATTTTAATTAAAGATATGGACGGATCAACCGTTTTATTAGAGGGTGGATGCATCATAATGCATTCAAACTTGGCAATCACCAAGGGAGAAAATCAAAGAAGATTCAATAGATGGCAGAGCAGATCATAGGCAAACTCACCAAAGTGAAGTCCTCACGAACCGTTGCCAAGACAAAATCAAAATTTCCTATCTTCAGATCTGCGCAGAAGACCGAAATTTGCCCAGCGCGCAGGAGGCAATCCTCCCAAATTCAATAAGGTTAAAGTCAAACCACAATTTATATTTGGATTTACACAAAAACCAAAAAAGTTAATGGAGCGACTCCAATCTCACAAGAACAAGGCAAAACGCCAAATCCAACGCACTAACTTTCTTTCTTCTCAGATGCAAGATACCAGAGATACGCAATTAAGATCAAGATCGGACAAAAAGGAAGACTACATCGGCCAAGACAACCGACGATCACTTAACCCTAACACCCTAACACCCTTTTTTTTTTTTTTTTTTTTTTTTTTTTGGCTGGTGGTGGAAATCTGAAGACAGACACCACCGCACCGCCCTCAACCCGAGCCAGGGGCCTAACTACGCGCCCCCACCGTGAACCGAGCACATGGCGAGCATCCATCGGGAGTTGTCACACCCCCGGTGGAGTACTCGCCCAGCTCAAGGAGCACACGTGGGAAACACACCCCCCAAGCGCGCCTTTCGGCACACCCGGCTCAAAGAGGCGAGCGGTGCAGTGGTAGTGTGGGGTTCGACCCACTAAAACCACCACCTGGACTTATTATGAGACGCAATCAGGAATAGCCCCTCGGCATGCTTCTGACTGCGCCTCTGTCCCTAAGACTATCCTTCATGATCCCTAATGGACCATGAATTGACATGAGACATGTCCCGAGAATCTAGAAATATGGTTCAAACCAAAAGGGAACCATCCCCCCGGTTAGACAACCCCATGATTTAAAAATATCCCTATATAGGGCCGCAAAATATATGTATAACCTAATCTATGTATAAAAAATATAATAAAAACTTAAATATAAACATGCATAAAAATATATATATATATATGTACATAGTCGCTCTGAGAGAAAAGATATATCGCCGATATCACACTGTCGCGTATAGGAACCTACAGACCTGTTCACAGATCCGCGAGAAGGCCGCCCACTTCTCGATCTGCCGGTCCAGAGGTCCCACGAGTATGGAGGCAGGCTCAAAGGCAAAGTCCCCAAAGACGCCGCGCGCGACAGCGCGGAATCGCTCAAAGGTGTCATTTGGACACTCGAAGACATAATGTATGGAGTTACCCACAGCATCATGTCCACAAAAGGAGCACCTATCACTGTCGCGCCTATGCGTCTTATGCATGTAGGCCTCAAAGGGCCCATGCCCAGTGAGGACCGCCACATTGGTGGAGTTAAATCTCACCAAGGCCTTGCTCTCTCGCCAGATTCGCACATCCGGTATAAACCTGCGGGTGATGTGACCCCGAGGACTCTCGTCTATAAGTGCCTGCCACCTCCGGAGAATTTCTCCATCAGTGGCAGCCTTGATCGCCCTAATTAGGGCGGTCAGAACACGGTTGTCTTTGTGTAGAGGATGTCTGAGAGCCGCGAGATCACATCTCTCCCGGATCACAAAATAATTCTCTATGTGCCTAATCACTATTAGCTGCAGCGGGGGTAGCTTATGGATTAGGAACAAAGCCTCGTGAGAGACCGTCCTGTACGCTCCTAGG